>OZ024743.1:81071966-81086966 GCA_964016885.1 Eledone cirrhosa
GGGCTAAAGACCCAGGAACGATAAAATATATTGTTATCCGCCAGCAAGCACGGATCTAAAAGGTCGAAAAATGACCCGTACGTGAACTGCCCGAGGTGAAAGCGGGAAAACCATAGACGTGTTGTCTATCTCGTTACTAAAAATAGCAGCTAAATAGAAACAACAGATTTGTTCTCAACATAACGGAGATTGATAAAAGAAGTTAATATGCCCATGGGTACTAAGTACCCCTGGAAATACATAGGTTGTCTATGATTTAAGGTTGTTCTATGGTATTAATTTGACATACCAGAACTATAATATTAAGATAAGCAGAACAATCAAAATTCAACCAATTTTTTAAAATAAATTAAAAAAATAATTTAAATATTGACCTATTCTTTTTGAAAAAATTGGTTGAATTTTGCTTGTTCTGCTTATCTTAATATATATATATATATATATATATATATATAATTTGAAATCAGTAAAATCGAATCTCTGGCGGTTTGCAAGTGAATTCGGCCTACTTATATGAAATGATGAGTTGGCAAAGCACTCGATAAGATAGGGCCTTAGAGTAATAACATACGTTTAAATAGCTTGACAAATCGAACATTGTGGTAGGCTAAACTAACACACAATATATATACCAGAGCAACGATAGAACTAATCAGGTTGAGAAATATATATATATATATATATAATATATATATATATATATATATATATAAATATATATATATATATATATATATATATATCCATATATATATATATGTAATATGTGTATATATATATATGTTGTATATATATATATATATACAACCAAAAGTCACACTCGTTCAGCGCATCGGTAGGGTTCTCCTACATGGATATAAAGTATTGGCCGTACTCGAAAACGAGTTGGCAGCCACTATATATATAAGGAACGATCGACTTTCGTCAAATCGGACCGAGGGAACAATGTTTCCGTTGGTCTTTCCAATTGCTAATACTATCTATCGGTCGCAACTCCAGGTAGAAGGAGCAACGTGAAATAAAGTGTCTTGCTCAAGGACATAACGCACCGCCTGGTCCAGGAATCGAACTCACAACCTTATGGTTGCGAATCCAATTCTCTAACCACTCAGCCACACGCCTTCACCTATATATATATATATATATATATATATATATATATATATATATATATATATATAGAGAGAGAGAGAGAGAGAGAGAGAGAGAGAGAGAGAGAGAGAGAGAGAGAGAGAGAGAGAGAGAGACAGGCTGTCCAAGAAAAATATACTTCAATCTTCTTGTCTGGGATTTGAATTCATGATCTACAATAACAACAATACCACTACAACCACAACCACCACCAACAACAACTAGCACCACAACCACAACCACCACCAACAACAACTAGCACCACAGCCACAACCACCACCAACAACAACACTAGCACCACAACCACAACCACCACCAACAACAACAATAGCACCACCACCACCACAACTACCACCAACAACAACAATAGCACCACCACCACCACAACCACCACCAACAACAACTAGCACCACAACCACAACCACCACCAACAACAACAATAGCACCACCACAACCACAACCACCACCAACAACAACAAAAGCACCACCACCACCAACAACAACGATAGCACCACCACCGCCACCACCACCACCAACAACAACAACAATAACAACAATAGAACCACCACCACCACAACCAGGACCAACAACAACAATAGGACCACCACCACCACCACCACAACCACCACCACCAACATCATCAACAACAACAACAACACCAGCAAGAATAACAACACGAAAAACGAGGAGACTTCAGAAAAAAACCCTACAACTAACACCAACTCCATTTTGTTTTCTGTTGTAATCTCTTTAACTCTCTTCTCTTTTAATGTTGTTGTTGTAAACAAGATTTGATGATATGTAATGTTGGTAATGGTGACATAGATGGTGTAGTTGTTAGGATGGTAGTGGTGGTAGTGATGGTGACATAGATGGTGTAGTTGTTAGGATGGTAGTGGTGGTAGTGATGGTGACATAGATGGTGTAGTTGTTAGGATGTAGTGGTGGTAGTGATGGTGACATAGATGGTGCAGTTGTTAGGATGGTAGTGATGGTAGTGACGGTGACATAGATGGTGTAGTTGTTAGGATGGTAGTGGTGGTAGTGGTGGTAGAGGTGGTGACATAGATGGTGTAGTTGTTAGGATGGTAGTGGTGGTAGTGGTGGTAGAGGTGGTGACATAGATGGTGTAGTTGTTAGGATGGTAGTGGTGGTAGTGGTGGTAGAGGTGGTGACATAGATGGTGTAGTTGTTAGGATGGTAGTGGTGGTAGTGATGGTGACATAGATGGTGTAGTTGTTAGGATGATAGTGGTGGTAGTGATGGTGACATAGATGGTGTAGTTGTTAGGATGGTAGTGGTGGTAGTGGTGGTAGTGATGGTGACATAGATGGTGTAGTTGTTAGGATGGTAGTGATGGTCGTGATGGTGACATAGATGGTGTAGTTGTTAGGATGTAGTGGTGGTAGTGATGGTGACATAGATGGTGCAGTTGTTAGGATGGTAGTGATGGTAGTGACGGTGACATAGATGGTGTAGTTGTTAGGATGGTAGTGGTGGTAGTGGTGGTAGAGGTGGTGACATAGATGGTGTAGTTGTTAGGATGGTAGTGGTGGTAGTGATGGTGACATAGATGGTGTAGTTGTTAGGATGGTAGGGGTGGTAGTGGTGGTAGTGATGGTGACATAGATGGTGTAGTTGTTAGGATGGTAGTGGTGGTAGTGGTGGTGACATAGATGGTGTAGTTGTTAGGATGGTAGTGATGGTAGTGACGGTGACATAGATGGTGTAGTTGTTAGGATGGTAGTGGTGGTAGTGGTGGTAGAGGTGGTGACATAGATGGTGTAGTTGTTAGGATGGTAGTGGTGGTAGTGGTGGTAGTGGTGGTGACATAGATGGTGTAGTTGTTAGGATGGTAGTGGTGGTAGTGGTGGTAGTGGTGGTGACATAGATGGTGTAGTTGTTAGGATGGTAGTGGTTGTAGTGATGGTGCCATAGATGGTGTAGTTGTTAGGATGGTAGTGGTGGTAGTGGTGATAGTGATGGTGACATAGATGGTGTAGTTGTTAGGATGATAGTGGTGGTAGTGATGGTGCCATAGATGGTGTAGTTGTTAGGATGGTAGTGGTGGTAGTGGTGGTAGTGATGGTGACATAGATGGTGTAGTTGTTAGGATGGTAGTGATGGTCGTGATGGTGACATAGATGGTGTAGTTGTTAGGATGGTAGTGGTGGTAGTGGTGGTAGTGGTGGTGACATAGATGGTGTAGTTGTTAGGATGGTAGTGGTGGTAGTGGTGGTAGTGGTGGTGACATAGATGGTGTAGTTGTTAGGATGGTAGTGGTGGTAGTGGTGGTGACATAGATGGTGTAGTTGTTAGGATGGTAGTGGTGGTAGTGGTGGTAGTGATGGTGACATAGATGGTGTAGTTGTTAGGATGGTAGTGGTGGTAGTGATGGTGACGTAGATGGTGTAGTTGTTAGGATGGTAGTGGTGGTAGTGGTGGTAGTGATGGTGACATAGATGGTGTAGTTGTTAGGATGGTAGTGGTGGTAGTGGTGGTAGTGGTGGTGACATAGATGGTGTAGTTGTTAGGATGGTAGTGGTGGTAGTGGTGGTAGTGGTGGTGACATAGATGGTGTAGTTGTTAGGATGGTAGTGGTGGTAGTGATGGTGACATAGATGGTGTAGTTGTTAGGATGGTAGTGGTGGTAGTGGTGGCAGTGGTTGTGACATAGATGGTGTAGTTGTTAGGATGGTAGTGGTGGTAGTGGTGGTGACTTGGATGGTGTAGTTGTTAGGATGGTAGTGGTGGTAGTGGTGGTGACATAGATGGTGTAGTTGTTAGGATGGTAGTGGTGGTAGTGGTGGTAGTGGTGGTAGTAATGGTGACATAGATGGTGTAGTTGTTAGGATGGTAGTGGTGGTAGTGGTGGTAGTGGTGGTGACATAGATGGTGTAGTTGTTAGGATGGTAGTGGTGGTAGTGATGGTGACATAGATGGTGTAGTTGTTAGGATGGTAGTGGTGGTAGTGATGGTGCCATAGATGGTGTAGTTGTTAGGATGGTAGTGGTGGTAGTGGTGGTAGTGATGGAGACATAGATGATGTAGTTGTTAGGATGGTAGTGGTGGTAGTGATGGTGACATAGATGGTGTAGTTGTTAGGATGGTAGTGGTGGTAGTGGTGGTAGTGGTGGTAGTGTTGGTAGTGGTGGTGACATAGATGGTGTAGTTGTTAGGATGGTAGTGGTGGTAGTGGTGGTAGTGATGGTGACATAGATGGTGTAGTTGTTAGGATGGTAGTGGTGGTAGTGGTGGTAGTGGTGGTGACATAGATGGTGTAGTTGTTAGGATGGTAGTGGTGGTAGTGGTGGTAGTGGGGGTGACATAGATGGTGTAGTTGTTAGGATAGTATTGGTGGTAGTGGTGGTGACATAGATGGTGTAGTTGTTAGGATGGTAGTGGTGGTAGTGATGGTGCCATAGATGGTGTAGTTGTTAGGATGGTAGTGGTGGTAGTGGTGGTAGTGATGGTGACATAGATGGTGTAGTTGTTAGGATGGTAGTGATGGTAGTGGTGGTAGTGATGGTGACATAGATGGTGTAGTTGTTAGGATGGTAGTGATGGTAGTGATGGTGACATAGATGGTGTAGTTGTTAGAATGGTAGTGGTGGTAGTGATGATGACATAGATGGTGTAGATGTTAGGATGGTAGTGGTGGTAGTGGTGGTGACATAGATGGTGTAGTTGTTAGGATGGTAGTGGTGGTAGTGATGGTGACATAGATGGTGTAGTTGTTAGGATGGTTGTGGTGGTAGTGGTGGTAGTGGTGGTGACATAGATGGTGTAGTTGTTAGGATGGTAGTGGTGGTAGTGGTGGTAGTGGGGGTGACATAGATGGTGTAGTTGTTAGGATAGTATTGGTGGTAGTGGTGGTGACATAGATGGTGTAGTTGTTAGGATGGTAGTGGTGGTAGTGATGGTGCCATAGATGGTGTAGTTGTTAGGATGGTAGTGGTGGTAGTGGTGGTAGTGATGGTGACATAGATGGTGTAGATGTTAGGATGGTAGTGATGATGACATAGATGGTGTAGATGTTAGGATGGTAGTGGTGGTAGTGGTGGTAGTGATGATGACATAGATGGTGTAGATGTTAGGATGGTAGTAGTGGTAGTGATGGTGACATAGATGGTGTAGTTGTTAGGAAGGTAGTGGTGGTTGTGATGGTGACATAGATGGTGTAGTTGTTAGGATGGTAGTGGTGGTAGTGATGATGACATAGATGGTGTAGATGTTAGGATGGTAGTGGTGGTAGTGGTGGTAGTGATGGTGACATAGATGGTGTAGTTGTTAGGATGGTAGTGGTGGTAGTGGTGGTAGTGATGGTGACATAGATGGTGTAGTTGTTAGGATGGTAGTGATGGTAGTGGTGGTAGGGATGGTGACATAGATGGTGTAGTTGTTAGGATGGTAGTGGTGGTAGTGGTGGTAGTGATGGTGACATAGATGGTGTAGTTGTTAGGATGGTGGTGATGGTAGTGGTGGTAGTGGTGGTGACGTAGATGGTGTAGTTGTTAGGATGGTAGTGGTGGTAGTGGTGGTGACATAGATGGTGACGTTGTTAGGATGGTAGTGGTGGTAGTGATGATGACATAGATGGTGTAGATGTTTGGATGGTATTGGTGGTAGTGGTGCTGACATAGATGGTGTAGATGTTAGGATGGTAGTGATGGTAGTGATGATGACATAGATGGTGTAGATGTTAGGATGGTAGTGATGGTAGTGATGATGACATAGATGGTGTAGATGTTAGGATGGTAGTGGTGGTAGTGGTGGTAGTGATCATGACATAGATGGTGTAGATGTTAGGATGGTAGTGATGGTAGTGGTGGTAGTGATGGTGACATAGATGGTGTAGTTGTTAGGATGGTAGTGGTGGTAGTGGTGGTAGTGATCATGACATAGATGGTGTAGATGTTAGGATGGTAGTGGTGGTAGTGGTGGTAGTGATCATGACATAGATGGTGTAGATGTTAGGATGGTAGTGATGGTAGTGGTGATAGTGATGGTGACATAGATGGTGTAGTTGTTAGGATGGTAGTGGTGGTAGTGGTGGTGACATAGATGGTGTAGTTGTTAGGATGGTAGTGGTGGTAGTGATGGTGACATAGATGGTGTAGTTGTTAGGATGGTAGTGGTGGTAGTGGTGGTGACATAGATGGTGTAGTTGTTAGGATGGTAGTGGTGGTAGTGATGATGACATAGATGGTGTAGTTGTTAGTATGGTAGTGGTGGTAGTGGTGGTAGTGATGGTGACATAGATGGTGTAGTTGTTAGGATGGTAGTGGTGGTAGTGATGGTGACATAGATGGTGTAGTTGTTAGGATGGTAGTGGGGGTAGTGGTGGTGACATAGATGGTGTAGTTGTTAGTATGGTAGTGGTGGTAGTGATGGTGACATAGATGGTGTAGTTGTTAGGATGGTAGTGGTGGTAGTGATGATGACATAGATGGTGTAGTTGTTAGGATGGTAGTGATGGTCGTGATGGTAGTGATGGTGACATAGATGGTGTAGTTGTTAGGATGGTAGTGGTGGTAGTGGTGGTAGTGATGGTGACATAGATGGTGTAGTTGTTAGTATGGTAGTGGTGGTAGTGGTGGTAGTGATGGTGACATAGATGGTGTAGTTGTTAGGATGGTAGTGGTGGTAGTGGTGGTAGTGATGATGACATAGATGGTGTAGATGTTAGGATGGTAGTGGTGGTAGTGGTGGTAGTGATGATGACATAGATGGTGTAGATGTTAGGATGGTAGTGGTGGTAGTGGTGGTAGTGATGATGACATAGATGGTGTAGATGTTAGGATGGTAGTGATGGTAGTGGTGGTAGTGATGGTGACATAGATAGTGTAGTTGTTAGGATGGTAGTGATGGTAGTGGTGGTAGTGGTGGTGACGTAGATGGTGTAGTTGTTAGGATGTTAGTGGTGGTAGTGGTGGTGATATAGATGGTGTTGTTGTTAGGATGGTAGTGTTGGTAGTGATGGTGCCATAGATGGTGTAGTTGTTAGGATGGTAGTGGTGGTAGTGGTGGTAGTAATGGTGACATAGATGGTGTAGTTGTTAGGATGGTAGTGGTTGTAGTGGTGGTAGTGATGGTGACGTAGATGGTGTAGTTGTTAGGATGGTAGGGGTGGTAGTGGTTGTAGTAATGGTGACATAGATGGTGTAGTTGTTAGGATGGTAGTGGTGGTAGTGGTTGTAGTGATGGTGACGTAGATGGTGTAGTTGTTAGGATGGTAGTGGTGGTAGTGGTGGTAGTAATGGTGACATAGATGGTGTAGTTGTTAGGATGGTAGTGGTGGTAGTGGTGGTAGTGATGGTGACGTAGATGGTGTAGTTGTTAGGCTGGTAGTGATGGTCGTGTTGGTGACATAGATGGTGTAGTTGTTAGGATGGTAGTGATGGTAGTGATGGTGACATAGATGGTGTAGTTGTTAGGACGGTAGTGGTGGTAGTGGTGGTAGTGATGGTGCTATAGATGGTGTAGTTGTTAGGATGGTAGTGATGGTCGTGATGGTGACATAGATGGTGTAGTTGTTAGGATGGTAGTGGTGGTAGTGGTGGTAGTGATCGTGCTATAGATGGTGTAGTTGTTAGGATGGTAGTGGTGGTAGTGGTGGTGACATAGATGGTGTAGTTGTTAGGATGGTAGTGGTGGTATTGATGGTGACATAGATGGTGTAGTTGTTAGGATGGTAGTTGTGGTAGTGATGGTGACATAGATGGTGTAGTTGTTAGGATGGTAGTGGTGGTAGTGGTGGTAGTGATGGTGACATAGATGGTGTAGTTGTTAGGATGGTAGTGATGGTCGTGGTGGTGCCATAGATGGTGTAGTTGTTAGGATGGTAGTGATGGTAGTGATGGTGACGTAGATGGTGTAGTTGTTAGGATGGTAGTGGTGGTAGTCATGGTGACGTAGATGGTGTAGTTGTTAGGATGGTAGTGGTGGTAGTGGTGGTAGTAATGGTGACATAGATGGTGTAGTTGTTAGGATGGTAGTGGTGGTAGTGGTGGTAGTGATGGTGACATAGATGGTGTAGTTGTTAGGATGGTAGTGGTGGTAGTGGTGGTAGTGATGGTGACATAGATGGTGTAGTTGTTAGGATGGTAGTGGTGGTAGTGGTGGTAGTGATGGTGACATAGATGGTGTAGTTGTTAGGATGGTAGTGATGGTAGTGGTGGTGACATAGATGGTGTAGTTGTTAGGATGTTAGTGGTGGTAGTGGTGGTAGTGATGGTGACATAGATGGTGTAGTTGTTAGGATGGTAGTGGTGGTAGTGGTGGTGACATAGATGGTGTAGTTGTTAGGATGGTAGTGATGGTAGTGATGGTAGTAATGGTGACATAGATGGTGTAGTTGTTAGGATGGTAGTGATGGTAGTGATGGTGACATAGATGGTGTAGTTGTTAGGATGGTAGTGGTGGTAGTAATGGTGACATAGATGGTGTAGTTGTTAGGATGGTAGTGATGGTAGTGGTGGTAGTGATGGTAGCAATCGTAGTAATGGTTGTAATGGTAGGAATGGTGTTGGCAGTGGTGGGGCTGGTCAGTATGGTTGGGGTGGGGGCTCATAAACAGGTCATCTTTATGAGAATTGTGTGTTTATTTCCTTCCTTTACCTGAAATAAAAGAAATAATGATTGGTGTGTCTTTCCATCAATGGTGAATGACGAGGAATATTTTGGAAGAGATTAAGAGAAAGAATGAGTGACAACGGTGCTAACAGCAACACAGCTCATCTGCATTCATCAGTAGAACACACAATGTGATGACATATTTAACGGCCACCCGCTGACACAGGAACACTTCTTATACCCCGGCTACAACCGTCATTCTTTGTTTTAATCATCTTACACTTCCACTCTCACAAAACAACACTACAACCATCTGGGATAGACCACCTACGTGTTTTACTTCCCACGTCTTTAGCGTCCGACTTAACGTGATTTAAGAAGTGGCTGCCATTTTACTTGTCAGAGTGGTTCAATGATGAAAATGTTAGCCTTACAATTCATTAGCTAAGGGTTAGCATCATATATTGGTTTGTTAGGAAGAAAAAGCTAAACAGGAGAGGCTTTTACATATGTAATAGAGATAAAGTCGTTTATTGTAATCGTGATTATACTATCGAACTTATATTGTTATGGACATCGGTAGGCTTCAAACACGCTCAGTGTATTCCTATATCCTCTGCTTAATGTTATCAATCAATTATTTTTTATCTAAAGTGACACCAATAAGCAGAAGTTGAAGCCATTTTGTTACTGTAGTTCAATGCCAGCCTTAACAATGGGTTTGTATCTGATATTGTGCTCTAAAGTGTTGTTAGAAAAAAAAACATTTAAAAAGAGCATCTTGTACATAATAAGGTAGTGAAAATCGTTTTTTATAATCATGGAGAGTGTTACCGATCAGATTTCATAATAAAGACCAGTGGGCCTCAACCACACTCAAGGTATCCATCCTTTGCTTAACGTAATCAATCACTTATTTTTGTTTAAACTTAACACGTGAGGCGTTAATTAACATTGTTGAGTCTTCCACACACACGTGTACTCTTAACGTAATTCAAAAGCCGAATGTAGTTCAACCTATAATTCTTATCTCAGACTGTCACACTGAATCTCCCTGAGAACTATGATAAGTGTGGATGTATTTCTGGGATACTCAGGTACTTGCAAGAGGGTCGGGTGCCATGCACTGATGCATAGAGTTACTGCCCTTGCCATTCTGAGTTCAAATCCCGCCGAGGCTAACTTTGCCTTTCATCCTTACGGAGTCGATAAAATAAGGTACCAGTAATGCACTGGTTAATTGCTGGCCTTGTACCAAAAGTAGAAACAATTATATTACCAGAGGGACTATACCAATAATTCTTATATCTAGCCATGTCACGCATTGCGTCTCCCGGAATCTCGCCGAAATCTACGTTAAGGAATTACGCGTCCCTGGAATGGTCAACGACTTGCATTTTAATTTGAAGATCAGACTGTGTCGTTGATTGAATCAACTTGAGCTCAGGTTGTCAGAACCGATGGAGGTTCAACAACAACAACTGTAAGGAAAGGCATGAACCAGACAACAGAGTTAGTTTAATACAACTGGCGTCTTGTGCCTTCCTGTGACACAAACGTTCTAGTTATATATGCAGATACATTTACCGCTGCACTGACTTCATTGCACGGCCAATGTTTTATTTATGCATTCGGGTCTCACGTGCGTCAATGTATGAATCTCACATGCGTGCGTGCATGCACGCACACTCACATTACACACACACACATATATATATATATGTCCATATATATATAAATATATATTTGTATATATATATAGACATATAGATAAACATATATATGTTTATATATATATATGTTTATATATATATATATATATCTATCTATATATATATATATATATATATATATATATATATATATATATATGTTTAAATATATGTATATATATATATATATATATATACATTTATACATGCATACATACATATAATGTTTATACATATATACTTACATATATGTGTATATATATATATATATATATATATATATATATATATATATATATATATATAATATATATATGTATATATATACACACACACATATATATATATATATATATATATATATATATATATATATATATTGGGGGAGGGTATGAATATGCATTTTACTTCGTGAAGCTGCTCAAGTCACCTGCACTAATAGAGAGTGAAAAATTACCACCACCATCACCACCACAACTACCAACACCACCACCACCACCACCACCACCACAACTACCAACACCACCACCACCACCACCACCACCACAACTACCAACACCACCACCACCACCACCACCACCCCCACAACTACCAACACCACAACTACCAACACGATACATTTGCCCCCCGGCTATTTCCATCTCAGCACCATCATATCTTCTACTTCTAATAAGTTCACGAAGACCATTCGGCCTAAAATGGAGGCAGGAGTGAATCAATTCTTATAAGAAGATCGTGGAAAGATCCGTTGTAAAATATCCGATCTCGACTGTATGGAGATTCTTCTGCCTGGAAGCTGTGTTGCTGCGAAACAACCAAATAATGCCGGATTCTTCGATTTTCTTATTCCTGAAAGAAATGGGCTGCGTGTGTGTATGTGTGTGTATGCGTGTGTGTATGTGTGTATGTGTGCGTATGTGTGTATGTGTGCGTGTGTGTTTATGTGTGTGTATGTGTGTGTGTATGTATGTAGGAATGTATGCCCGTATCTATGTGTGGTTTTATGCTTGTTTTATATATGCATGTATGTATGTGTGTGTATATATATATATATATATGTATGTATGTAGGTAGGTAGGTAGGTAGTTAGGTAAGTATTTATATATCTGTATGTCTGTATGTAAGTGTGGGTGTATATATGTGTACATGTATATGTAGAGATGTATATCTATGTAACCATCTAACTACTTATATATCTACACAGCAAACTATGTTTGTCGCTAAGGTGCATTAGCATGGCCACAGTAAAAGTGTATATATATATATGCGTGTGTGTGTGTGTGTGTGTGTGTGTGTGTGTGTGTGTGTGTGTGTGTGTGTGTGTGTGTGTGTGTGTGTGTGTGTGTGTGTGTGTGTGTGTACATATCTTTATAACTGTGTTCTTGCCTATATAAGAATATGTATAAAAAAAAAGTAGTGACAATATAAGGGAGAGAGTAGAGAGAGTGTAATAAATGCAAGACAGAGAGAGAGAGAGAGAGAGAGAGAGAGAGAGAGAGAGAGAGAGAGAGAGAGAGAGAGAGAGAGAGAGAGAGAGAGAGAGAGAGATGTATAAAGAATCCGACTAGATGCGAATGAACGGCCTGCAGTTGTTGGTAATGATGTTATCATCTGTAAAGTTTCCAACTGATAAAGAACTGGTGCTGATGCTGTATCATCTCAGATTAATAGTAAATATAAGAAAACCAAAACAAAATGGTAACTGATTATTCCATAATATCAGAAAACTATGTTATTACATTGCAATGAAGTTACTCCAAAATGGCGCTGAAATGGAAGAGTTGTTAAGACGTCGGATAGAAAGATTTGTCATAAGAGTCGTTAAGACGTTGGATAGAAAGATTTGTCATAAGAGACGTTAAGACGTTGGATAGAAAGATTTGTCATAAGAGTTGTTAAGACGTTGGATAGAAAGATTTGTCATAAGAGTTTAAGACGTCGGATAGTAAGATTTGTCATAAGAGACGTTAAGACGTTGGATAGAAAGATTTGTCATAAGAGTAGTTAAGACGTCGGATAGAAAGATTTGTCATAAGAGTTGTTAAGAAGTCGGATAGTAAGATTTGTCATAAGAGTCGTTAAGATGTTGGATAGAAAGATTTGTCATAAGAGTCGTTAAGACGTCGGATAGAAAGATTTGTCATAAGAGTTAAGACGTCGGATAGTAAGATTTGTCATAAGAGTAGTTAAGACGTCGGACAGTAAGATTTGTCATAAGAGTAGTTAAGACGTCGGACAGTAAGATTTGTCATAAGAGTAGTTAAGACGTCGGACAGTAAGATTTGTCATAAGAGTCGTTAAGACGTCGGATAGAAAGATTTGTAATATTTTTATCCAGCTCTTTAGATTTTGAGTTCATATCTTTCTGATGCCAATTTTGCCGTTCTTCATTTCGAGATCGATAAATAATGCACTTGTTGAATCCTGGGATCGATTCTTTCTCTAGATATCGCTTTCTCTCTTCTCTGTCACCTCTATTTCTCTCGAGTAATCAGTCCAGTTCTGACGTGGAGAGGAATGGGCTTCACCAGGTTTGAATTCCTATGTCACGCCGCTTATCTAGATGGTGCCCCTACGACACCATCAAGAGTTAAGGACTCATGGATAGAAGGAAAGATTCTCAGTCTTTTACAGGTTCACACCAGACACCAACCATAACAACAAACTGTGTGTTTCTATATGTATTTATATGTATATATCTGTCTGAAACTCTTTAAAACACATAAGTACAGTGCATTGCCTAACTCTGGCATGTTAGAAGAAGAGTTTCACTCCCCCATCACAACGTCCTGGGTTCGAACCTTACATATCTTATTTCTTCAACTTACACGCAGATACTTTCACATACAGACACACACAGACACACAGATACAGACACATACAGACACACAGATACTTACACATACAGATACACAGATATTTACACATACAGACACACACAGACACACAGATACAGACACATACAGACACACAGATACAGACACACAGATACTTACACATACAGACACACAGATACTTACACACACAGACACACAGATACAGACATACAGATACAAACACACAGATACTTACACATATAGACACACAGATACAGACACACATACACAGACACACAGATACAGACACAGAAATACAGACACACACAGATACACATATACAGACACACACAGACACATACACACAGATACATACATACACATACAGACACACATATACAGACATACACATACACACAGAGACACACATATACAGACATACACATACACACAGAGACACACATATACAGACATACACATGCACACACAGACACACATATACAGACATACACATACACACACAGACACACAGACACAGACACACAGACACATATACACAGATACAGACACACAAATACAGACACACACAGACACACAGATACAGACACACAGATACAGAGACACACATACACACACATACACACACATACAGACACACAAATACAGACATACACAGACACACAGATCCAGACACACACAGACACACATATACAGACACACACAGACACACAGATACAGACACACATACACAAACACACATACACAGACACACATATACAGACACACATACACAGACATACATATACAGACACACACAGACACACACACACAGACACACAGACACAGACACACAGATACAGACACACATATAATTACACACAGATACAGACACACACACAGACACACACAGACAAACAGATACAGACACACATACACAGACATACATACACAGACACACACACATACACAGACACACATACACAGACACACACACATACACAGACACACATACACAGTCACACACAGACACAGACACACATATACAGACACACATACACAGACACACACATATACAGACATATATATACAGACACACATATACAGACACACACATATACAGACATATATATACAGACACACATACAAAGTATTTCCTATCTCAGTCGTGTTACTGCAATATGGTGTTCGATTTCCAATCACAAGGTCATGGTTCTAACCCCATATTTGTCCCTGTATATAAATATGTTTCAAAAGTTACACATTTAATCCTGTATCCCATTATACACCCATTTAATCCAGTATAACATTATACACCCATTTAATCCTGTATCCCATTATACATCCATTTAATCCAGTATAAAATTATACACCCATTTAATCCAGTATAACATTATACACACATTTAATCCTGTATCCCATTATACACATATTTAATCCAGTATAACATTATACACCCATTTAATCCTGTATCCCATTATACACATATTTAATCCAGTATAACATTATACACCCATTTAATCCTGTATTACATTATACACCCATTTAATCCTGTATCCCATTATACATCCATTTAATCCAGTATAAAATTATACACCCATTTAATCCAGTATAACATTATACACCCATTTAATCCTGTATCCCATTATACACATATTTAATCCAGTATAACATTATACACCCATTTAATCCAGTATAACATTATACACCCATTTAATCCTGTATCCCATTATACATCCATTTAATCCAGTATAAAATTATACACCCAT
>OZ024743.1:81091966-81114466 GCA_964016885.1 Eledone cirrhosa
ACAGATATACATACATACGTACATACAAACATTCATACATATACATGTGATTATTGGGGCACTGGGGTATATTAGTAACTGCCTCAATACAAATCTTGAGAAGCTGGGCTTCACAGGAACAGAAAGAACACAGTTAGGAAATTACAAGTACAATCCATTAAAGGAACAGTAAAAATATGTAAAACATTCCAAAAATTTTGCATCCAATAACTGCATATACACATGTACAGATACAAAGCATATACACATGCACACATACAACTCAAAACATCCACATCCACACATACAATAACATCCATATCTACACATGCATGCATACATACATATCTACCTAGTTGATGTTGTGTAAATTCCAATGAGAGAGTCTTGTGTCTATGTTAGAAACCGACTCTCTCTCTATTGGTAAAACTTTGTGAAATTATAAAACCAGAAGAACATATACATACAAATATACATAGACACATATATACATACGTACATATACATATATACATACATACATACACACATATACACACACATATATATATATATATATATATATATATATATATATATATATATATATATATATATATATATATACAAACGTGCATAAGAACTTATATACATATATTCTTTTATTGGTTTAGTTTGCAAGTACTCAATACATCAGTGGTGTGAAAATATCAATATTTAATATAGAAATGACTTCTACAGGAATAGTACTGTTTCATTCCTGATGATTTCATACGAATGTAACAGTTCTAGTCCTATAGAAGCAATTTCTATATCATATGTATATATACAAATAGAAGTTTAGTAAAATCGAAGTTTTGGCCGTGGGCAAGCTAACGATATACAATTAGGAATGTGCAGCAAAGCACTCGATAAAGTTGTGTCACCTTAGAGTAATAACATACGTTAGATAGCTTGACAAATTGAGGACTGCGTCATGTGAGTCCTGCCACATGATACCGAAGCAACGAAAAAAAACAATCAGGTCTTGATAACAAACCTGGACCATCTCATCGATATTAAGCAATATCTCCGAGAGGTTTCTATGAAATCCGAAATCAACAATTCCACTTGCGCAGTATGCAAGTTTTTGGTTTTGGATGACCGAACAGTGGATTCACTTTATTAACAGGCTACCGTTCTGTGCCGCGAGCCGGTGTGCTGGCGGTCACGTGGTTTTTCCCCAAAGGGAGGTAACCTCCGGTTTTTGACGGACGAATTCAAATTGTGAACGCAGGAATAAATTCCATTCCATAAACCGAATCAAGTTCTTGACAAGACGTTATTAAACAAACATAAATAATTAACCAATCAATAGAATTGTCTAATTAAATTAATTAATTAATCATTAAGTCTAGGAGATAATTATACAAATGGAAGTTTAGTAAAATCGAAGTTTTGGCTGTTGCCAAGCTAACGATATGCAATCAGGAATATATATATAACGAAGGGAGTGTGGTAAGGAACCAGGTGGAGCATAACGCACCAGAGTACTCAATACTTTGGGTAGTAGAGTGGGTAATAGGAAAATGATCAAGACCCGACGGCAGAGCTCGAGCCGTTTCGACGGCTATTTCTGGACTAAATTAGATTTTTAGCGTGGTAATAAATAGCCGAACTTTTCAAGGGGTAATTCCTTATATGGGAAGATTGTAGTTGTCAAGAGGATTGGTCAAAATTTCTTGTAAACACTATTAAATCTTTCATGGCGGGGGATGGGAGGTGGGGTGGCTGAACTTGCCTGTAGAACAATGAGGGAGTGGGTGGAGCTGGTCAAGTGTTGAAAGTGAATTCTATACAGCAAATTCTAAGGAGTGTGTATGAAATTAGGCTAGCTAGAAATCAGGCGAAAAAATAATTCTCGAGGAATCTCAGAGTGGGAAGTTATAAAATTAAAAAGTTAATAAATTGAAATTGAAAAATAAAAATAATAATAATATTAAAAAATTAAATAATAAAAAAACTAATTAAAAAACTAGAGTCTAAAACAGCTGTTATATTTTTAGCTGGTATTGCGTTTTCGGCCAATGCTATATAGAAATTACTGGGATGGGGGTACTGGGGCTACAAAAGCCCGATGGGCTGCCTCAGGGTAAGCGAAAGAGGAAAAAGGAAAAGGAAGAGGAGAAGGAGTGGAAGGATGTGAGAAGAGATAAACATTGCTGTTCGTACGTACGCATCATAGTCTGCCTTTCATTCTGAGGAAGAAGACTTTTGCAGCTAGCAGTGATATTAGCTCCCTGAACTGCCTCCATCCTGTTCTTACTCTGGCTTCTCTACTTCCAGAACACCCACCACCGCTGCTAATTTGGTCACCTAAGTAGCAGGAACTATCTACTTTTTCTACAGAGCCCTCCCGGAAATATGTATCATGATTTTGCAACATTAAATGAATATTTGGAATCTGGCTTTCAGTGTTTCATGAAAGTATTTAACTCAGTTCCGCTACCAACCACGAGATACCACATCTATGATGGATGATACACATGACGTTGAGTACTTTTGTTATGCATCATGATCTGCTAATCGGAATAACCATATCTACCCACTAGTTAATCTTAAATGGTTTATATATATCAGAATGGCTGCGGTAAAACCCAGTTAGACCATTAGTCATCAGAGTTCTTGATATTTGGGGTAGTAGACTAAGTAATATGAAAAATTCGGGACCCGACGGCTGAGCTCCTGCCGTTTCAACAGGTAGATCCAAACTGTTGAAACGGCAGGAACTCGGCCGTCGGGGTAATTAATTTTTCATATATATATATATATATATATATAACAAACAAATTGTGGTAAGGAACCAGATGGACCATAACGCACCAGAGTATTCAATACTTAGGGTAGTAGAGTGGGAAATAGGAAAAAGTATGACCCCGACGGCAGAGCTCAAGCCGTTTCGACGGCTATTTCTGGACTAAATTAAAATTCTAATTTAGTCCAGAAATAGCAGTCGAAACGGCTTGAGCTCTGCCGTCGGGGTCATACTTTTTCATATATATATATATATATATATATATATATACGTTTGAATTTGATGGTTTACCACTGAGAAGAATTGATCATTCAGCAATGTTAATCATGACGTAATATGAGAAAAGCACTCGACGTTATGCAACTCATCCATCTTTGATATTGAATTATGTTGATAGTGCGGGAACGGAGTAAATATATTATAAAGTGAAATGACAGGAGCCCAAATATGTTGAATTTCCTTAATTATTTATTTCTGAAAAGACTGTGCACATTTCAATGACCAGGTTGCGTAGGAACCCGGTGACATCTTTAGGTGTAAATTACGTAATAGATGTATACCAAGTGAATGATGGTAAACTTTAAGGAAATAAGCAAAGAAAAAACAGAAGAAAAAAGTGTGTTCATGTTTTTTACCTAGACACGTTCGAAGCAGCATGTTACAAGGCCTCGCCGTCTGTATGTGTGTGTGTGTGTGTGTGTGTGTGTGTGTGTAATATAATATATAACAAGTAGTGATCCAGCATGACATGTCTTGTATGTAAATCTAAGTAAGCTTTGTCCACTTGATGGATTTCATCTAAGAAAACACTGCAATAAGAAAAAAAGCTGCAGTTGTTAATATTCTTTACGCGTGTTTCACAGTAAAATGTAAAATAAGTATTTATCATTAGTAGACCGTGAGCATGTAAGAAGACAGAGAGGGGGAGTGAGAAAGGAGAGAATGAGGGAGGGAGAGATGAAGGAGAAATTGAGATCAATTCTGAAAGAATCTTAGTAAAAGTTTTAATGTAGACATATTTGAGATGTCTGGCCTTACCAGATGGTGTCAATAGAGAGAAATAGAGAATGTAAGTGACTGAGAGAGAGAGGGAGAGAGCGAGAGTGTAAGTGACTGAGAGTACGAGAGAGAGAGAGGTAGTGTCTGGTTGAGTACATAGCTTCTGGCTATGTCATCGCCAAAATAAAAAGAAGAAATACGTATACCAATGTACTTCCAAAGCAAGCATTCGATGAAGCATAACTATCCATTAGGAGGCAGATGTTTGCTGATATATACATACATACATATATATATATATATATATATATATATATATATATATATATATATACATATATACATACATGCATATATATATATACATACATAAATGCATATATATACATACATATATATATACATACATACATATATATATACATACATACATATATATTTATATATATATATACATATATATATATATATAACAAAGGAATTGTGGTAAGGAACCAGATGGACCAATAACGCACCAGAGTACTCAATACTTAGGGTAGTAGAGTGGGAAATAGGAAAAAGTATCACCCCGACGGCAGAGCTCAAGCCGTTTCGACGGCTAGTTCTGGAGTCCAGAAATAGCCGTCGAAAAGGCTTGAGCTCTACCGTCGGGGTCATACTTTTTCCTATATATATATACATGGAGGCTATGGGTTTGGTACTAGAAATGAGGAAGGCTCCAGAATCCTGGAATTCTGTGACGCAAATAACCTAACTATCTGTAACACTAACTTCAAAAAACGTGACAATCACCTGATCACCTATAGATCGGGGGAACACACAAGCCAGGTAGATTATATCCTTACCAGAAGACGTGACAGAGTGTCTGTTGTAAACACTAAATCCCTCCCCCATGAAGAATGCACCTCCCAACATAGACTGATAATTAGCGACCTAATAGTCAGGACGAGACGTACTAGACAGCAGAAGTGGACTATCCTCAGGAGAAAAATATGGAAGCTAAATGACCCCACAGCCAGAAATAAATTTAAAAGCATACTACTTGATGCTTTCGACAGTAAGGAAGAGCAATTAGAGTCGTACAATATAGAGGAACAGTGGGAATTCCTGAAAGCAAACCTGCTGATGGCGGCAGACGAAGTCTGTGGCTGGAGCAGGCCTGTAGGCAGGAGGAGAGTAACGTGGTGGTGGAACAGTAAGGTAGAGGGGTCAATTAAGGTCAAAAAGCAGGCTTGGAAAGTATGGCTGGATGGGGGAAGTAGAGAAGACTATCAAGTGGCAAGGAGAGAAGCTAGGAGACAAGTGTACTTCGCAAGAAGGGAAGCAGAGGAAAGAAAGTTCAAGCATGTTCTACAACGCGAGGACCAAAAACGTGAGGTGTTCAGGATTGCTAGGCAATGTGTCAAGGAAAACCGTGATATTGTCGGGGAGAAGTGTGTATTTAATGATGACGGCGTACTTGCCATCACCGACACTGATAAGAAGGTAGCTTGGAAGTGTCACTACGAAAGGCTACTAAATGAGGAGAATAAATGGGAGAAAGACAGTCTCCCCCACATCGACCCAATAGAGGGACCAGCAGTGTTAGTCGAGGGCAGTATAATAAGTAAGGCAATCAAAGATATGAAGACGGGTAAGGCGGCTGGGCCTTCGGAAATAGTTGCTGAGATGCTGAAGGCATCTGGTACGGTGGGACACACCATGGTCACCCGGATAATTAAGCAAGTCGTACAGAATGGGGTTGTTCCGAAGGACTGGCGTAGCAGCATCATTGTTAACTGTTATAAGGGTAAAGGAGATGCCCTAGATAGGAGTAACTATAGAGGCATTAAATTAATCGACCAGGTCATGAAGGTCACGGAAAAAGTAATAGCGCAACTAATCAGAGAGAGAATTGATCTAGATGAAATGCAGTTCGGATTTGTGTCAGGCAAAAGTACCACAGACGCTCTTTTCATTGTACGACAACTACAGGAGAAGTACCTAGCTAAAAGTAAACCCCTATACTTAGCTTTTGTCGACTTGGAGAAAGTCTTCGACAGAGTCCCCCGTTCCATTAACTGGTGGGCTCTTAGAAAACTAGGTGTTGACGAATGGCTTGTGAGAGCTATACAAGCCATGTATAAAGAAACAGTCAGCAAGGTTAGAATTAACAACGAATATAGTGAAGAGTTTAGCGTAAAAGTTGGTGTTCATCAGGGCTCTGTTCTCAGCCCCCTACTATTTATTATTGCCCTTCAGGCTATAACAGAGGAGTTCAAGCCCGGCTGCCCATGGGAACTCCTATACGCAGATGACCTAACACTCATAGCTGAATCAATGGCCGAGCTAGAGAAGAAATTCCAAACATGGAAGCACGGCCTAGAATCAAAAGGCCTTAAAATTAACCTGGCTAAGACTAAAGTTCTAGTTTGTAAGAAAGAAAATAAGGCGGCGGTCCCTTCCGGGAAGTGGCCATGCTCAGTGTGTAGGAAAGGCGTAGGTAGAAACTCCATTTTATGTCCCAAATGCAAAGTATGGGTGCATAAAAGATATAGTGGGATCACAGGTAAGCTAACTAAGAACATAGATTTTACATGTGGCCGGTGCTCTGGTGCAATAAGTAGCAGCAAGTGCGCACAAAATACTAGCTCTTTCAACTGTGCAGAGGGTTCTATAGAAATAGTGGACAGCTTCCGTTACCTGGGTGACAAAATCAGCAGTGGGGGAGGGTGCTCTGAAAGTACAGTAGCTAGAGTCAGAACTGGATGGAAAAAGTTCAGAGAGCTTATACCACTATTAGCCACTAAAGGGTTCTCCCTAAAAATGAAAGGCAGGTTGTATGATGCCTGCATACGAACAGCAATGTTGCATGGCAGTGAGACCTGGGCATTGTGTGCAGAGGATATACGCAGACTAGAGAGGAACGAAGCTTGCATGCTCCGCTGGATGTGTAATAGTAATACACGTGAACGGCAAAGCATAAACGAACTAAGGAAAAAATTAGAAATAAGAGGGATCAGATGTTGTTTACTCGAGAGAAGGCTACGTTGGTATGGTCACGTGATGCGCATGAAAGACGATAACTGTATAACAAAGTGCAGGGCAATAAAGATAGACGGTAGCCACGGAGTAGGCAGACCCAGAAAAACCTGGGACGAGCTGATAAATTCCGACCTCACACACTTACACCTCTCCAAGACAATGTCACTGGACCGAGACCTTTGGCGGTACTCAGTAATAGAGAAGACCCACCTTACCTAAATACAAAGTAAAACCTACTACAGTCAGTAGGCACCTCTAACAAAATACCCCCCCCCCCCACCCCAACCGCCACGCCCCTTTCAATGTAAAGTTATGTTGGTGCCACAACATCCAGGCCGAAACAAATGAGATTGTGTAGGTGTCACGACAAAAAAACACACAGTCCACGCTGTAATGTGGCCATGTAGGCAACACGGTAAAAACCTCCCAGCCCCACACTGTAAATGTGGTTGGTGTTAGGAAGGGCATCCAGCTGTAGAAAACCCGCCAGACAGTCCTATGCGAGCAAGACAATCACTCTTGCCTCAAGTGGGAAAACCCCCGTCCAAACCCATGCAAGCGTGGAACACGGACGTTAAACGTTGATGATGATGATGATGATGATATACATAATATAAGGTTCACGCACCATGAACGTTCTACCATTGGTTTCGGTGCCCAGTGATGGCCACCACTATATAATGGAGGAGGTACTTTTAAATTGGCCAGTCATTCAGGCACGTGCACAAAAGTATGAAAAGGGAAGTTGCTATATATATATATATATATATATATATATATATATATATATATATATATATATATATATATATATATATATATATATATATATATATATATATATATATATATATATATACATGTAAAGTTATATTTAAAATTGTTGGGTTACAACTAGTAAATATTTATAACTGATATAAAAGCACTCGACAAATACTTGGAGTATATTTACAATATTAAATAAATGGAAAACTATATTTATAAAACCATATTTATTTCATTATATATATTTCGGGGATATCATATTAACAATATGCTATGCCTTCATCAGACAAAATACAATATAAACAGTTTTATAGATAAATATATTCGACATACCGTAATAAACATCAACTTCATTTGAAGAGGTTTACTCTAGCAGTGAAAATACAGAGAGAAAGAAAGAGAGAGAGAAAAAAGGGAAATAAGAAAGAAAGAAAGACAAAACGAAGAAAAGGAAGAAAAAGAAGAAAAAGAAAAAGAAGAAATGCATGGGACAAAATAGAGAGATGGAAAAATAGATAAAGCGAAGAGCTTCATGTAAAGAGACAGAAAGAGATATATATATATATATAGAGAGAGAGGAAATAGAGATAGATACATATATAAATATAGATATAGAAGAATTAGGTAGTGGGAGGTCATTTTGACAATATACGTAATCTCTTTAACCAACATAACCTAAAAATTGAATTTGATAACAGCATCAAACTAGCTAATTTCTTGGATGTATCTCTTAATCTTGACACTGGCCTATATTACCCTTACCATAAAAACAATGAGAACCTAAATTATGTTAACTTTAAATCTAACCATCCTACTAATATCAAGAATGCTATAGTTAGTAATATTGGAAAAAGAATATCTTCTAATAAAAACATATTTGATGCTAACGCCAATTACTATAATAACGCGCTTTCTAAAGCCGGCTATCCTGATAAAATCAAATATAGTAAAGAAACAAATTCTAGAAGAACTTACAGTAGAATAATTAATCATGATCATTCCAATAACTTTAATAAAAGACCTAGATACAAAAACATAATCTGGTATAATGCTCCTTTCTCCATCTCTATTAATAACAATATTCCTAAATTATTCTTTAGTGCCTTAAATAAATGCTTACCTCCCTCACATATCTATAGTAAAATATTTAACAAACACACTATAACATTTTCCTATTCTACATCCTCCAACATTTCCAACATTATCTCTAAACACAACAATAAAATACTAAATACTAAATCTCTTCCTTCCAACACTGAATATCATAATAATAGTAATAGTACTCCCGACGTCATTGTAAACCCTAGGCTAATTTCTACAAACCCAAATACAACGTCAAACACAACTTCGCTAAATGTTCTTAATCCCATTCTAAATCAAGAAACTATTATTCCTATCGCAAATAACTTCTCCAATCCAATTCCTTCTATAGATAACACTAGGTCACTCATTAATAATCTCTCTAATCGCAATTGCAATTGCCCTATTAAAAATAAATGTCCTCTCAACAACCATTGTCTTGATAAAAACTTAATTTACGAATGTAAAGTTATAACTGACACCAATTCCTTCACCTATTTTGGCTCCACTTCCACCTCTTTTAAAGCTCGTCTTTATAACCATCATTCGTCTTTTAAATACAAACTTAAAAGAACCAACACGGCTCTCTCAGAACTCATATGGTCCTTGAAAGACAAAAATATTAAATATAACATCTTTTGGAAGAAGGTTTCTTCTGCGTCTTTATACTTGAACAGTTCTCTATCCAAAATTTGCAATTTCTGTCTAAATGAAAAATTTACCATTATATCTAATTTAGATTCTATAATAAATAGACGCACTGACTTGTTTTCTATCTGCTTGAATAAATTCCATAAAACATTCCATAAAGTATACAGCTAATATTCTATTCTTTATCAATTTAGCATCTTTTTCTCAAAGGCTCATATATATATATATACACTTCTTTTAAAAATATACCCATCTTTCTACCTTATTTCAAAGGTTATTATACATTCTATAATACTCGTTACTCATTCTACATTTATCACTTCCCTTTCTTCTCTTTTTCTTTTAATGTCTAACCCCTAATCTGTACCTTTTCTCACTCTTGCCTAACATAGAATCAATTATTACATAATACAATACATTCTTACTCTATATCACCTTGTAAAAATCCTTCGTAAACATATACATTTTTTTGACGTTAGATTATTCATCCTCAATTCATTATTCTTTTCTCCCTTTCATCTAACTCATTCATGCTCATCTCACAATATATCATTACTTAAATAACCGGTTGTTCCTTTTAATAATACATATCAACATTTTCTTAACATCGCACATATTATTAAACCCTTAAATATTATTCTTAATACATATTAACATTTTCTTTTCATCGCACATATTATCAAACCCCTCAATATACAAACCTTAACTTTACATTATTTTTCTCTTCGTTAATTTTCAAATTCTTTTAATTTATACATTATCTTCCAACGGTTTTCAACCTCTCTATGTAAAACAATATATCTTTCTCAGTTATAAAAGCTATCTCTCTCTCTCTCTATCACCCATCTCTCCTCCTATCTCATCCTTCCTCATTATACTCCTCCCTCTCCACTTTTTACTCTCATCTCCTCCTCTTTTTCATCCTTTCCAACCCCCCCTCTAAATAAAATATTTTTCCCAATATCACACATCAATCTAAAACTACTTCTCATATGTTGATTTAAAACTGAACTATCCACAAGTGTTTTTTAACCTTCATATCATGTCTTCCTGTTTTATCTGATGAAAACACAAATATTATTGCATGATGATATTTGTTTTTGAAATGCGCATAATAAAATACATGGAACTCTTTTAACCATCTTTTGTTCTTATATATATATATATATATATATATATATATATATATATATATATATATATATATATATATAATGATTTCCATTATCAGCACAGGGCCAGAAATTCAGGGAGAGGGCAATGTCGACTAGATCAACTCCAGTGCGTGACCAGCATTTCATTTTATCGACCTCGTAAGGATGAAAGGCAACTCTAACGTTGGCGGGATTTGACCTTGGAATGTAAAAGTTACAACCCTTTATATTCTGAGTTCAAATTCTCTCGAGGTTTTATTAATTTTCATCCAAAAAAGTCCCAGTAATACACTGGAGTCGATTTAATCGACTTTCACCTCTCATAAGAATTGTTGGCCTTGTGCCTAAATCAGAAACCATTATTATTATTATTAAATTGGCGGTGATTGTCAGTATCGGTAGAGGGTCGGACGCCATGCTTTCTAGCATAGAGATACGGCCTTTGCCATTCTGAGTTCAAATCCCACCGAGGTTAACTTTGCCTTTCATCCTTACGGGGTCGATAACATATAGTACCAGTAATACACTGGGATAATTGCTGGCCTTGTGCCAAAAGTAGAAACAATTATTATTATTATTATTATTAATGATGATAGTTTTGACTTCCTTAGACAACATCAATGTTGCAAGGAATGTTTATCTTGAAATTTTAGAAGAGAAAAATAATTAATTAACAAACAGATCGTTATTAGACTTGTTTTACAGCTGTTTTGTAGGAGAGAGGTGAGGGAGAAGTAGAAAAGAACATGGTGTCTAAACTATAAAGTATATCGTTTGGCAGCAGAGAAAGGCAAGAAAAATTAATAAATCAAGGGAGATAAGTGATGTCTAATTTTGTCTGAGCAGAAAGCTGGAGAGAAAATTGGTATTAAGAAGACTAAAAGTTTCGCAACAATCTTGGCACAGATGTTGTTTACCGTTAGTCTATAGATAGAATGTTAGTGGCTAACTGAATAAAATATCTTCCTTTAGGGCTGAGGATCAAGAGTTCTTATCGACTCGCTTACAATTTACTCTGTCCTTGAATAAACTCAAATATAATTGCTTACATTTATCTACGACTGACTTAAATACGAAGGGTGTGGTAGATTTATGATCAATTAAATTGAGGTCGCTTTACGATTCTAATCTCTCTCCTCTCTCTTTCTCCCCCTATTTATCTGTCAACCATTCACTCATATATATGTATGTATGTATGTATGTATGTATGTATGTATGTATGTATGTATGTATGTATGTATGTATGTATGTATGTATCTTTGTATGTATGTATGTATGTATGTATGTATGTATGTATGTATGCATGTATGTATGTATCTATCTATCTATTTGTAGCAAAGAGTTACGTCCCTTTATGATCTGAGTTCAAATCCCGCCGTCGTTAACATTGCCTTTCATCCTTACGGAGTCGATAAAATGAAGTACCAGTAATACACTGGGATAATTGCTGGCCTTGTGCCCAAAGTAGAAACAATGCATTTAACTATCTATCTAACTATCTATCTATCTATCTATCTATCTATCTATCTATCTATCTATCTATCTATCTATCTATCTACCATCCCTCTTTACAAATCACTCAAATAGTAACATTATCCTTTGGCAGTATCGGTAGAGGGTCGGGCGCCATACTTTGACGTCTAGAGTTACGGCCCTTGGCATTCTGAGTTCAAATCCCGCCGAGATTAACTTTGCCTTTCATACTTACGGGGTCGATAAAATAAAGTACCAGTAATGCACTGGGTAATTGCTGGCCTTGTGCCAAACGTAGAAACAATTATCATAAAATGGAATTGTAAATTATATTTCTCGGGTGATTACGTAAATTAAAAACACACAGATATATATACTTGCACATACACATAGGGAAACACACACACAAACATACACACATACACTCACAAAGAAAAACACACAAACATACATATAAACCCTTAAACATAACTAATTCAAATGAAGACACACCACAGAACAAAATGGCGTCACTAGAACAAAATGGCGTCATTAGAACAAAATGGCGTCATTAGAAGAAAATGACGTCATTAGAATAAAAATGACGTCATTAGTACAAAATGGCGTCATTAGAACAAAATGGCGTCTTTACAACAAATTGGCGTCATTAGTACAAAATGGCGTAAATAGAACAAAATGGTGTAACTAGAACAAAATGGCGTAACTAGAACAAAATGGCGTAACTAGAACAAAATGGCGTCATTAGAACAAAATGGCGTAACTAGTACAAAATGGTGTAAATAGAACAAAATGGCGTCATTGCAACAAAATGGTGTCACTAGTTTGTTTGAGGCAGTCACAAAGCACTCAATGGTGTGAAAAGTTAATCAATTTTCGTCCAGAGTAAACACAAAGTTAAGAAAGTGTGACAAAGAAAAAAGCGACCAAATGTAAGTGGCCATTTTATACCACATCAACGATATATACAAACAGGCCGAAGATATATATATATATATATATAAATAAATGTAAGTCCATAGAACCATTAGATAATAAATATATACAATATTTCCTCTCCCAATCAGTATAAATTAACCACATAAAAATCATTTAAACGAGGCTATAAGTTTAAAATGTACTTATGAAGAAATAATAGACAAATGATACAGATTATTTTCCGCGATGTACAGCTATATGACACTTATCTAATTATTTCTTTTATATATATATATATATATATATATATATATATATATATATATATATATAAAAGAAATAATTAGATGTGTCATATGGCTGTGCATATTCAAACGTATGTTATTACTCTAAGGACCTACCCTTATTGAGTGCTTTGCTAACTCATTCCTATTGTAGGTCGACTTTGCTTGCCCACAGCCAAAGCTTCGATTTTACTAAGCTTCCACTTGTATATATATATATATATATATATATATATATATATATATAATATATATATATAATAAGTATATGGCAAATCAACAGAATTGTGAGAATGTGCTCTGATACATATCCCCGCTCTCTACACTCTGGATTCCTATCACAGATATTTCAGCATATGTGGTATACTCAGACAGAGAAATCAATAACTTCTTATATATAGATTTTTAAAGTAAGTTATTTATGATTATAGTTTACTTGCATATAGTATAAGCATGATGGACTAGTATTGGGTTGGCAGTATTGGTAGAGGGTCGGACGCCATGCTTTCTAGCATAGTTACGTCCCTTTACAGTCTGAGTTCAAATCCCGCCGAGGTTAACTTTGCCTTTCATCCTTACGGGGTCGATAAAATAAAGTACCAGTAATATACTGGGTAATTGCTGGCCTTGTGCCTAAAGTAGAAACAATTAATTAGCGGTATTAATAATTGGTTCTACTTTTGGCACAAGGCCAGCAATTACGCAGTACATTACTGGTACTTTATTTTATCGACCCCGTAAGGATGAAAAGCAAAGTTAACCGCGGCGCGATTTGAACTCAGAATGGCAAAGGCCGTAACTCTATGCGTCAAAGCATAGTCTCCGACCCTTTACCGATACTGCCAATACAGCGTGGTTCACAATAAAAACCTATATGTATCCACATAGAATATTTTAGTGTACAGTACACTTGTTATGTAAGTTGAAGACCTTGGAGAATCTGTTGGCTAGAGAAAGTTAATTGTTGAACTGACGGTGTTATGGTAACTCCATTGGTATAGGTGAGAGATAGATTTGTCATATATCTGTTAGTAGGTCTGTTGGTAGTTACTGGGTTAACAATTCAACTGATAAACACGACTGACATCACCTGCTGACTGAGTAGACTTCCGGTTGGAATTGTGATAAATTGTGACTTTGTGTGGTGTAGCGTGCTGAGGTTATTGTTGTTATTGTTGGTGTTGTCGGTATTGTCAATTTTATTGTAGTCTGTTGTTGTTTTCGTTGCTGTTTTTATTGTAGCCGGTTGTTGTGTGTTGTTCTTGTTGTCCTTGTATTGTTTATTATTATTATTATTATTATTATGTTGTTCTTATTGTTGTTGTTGTTCCTTCCCTGACCAATCCAGCCAGAGATAGCCGATGTTCATCCGAGGCAATCACATTTTTTATTCATATCTCATTAATATATCACCACGGAGCAAAACAATGGAGTTTTGTTTTTTCCATCTTGGTTGTAACACTGCACTTGTTTTCTTTTAAAGAACATCTTAATCCTAGATTCGAAAAATATACGGACAAAATGTGCCGATGTTAGGGTTTGAGGGACATGCAACTGCAATCCCTAGCATTATAGGGTCTACGTTGCTGGTTAGTGTGTGTAGGTATGTGTAATGAATAATTTATTTGAAATGTTGTAAACTGACAAATATTATGTCCCTAAATACGTTGAACTTTTGTCAGAAATCCATTCTTCAACGTCGGGCTCATAGATCTGTTCAACATACTCTCTCCCAACATACCTGCTGTCTCCTCTCTTCCCCTCTCTCTACCGTTACTACAACGATCTCTGCTCCTCTAGTCTAGTTTCATACCATCATTATTCAGGCATCCCCAACTCATTCGTCTATCTTCCACTCATCACTAACGTTGTACTCAACTCGCCAGGCCCCACCCTAACTACTCCAACAACCTCTTTCTGACCAGTCTTTCATCTCCAGAAGACTGACTCGGATAAACACTTTACTGAACAGACACAAATTTGTTGTTGTTGTTCTTGACGATATATATATAGAGAGAGATGGCGGGTGTCCGGTGGGATCCAGCTAGGCTTGGCCTGGCCCAAGTGAGACCGGCGGAGAGAAACAAATGGATCGAGACGCTAAGGAGCGCTGTTAGCCAGGACCAACCCTTACTTAGGCATTACTTGTATCCTGCAAAATCAAAATCTAAATGATGATGATGATGCTGATGATATATATATATATATATATATATATATATATATATATATATATATATATAAATATATATGTAGTAAGGTTGCTTGGATGCGTCCATAGGCGGTATGCCAGTTGAGCACTCTCTCTCTATATATATACTTAACAAAGAAACAAGTCACCAAGTTCAACAGTCAGTACATTATTTATTTGATCAACACATATATCTACGCACATGCGCATCGGTACACATTCGCACATACAGACAGACACATGCACGACCCTATGGGGAAAGGAGGAGGTGAAATTGTCTGTATAGTGACTCAAGAAGATTCAACTTTGAGTACATATTATTTGCACCTGTGTGAAACCGTGATCACACTTATATATATATATATATATATATATATATATATATATATATATATATATATATATATATATATATAGAGAGAGAGAGAGAGAGAGAGAGAGAGAGAGAGACAGACAGGCAGACAGACAGGCAGACAGATAGATAAACACGAAAAGGTAAAAAAATAGAAAGATGTGGAAATGAAATGAAGAAGCAACGTTATAGTGGTGTGAGGCTGTGAAGAAATCTTTCGATACAGCTGCGAAAAAATAAACGGAGTGTTTTTTAATGAAATGTTTTTTTAATGATGTTGAAAAATAAAGCAGCTCGCAAGAGAATTGGAAGATGGCGACGGGTATGATGATAAGGAATATGGTTAAACGTATGATATGGTGATATGAGTTTATAGGGTGAGGTGACAAGTGTTATCTTATTTTCTCTGGTGAAGTTTTAATGAAACATTTTCTACACAATATATTCAATAACAATAATTTAACAATAATTATGAAGTTGATGGTAATGAGGATAACGATGATGATGATTACAAATATAAAAAATACAATAAATATTGGTTTAAAATTAAGGACAGGAAAGGAAATTTGATTAAATCGACACCAATATTTCACTGGTACTTTATTTTAGTGACACCCAGAAAGATAAAAGAGCAAAGTTGACCTCGGAGAAAATTGTACTCCGAACGTAAAAACTGCTAGAAGAATTGCTGTACATAATTTCGCCCGACCCTCTACAGATTCTGCCAACCTCCCACAATTTATAAACAGATTAATTATAATAATTTGTTCTGCTTTTGGTACAAGGCCAGCAATTATTCCAGTGTATTACTGGTACTTTATTTTATCGACCCTGTAAGCATGAAAGGCAAAGTTAACCTCGGCGGGATTTGGACTCTTCATAAAGATCTGTAACTCTTCGCTGCAAAGCATGGCGTCAGACCCTCTACCGATACTGCCAATCCATGATATTAATAATAATGGCATAAGACCAACAATTTAGGGAGGGGAAGGGTGATTAAATCGACTCCAGTGCGTGACTGGTATTTTATTTTATGATATTAATAATAAGCCATTAACTCTGGGAGAAGGAAAATTCGATAATAACGTCCCCAATACATGACTGGTACTACGTTGGACACAACCAAATTTTAAATCAGAACAGAAAGCTCTCTAACAAACTGACAGAAAACATTTGTTCGAGGCTCTACCAATTCTGCTAAACCACCGCCTTTAAATGAATTATAATAACTGATGTAGTATTTCGAAGGTTGGGCGTAGAACTGTTTTCCCACGAAATAATATCCGGCTTTCAAAGAGGTTCTTTAATTTTCGAAAAATTTCAAATCTTAGAAGAGAATATTGTTTAGAAGTTCATAATTGGAAATATATTTTATATACGAAAGCTGACAGCAGATTATTTGAGGAGAGATACATCCATGGGTAGATAACTCTTGAAGGGGCTGTTGCGGTGGCATTTTAAAACTAGTGGCGTTCATTCCTCTCCAGGTCTGAACGCAGGCGATTTCTTTCAGAGAAGGAGAGAAAGGGAATGAGAAAAGGATAAGAATAAAGAATCGATCTATTGCTTGACTGGTATTAATATTTATCGATTTCAAAATGATGAAAGTCAAAGTTGATCTTGTCGAGATTTGAAGTGAGAGCGAAGAAAGATGGAGCGAATGGTGAGAAATATCTCTCGGACATTTTAACAACTCAGCCAATTCAGTGCCTAATATATAGATTTGGTCGATGGTTGTATGAGAAATAACAGGGATATAATGAGGGATATCTCACTATGTTCCATTTCAGTACATTTGTTTTGGGAACAAAATATTTAATATACGTATTTCTAGATGTACCATTAAAGTTGGTCCATCTTTATTGTTTCTCACTGAACAAAGGATTGTCTTACAATATATTTATATATTTATACAGATACTTGTGAACAATACATACACACATACACACACACATACACACACCCATACATACACACATACACACATACACACATACACACACACATACACATACACACACCCATACATACATACGCACACAAACATACACACACACATACATACACACATATACATACACACATACACACACACATACACACACAGAACACACACAACACACAAACAACAAAAAACACACACACAACACACACAACACACATAACACACACACAACACACACAACACACAAACAACACACAACACACAAGCAACACACAACACACACTAAACACACAACACACATAACACATACACAACACACTCCACACACACACAACACACACAACACACAAGCAACACACAACACACACTAAACACACAACACACATAACGCACACACAACACACACAACACACACTACACACAACACACACAACACACACACCACACACAACACACTATACACACTACACACACTACACACACTACATACTACACACACAACACACACAACACTCACTACACACTACACACCACACACCTCACACTACACACTACACACTACATACTACACACTACACACACTACACACACTACACACTACACACTACACACACAACACACACATAACACACACAACACACTACACACTACACACACTACACACTACACACTACACACTACACACACACACACTACACACTACACACACAACACACACAACACACACACAACACACACACAACACACACACTACACACACAACACACACAACACACACAACACACACAACACATACACCACACACATATGTGTGAGGGTGTGTGTATAGTGTGTATAGATATGTATGTGGATGTGTGAGGGCGTGTGTGTAGTGTGTAGTGTGTGTAGTGTGTGGTGCGTGGTGTGTGTAGTGTATGTAGTGTGTGTAGTGTGTGTAGTGTGTGCAGTGGTGGTGGTGGTGTTAGTGGTGGGGTGGGTGTAGTGGGGGGGGTTATGGTGGTAGTGGCGGTGGTGGTGGTGTTAGTGGTGGTGGTGGTCGTGGTATTAGTGGTGGTGATGGTAGTGGTGGTGGTGGTGGTGGTGGAGCTGGAGGTGTTGGTGGTGGGGATGGTAGTGGTGGTGGCGGTGGTGGTGGTGGTGGTGGTAGTGGTGGTGGTTATGGTGGTAGTGGTGGTGGTGGTAGTGGTAATGATGGTGGTGGTGGTGTTAGTGGTGTTGGTGGTGGTGGTGTTGGTGGTGGTAGTGGCGGTGGTGGTGTTAGTGGTGGTGGTGTTGTTACTGGTGGTGGTAGTGGTGGTGATAGTGGTGGTAATGATAGTGGCAGTAGTAATGGTGGTGATGGAGTTGGTGGCGGTGTTAGTGGTGGTGATGATGGTGGAGGTGGTGATAGAGGTGGTGGTGGTCGTGGTAGTGGTGGTGGTGGTGGTGGTGGAGGTCGTGGTAGTGGTGGTGGTGGTGGTGGAGGTCGTGATAGTGGTGGTGATCAAGATACATGTATCACCTTTTCTGTTCGTAATTGAGAGATAAATTTCAAAGGATATATGTATGTAGAAGTACACAGACATATACATACACACACACACACACACACACACACACACACATATACCCCCCACAAACACATATATATATATATATATACATAGAAACAGACACACACGCACACAGACACACACACACACACACACCCACACACATACCCTCCCCCATATATATATATATATATATATATACATAGACACAGACACACACGCACACAGACACACACACACACACACAGTCACAGACACAAACACACACACAGATACACACACAGTCACATACATTGACACAAACACACACACACACACACACACAGTCACAGACATAGACACAAACACACACACAGGCACACACACACAGAAAAACACACACATCTAGACATAAATATGTGTATCACCACCCTCCCCTACCAATGACACCTTGACTCTTAGTTCAACAATCGATGGTTGAAATAACCCTATTAACCCCACGCAATCACACACATGTCTATCTATGTATGTTAATATGTATGCATGTGTATATAAATATATATATATATAAATATATATATGTGTGTGTGCGTGTGTGTATGTGTGTAAGTATTGGCGAATTTGATTTGCATATAATTTGAAAGATTTTCATTTTATTTTTGTTGTATTTTTATATATTTCCACATCTTTGTCCTTGCTTTGTTTTTATTGTATTAGTCTAGCTCAGTCATGGTTCGACTGCGGCCCGCGAGCCTTATGTAGCCCCTGGGTTTTCTGAATGGCACGCCTAATTTTAAAATTGCCCTGAATTGTTTTGAGCCACGTCCTATGCGGCCCACTGCACGAATAATTTTGCCCATACCTGGTCTAGCCCGTGGCTTGAAATCTGCTTTTAAATTTACCTGTCCTCCTTTGTGTGAAGTCACATTTCACTACAAGTATATAACTAATACACGAAATGATGGATGGGACTTTTAGACAAAACTATCCGTTTGAGGTGTGCGATTATCCGCTGATGACGTAATACAGGGTCCAATTCGTTTATGTCTATAGATATTTCGTAAATCCTGGGAATGAAAGTTGCAATTGTAACTATTATGAGCAGGCAGTAGTTCAGAAACTATCGCTAGGCTGTTATACATAAACATATTATGTCAAGTATATTGTGTTATCTGTTATATATAAACATTTTATGTCAACTATATTTTACAGAAGTTATACAACGGTGGAAATATTTTGTTATCTGTTATATATAAACATATTATGTCAACCATATTTACTGAGAGAATTTTTACAAAAAAATTACTAAATTTAATCAAATATACTGTGTAAATAACTTTTTATTTGTTATACTTACTATTTCTTGGTGAAACATGCAACACTATAAACACCACCACCACCACTGCTGCAACTACTACTACTACTACTACTACTACTACTGCTGCTGCTGCTGCTGCCACCAACATCACCTCACACCAAGCCAGTAATGCCCTCTGCTCCTCTATTTTCAGCAGATACTGACAAATCACAAACAGAAACAGCAAGTAGATCTATCTTCATATATACACACAGCAATGTACATATATATACACAGCAATGTACATAGAATGTGTAGAAGATCACGCCACCTAGCTTTGACTTTGGAGGCAGTCGATTAACTGCCCTTAGTTCTGACGTCAGTAGCTGAATACACACTCTTCGACTTTGTCTCTTGAGGCGACCAGACGTGTTTCACTGTGGCGAAACACCGATATTGCACCATGCGGTCACGGGATATTTGAACACCGCCACGAAATGATAATTACGAATTACCAATCAAGGAGTAACTGATATGATAAAGTATTTTGTTTATTGCTCTGATTAAAATGCTCATGTACATATAATCTCGAGGTATATTCTTTTTGCTTAATTGTTTACCTACACCTAACAACACATAGAAGAGATGTACTAATAGCCAAGCTAGGGAAACAAACTCCCCTCTAAATCGGAAAACAACGCAGCCTTCTAAAAATGGTGATCATCTCTCCTAAAAATATATATACTAATATAAATATGTATATATGTTTATATAGAAACAGAAAATGATATATTTATACACACACACACACACACACACACACACACACACACACACACACACACACACACACACACACACACACACACACACACATATATATATATATATATATATATATATATATGCGCATATATATATATTTATACATACATTTATATATATATACATACATTTATATATATGCGCATATATATATATATATAAAATAAATTAAAATAAATAAGTCAAATATTTTAAATTTGGCTTCGTTTATTACTGCTATATATATTTCGGAGACAGCCATCTTTGGCTGTGACCTCATCAGGCAGTCCGAATGAGTGTGGTAGAGACGAGTACACATGTTGTTGAGGTACCACACTAATTCGGACTGCCTGAAGAGGTCACAGCAAAAGATGGCTGTCTCCCAAATATATATATAGCAGTAATAAACGAAGCCAAATTTTAAATATTTGACTTATTTATTTTAATTTATTTTACATTACTCCGGAGTAACCAAACCAACCTGCGTACTAGGTGTCAGTAAACCACCAACATATACTCAAAATTTAAATATATATGTATGTATATATATATATATATGTATATATATATATATATTTATATATATATATATTTATATATATGTATATATATTTATAGACGTAGAAATATGAGCATTGTACATATATATATATATGTGTGTATATGTCCGTCTCTACATCTATGTACTTAAACACTACACCACCGACACCCCCACCCCGACACTACACCACGGCACTCCACCCCCACCCCCACACATGACCACCGTTACACTACACCACCGACACCCCAAAAAACCCAAACTACACCACCGACACCCCATCCCCCACACATCACCACCGACACACTACACACCCCCACACTACACCACCGACACACATTCCCCCACACATCACCACCGCCACCTCAACACCTCACCACCGACACACTTCACCTACACACTACACCACCACCCACACAATACATCACCACCCACACACTACACCACCACCCACACACTACACCACGACCTACACACTACAAACACTACCCACACAATACACCCCCACCCACACACTACACCACCACCTACACGCTACACCACCACCTACACACTACATCACCATCCACGCACTACACCACAACATACACACTACACCACCACCTACACACAACACCACCAGCCACACACTACACCACCTCCCACACACTACACCAGCACTCACACACTACACCACCACCAACTACACAACCACCTACACACTACATCACCACCTACACACTACACCACCACCTACACACTACGCCACGACCTACACACTACACC
>OZ024743.1:81119466-81131966 GCA_964016885.1 Eledone cirrhosa
GGTCTGAGCCTAATACCAGCTCAAAGACCTTATATTTTACATCTGCTCTGAGCCTAATACCATCTCAAAGACCTTATATTTTACATCTGGTCTGACCCTAATACCAGCTCAAAGACCTTATATTTTACATCTGCTCTGAGCCTATTACCAGCTCAAAGACCTTATATTTTACATCTGGTCTGAGCCTAATACCAGCTCAAAGACCTTATATTTTACATCTGCTCTGAGCCTATTACAATCTTTACTCGAACCTAATTACTGTTTGTAGTATTATGGGAATGACTTCATTGAACAGAGTACCTTTAGATAAATAAGAACAAGATACAATTGCCAGTCCACCCCAATGATAGATTACCATTTGTTTAACCAAACAAGTCTACTAGTTAAGCAAAGTGTGTCAACATATTGGTAGTATCATGAGACTTAAGATGTAGGAGTTGGCCACCATTTTAATAGGTTCAGCCCATTCCCTCTGGAATAACAACACATAAGAAGACTTGTACAAGCCAAATGGCAATACATCTGACAGAGGACATTATATGATAGAAACCTTGCCATATGTCATTTATCACGTCAGAAACATGATGTTGCCATATGTCATGTTGTTGTTGTTCTTAGTGGTGGTGTTGGTAGTGGCGGTGGTGGTTGTTGTTGTTGTGGTGGTGGTGGTGGTGATGTTGGTAGTGGTGATCGTGGTGGTGGTGATGGTGGTGGTGGTGGTAGTGGTGGTGGTGGCGGTGGTGGTGGTGGGGTTAATGGTGGTGGAGGTGGTGGTGGTGGTGGTGGTGGTGGTGGATGTGTGTTGGTGGTGGAGGTGGTGGTGGTGGTGGTGGTGTTGGTGGTGGTGGTAGTGGCGGTGGTGGTTGTTGTTGTGGTGGTGGTGGTGGTGATGTTGGTAGTGGTGGTGTTGGTGGTGGTGGTGGTGGTGGTGTTGATGGCGGTGGGGATGATGGTGGTGATGGTGGAGGTGGTGGTAGTGGTGGTAGTAGTGGTGGTGGTGGTCGTGATGATGTTGGTAGTGGTGGTGATGGTGGTGGTGCTGGTGATGGTGGTGGTTGTAGTAGTGATGGTGGTGGTTTTGGTGGAGATGGTGTTTGTGTTGGTGGTGGTGGAGATGGCGGTGGTACTGGTGGTGGTTGTGGTGATGGTGTTGGTGGAGATGGCGGCGGTGGTGTTGGTGGTGGTGGTGGAGGTAGTGTTGGTGGTGGTGGTGATGGTGCTGATGGTGGTGATGATGATGGTGGTGTTGGAGGTGATGATGGTGATGATGGTGGTGGAGATGGTGGTGGTAGTGGTGGAGTCAGTGGTGGTGGTGGTGGTTGTAGTGTTGGTGGTGGTGATGGTGGTGGTGTTGTTGTTGTTGTTGTTAGTGGTGATGGTGGTGGTGTTGGTGGTGTAGTGGTGCTGTTGCTAGAGGTGATGGTAGTGGTGGAGTGATGCCTCTATTGTTGCTGTGTCTTCAGCTCACATGTCTTATACAGTGTTATCACATAGTTCAGTGTTATCACATAGTCCAGTGTTATCACATAGTCCAGTGTTATCACATAGTTCAGTGTTATCACATAGTCCAGTGTTATCACATAGTTCAGTGTTATCACATAGTTCAGTGTTATCATATAGTCCAGTGTTATCACATAGTCCAGTGTTATCACATAGTCCAGTGTTATCACATAGTTCAGTGTTGTCACATAGTTCAGTGTTATCACATAGTCCAGTGTTATCACATAGTTCAGTGTTATCATATAGTTCAGTGTTATCACATAGTCCAGTGTTATCACATAGTTCAGTGTTATCACATAGTCTTGTGTTATCACATAGTTCAGTGTTATCACATAGTTCAGCAGGTTCTAATTGTCGTATCTTACATCAGAAAACTTGTGTGAATCTCTAACTTAGAGAAAATAGATAAAGGTCTAACTTGCCTTCCATTGACAGTTTCATAGTATTTCACAGTATTCATACAGCAACGGTAAAGGGTTCGTCCCTCAGATCAAAGGAGTTGAACTATTACTCCTTCGGTCTTTCCATTATTAATAATCTTCGATTGACAGTTTCATTATTATTATGCTGTTGTTGTTGTTGTTTGATGTGTTGTCACCATCGCTCTTGTTATACTTTGTCCGAGATTGGCCGAGATTAAAATCTCCGAGAGTGTTTAATTCCTACCAAGTTTTCCTGGATAGAAGTCTCTATTTAATTTATTTGTCAACGGGAGACTTATGAGAAAACAGAAACTGAGAACAAAACGCATTAAAAGCAATCACCAAACTCACTCCAACATACCACTGGTACCAACAGCAAACGATATCTACAGCAAAATCAAATTCTAAAATATAAGATTCCAACCTAAAAATAATCAATTATTTAGAAACCCACACTCCTTATCCAAAAACTGTTGCAACAGTAACGGACTATTTATTGGAAATTTTAAAAAAAGAATGAATATACAAAACAACAATATTGAACAAAGGAAATACTGATACAAACTCTTTCGGTGCAACAAGTTGAATATTCAAAGCCAGATATAAACTACACATAAACTCATTCCGTAATATAGACAGAAAGAATGTTGATTCTATCGAAAGACATTTCAGCAAAATATAAATATTAATATAAACTGAGCATTAATATACAGTTGCAACAATTACGTATATGGTATTAGGAAATAGGTTTCTGTGCAGCATGGAAAAACACAACATAATGAACCGCCAAATACAATTCCTGAATAAATGAAATAGAAGGTGATGCCACGTTGTGGAAACAAGAATAATTTCATTAAAATGTTATAAGATTGTTCGAATTGTAGTCAGAGTTACCATTTGATAAGAAAACAGCAGTACTTATGGTAGTAGTGGTACTACAATGTCCCAACAGAACGGGATAGCTTAGCTCTCATTTATGGCGTTTATTGTCCTTTCCTTTACCCTCCTATACAGCCAGATCAGCCCTTCTTTAACCATTCCCCGCTTATTTTCATTATTTATGCGGATTGGCAGTATCAGTATAGGGTCGGACGCCATGCTTTACAACAAAGAGTTACGGTCATTTATGGTCTGAGTTCAAATCCCGCCGAGGTTAAGTTTGCCTTTCATCCTTACGGGGTGGATACAATAAAGTACCAGTAATACATTGGGATATTTGCTGGCCTTGTGCTAAAGTAGAAGCAATTGTTTATATAATTAATTATGAAAACCAAATAAATCTTTCAATGAATTAGTCATTTAAAAGAAGGAAATATAGAAAGGTCTGATAGAAAGGACATGTTGTCAATAGAAACTGTAGTGATACTAGAGAGAAAATAATGTCAATAAATATATAATTTGTATTACAATTTAATGAAACAGAATATAATAGTGATGAAATCAAATAACAGAGAAAAGCAAACAACACATCTCTAAGTGAAAAACGTCCACACGACAACAATAAAAATATGTAACAACTTAAAAGAGTAGGAACTAGAAGATAACCAAAGAAAATATTAGAGAAAAACAGAGAGACGAGCAGGATCCAATGTATTTAAAAGCAGCTTCAGATATCATAGTCGTCTGAAGATATGAATAGCCTGAAACAAATTTGGTGAGAAAAAGTATTAATTTGATATTGAGCCACATACTCTACATCATGTGCTGTGTACTAGCCCTCTAGTTTCGCTGACAAAGTCTAACATATGATATATATATATATAACCAATACCGTCTTTTAACTCCTACTTACATGGTATAAACATTGAGCAACCGCTTCTTTCTGAAGCTGCCAAATACATTCTATAAGTCTGTCACTAGTCTCCTTTGAGAATTGGTTTTATAGCTCTACATTCTATATATATATATATATATATATATATATATATATATATATATATATATATATATATATATATATATATATATATATATATATATATATATATATATGTGTGTGTGTGTGTGTGTATAATCATTTCTACAATTTAAGGAAGAACACAACACACCGCCCGGTGCAGAAATTGATACTAGTGCCGATGTAGGCTGCGATACTTCACAATATATATATAGATTACTAGATTAAAATATCTTATACACACACATATATATATATATAAGTATATTATATATATATATATAGTATATTATGTTCTTTATTTATGTACAAACACGGAACAAAAGCACAACCCACCCAAGGTATATATATATATATATATATATATATATATATATATATATATATATATATATACACGTGTTTGTATAAACGTGTGAGGGCGTAGATACGAGAATGTGTCCCATATCGAGCCTCATCTCGATATATGATATGTCTTTCTAGAAACTTCAAATGTATTTGTAAGTTATAGCTGCACTGTAAGGAGAATGCTATCACTAGAAATGATCATACGGGTGGAGCTATTTAAATATCAATATCTGCATGAGCAGTTCTTTATGTCCGGGTTTCTGTGTGATTATCTCTTGTAAGCCATATGTTTCTATACCTACGTCTATACGGGACTGTCACTGTTTTCGTGGTATGTAAAAACTGGGTCTGTTTACAATTGGTTTTCTCACATTCTTATTATCTGCTCAATCCTATTAGTTGCCGCCGTAGATACTCTGTCTTTCATCTAATCAAGGACCACATTTATTTATTCAAATATGAGTAACAGAAACGTTATTGTAACTAAAAGTAATTAATATATTATTAGTATTACTATTATTGGGTGGGGGTTGGCAGTATCCATAGAGCATTGGACAACATTCTTTGCGCCATAGAGTTACGGCGCTTTACCGTCTGAGTCCAAATCTCGCCGAGGTTAACTTTGCCTTTCATCCTTACGGGGTCGATAAAATAAAGTACCAGTCACGCACTGGGGTCGATTTACTCGACTTCCCCTCACAATGGCCTTGTACCTATAGTAGGAATCATTATATGCCGCCGAGGTTAACTTTGCCTTTCATCCTTACGGGGTCGATAAAATAAAGTACCAGTAATGCACTGGGTAATTGCTGGCCTTGTGCCAAAAGTAGTAACAATTATTACCATCGTCATTAATATTTTGATGGCAAAATATATAAATATGAAAGTAGGTAGTATTATGTGCTTACGCCATATTGGACTAAATAAAGTCTGTTAAGGTTTAAAAAACCCTCTGAATGGAAACAGAATGAGTATTGATGTATCTGAGACACGAACCCACATCTTTGATTTGCCGTATCACAGTGCTACCATTACACCAATACGCCACCAACCTCTCCTCAATTCAAATTAGAAGCTATAACTATATCATATATATATGTGTGTATGTATGTGTGTGTGTGTGTGTGTGAAGGCGTGTGGCTGAGTGGTTGGAGAGTTGGATTCGCAATCGTGAGGTTGTGAGTTCGATTCTCGGACCAGGCGATGCGTTATGTCCTTGAGCAAAGCACTTTATTTCACGTTGCTCCTTCTACCTGGAATTGCAACCGATAGATGGTATTAGCAATTGAAAAGACCAATGGAAGCATTGTTTCCCCGGTCCGATCGACTGTCGATATATATATATATATATATAGAGAGAGAGAGAGAGAGAAAGCAGGCGCTGTTTATAAAACATCGAGCGAAGTTTTAAAAGAGGTAGCATCACGTGGTTACACCGTAGTTGACTAATTTTATTTTGGAGTGCATTCGAAGAATCATTAGAGTGTCGGACATTGCGCTATTTAGTTGTCTCCCTTTATGTTCTCAGTTCAAATCCTGCCGAGTTTATCTTTACCTTTCATCATGGCGAGGTCGATAAAATAAAACACCAGTCACGTATTGGTGGCGATTTAATTGACTTTTCCCATCCCACAAATTATTGGCCTTGTGCCTATAGTGGAAATCATTATTCCAACCGTGACCATAACCTACATTATCCCCCCCCCCCCCAGCTATTTGGAATCACACCACTTGCGATGTCCTGTTCACTAATCTTGAATATTTCTCATTCAACATTTTTACCTTCAATTGTAATACACGATTCTCTACATTATTTATTTAGGCTGGGAATGTTTAGATTTTGAGAGGAAAGTAAACAGTAGTTTGTTATATTCGAATATTTATCCAAAATAATATAAGGCGTTGGATTGGCAGAGTCGTTACACGTCGTATTTCTTCAGTTTGTTTTCCACCGGTTTATAGTCCATAAAGTTCAATACAGGGATAGTGTGAATTATTATTATTATTATTATTATTATTATTATTATTATTATTATTATTATTATTATTACAGTTGCATTTATCTTGCTTTATGTTCATACGAGTTATCACCAAGTCACAACCAGTGACCTCAAGAGACAACAAGGTCCGCCAAGAAAGAACATACATACTCACACATGCATCTTTAGTGTTTAGACTTGTGATGTACTTATATTGACAGAATCTTCCTTAGTATATGGGCAATTCCCATTAGTACTATCTTTTGTATTTCTCCTATACGCGGGTTTCCTGGGATTTGCGATAAGTAATCATTAGACCCCTTAGGTATCATTCCCAGAGCGCCTACAACCACTGGTATTGTTTTAGTTCTCAATTTCCACATTTTTCCGATTTCTATCTCCAGGTCCTTATACTTGCTCAATTTTTCAAATGTTTTTATAGATACATTCTTGTCTATTGGAACAGACATATCAATTAGCAGGCATACCCTCTTTTTAAAGTCCTTCAATATTATATCAGGTCTATTTGCATCTATTTTTCGGTCTGTTTGGATGCTAAAGTTCCACAAGATTGAGATGTGATCTTTTTCAAGTATGGGAGGTGGTTGATGCTCCCACCAATTCTTTTGATGGGGCAGGTCAAAATGCTTACACATTATCCAATGTATGTATTGTGCAGCTCTGTCATGCCTGTTTAGGTATTCGGTTGGAGCTATTATTATTATTATTATTATTATTATTATTGAATGCCATGGTTGACGGAGGCTCGGCTCTGTAAGGTATAGTAATTTTTAACCGTTAAAACAATTGTAAATTGTTTAAAACTTGAACCAAATTGTTGATAAAGACACCCTCCTCCTCGTAAGAGGGGTCTTTCTGTCCGTTATTTGGCCCTTCGGGGTTAAATAACCAGTTATTGGGGTTTTGTACCCAAAATTTCATTTTAAACAAAAAAACATGGCTACGAAAAAGAAATTTCATACGTCACTCCCACTCATTCCGTCTTCTTCTTCCTCAATCATCACTACAGCAGAGAGAAGATTGTCTCTCTCCCTCCCTTCTTTAAATGTGTCTCTCTCCCTCCCTTCTCTTTCGCAAGCGACGAAAGAAAAGAAAAGTCTCGTGCAAAGCGTGCAAAGTTTCTCCACGACGACGACGACAGCGACGAAACAGGTGTGCGGGAAATACGAAAACCCAGTTCATTCGTCTGACGTCAGGAATAATAGCAGTAGCAGCCGTAATAACAACAGCAACAGTGACAATGAAAACAACAGTAGCAGCCGCAACAGCATCACCAGCAGCATAAACAACAACAGCATTAGCAGCAGCAACACCAACAACAACCACAGCAACAGCGGCGGAGGCAGTAGTCGTAGTACCTGCAGCAACAACAAAAGTACCAGCAGCTCTGACGACAACAACAACAGCAGAGAAAAACCAATCTCATTTGCAGGTATTGCGAAAAACTTGGAAACAATCCTCATAACAAATGAGGAATTAGAGGAAGCGAAGAAGATGGTGACAAAGAACGGACACCGAGCAATCTGCAAGGCAGCGGAAAATTTTTTTCGAAACCCAAGAGCACTGTACGGTCACGTACCGTACAGTAAGTACAAAATCCCGTAGGGTGGAAAGAGCCACAGAGGCCCAAATACAAAAAGCCTTGGGGTCTGTGTGGCAGCGGAAAACGCACATCACCCGAGGCAAAAAATATGCCACCGTAGACGTACTTTTTGCCACACCCCAGGAGGCAAAGGCCCAATCAGTAGTGACCCTAAGGAGCGAGGAAATGGTGTTGGTGCCCTCCTACTGTGGGCAAAAAATTGTGAGGGTCAAACTGACCCACGTCCCCCCCGGAATGACCCCTTCTTGGCTGGCCGCGTCTGTCCTCGTCGGAATCGAGGACAAAACAACTGTACTGCAAGTACAGAAAAAAGTAAGAGAAGATTGGGTCGGCTCCTCCATTGAGATGCTAATCCAAACCAACCAGGAGTGCATCGAAGCTATCCCGGATGTGATAGACTTCGATAACGGCACTCAACTGCCCATAAGTGTTGAGGGCAAACGCCCGAAATGCTTTCGCTGTGGATCGAAGACTCACCTCAGGGCCTTCTGCAACGAGAAGACCCTGAGAAAGGAGAAAACCCCCCTCCTTCCGAATCCGGCTCCACGGCTACCAGCAACAGGACAAGCGGCAACCAGGAACGATAGGCCCGTGGCACCCATACCCACTCCACGGAAATCAAAAACAGCAGCAGCAGTGGAAATACTAACAACAACAACAGCAATACCAAATGCAGCTGCAACAGAGACTCCAGTGCAAACATCACCAACAACAACAAGTGAAAGAGTGGAGCTGGTACCCCTCCCCGACCTCACAGAATCAGACATGGAGTGTGAGGTGGGAGAGAGATGGCAAAAGGTCGTAAGAAGGCACAAACGCAGAAACAGCGCATCGTCGCCTTTGAAAAGGGAGGAAAGAAATGAGAAAAGGGTAAAGTCTACTGCAAAGAGACCCACAGCAGCAACAACACCAACACCATCACCACCCACACTAGCGCCACCATCACCACCGGCGACAACCCCACCGCCAACAACACCTTCAACACCACCACCACAAGCACCAACATCGCAAACACAACAACAAAACACACACACCCAGCAACAACGACAAGAAAATAGCAGAACCACACCCCACCCCCAGAAAAACAAATGCACGGCAATAAATACACACAACAAGAAACTAATGACTTACATAATTGAACACACAGACATTTCACAACAGGACTACATAATACCAGCACCAATCAAAACGCCAACTAACATAAGACTGCTAAAAATAGCACAGAAACAATACACAAATATTAAAACGAAATTCCCCAACGCAGTTGGTGATTTCAGGGACCTAGGAGGAACCATCAATCGAAGAGTATACTCAGACATTCTCTTAGAAGAGCCGACGACCTGCCGAAGGGACGATTCAACGGTCCCTTCACCAGACGATCAAGTGAAAAGGGATGTAAAAACCATCCCTCCTCTACCAAAAGTACGGTAAGTGGTCTTTCCCATCTTTTCCACTCTATTTTAAACATGACCTCACTCAGAATAGGCAGCATAAATGCGCGTGGCTTGGGGTCGTCATGGAAGCAGGGTCACCTGCTCAACGACCTCAGGTCACTAAACATAGATGTAGTGGCCATCAGCGAGACCAGAATCTCCGAAGCACGGGCCTTCGCACCGATCTTCGGCGGCTACGATGTGTACGCATCTCCCAGCCGTCCTGGATCCGGTGGAGGAGTTGCTGTACTTTTTCGGAGAGGTTTGGATCTCGCCATACGGGCCATCTTCCTGGACCCAGAGGGTAAGCTGGTGGTGCTGGACGTGACCAGCGGAGACGGGCAAGCTTTCAGGCTAGTGGCCGTCTATGCCCCGACAGGAGCAGGGCGGCATGATTTCTTCCGGCGTCTGGAGACCTTTCTTGGAACGTCCCGCTCTTTAGTGTTAGTGGGCGACTGGAACGGCATCTTAGATGCACGCTGGGACTGTGTGGGATTAGCGGATAGGGGTGGAGGGTGCAAGAGCCTCACCAACCTGCTCAGGCGTTTTGAACTGTCTGACAGGTACCGATTGGATTTCCCGAATGTGCCAATGTGGACTTGGACAAACCGCATAGGGTCATCCAGATCATATCTAGATAGAGTATTTTGTAGGGAAATAGATAGGTCTAGCATAGGCTGTCCACAATTCAAGATAGTCAGCTACACGGACCACAAATTCGTGATCTGTGTGCTTGACTTAGATAGGCTTCATAGACGAGGACCCGGCTACTGGAAGCTAAACGCGTCCTTACCAGCGCGCAAGGCCTACAGAGACCGGATTAGCGAACTAGTTAAGCGGGCGTTGACGGGAGCCATCGTCAACAACAAGTGGTGGTTTGCTCTGAAAAGAGCGATTAGAATAGAATCGATTAGGTTTAGTAAGGCTTTAGCAATAGAGAAAAATAGAGCAGAGGGAGAACTAGTTAGAAAATTAGACGAGGCGCTTAGCAAAGGCATTGCGACCGACGTGCTTGCGGCGAAATTGGCCCTTGACCAATTCCTCAATGCAAAGCACGAAGGCTGCGTTGTCAGAGCAAGGGTGCGTGCTCTCAGACACGAGGGGACGAAAGCCGTTCAATGGGCCCGAGTGGCGGAGGCGCGTCGTGGCAATAAAGCCACGATCCGGTCTTTGGTGGACCACGACGGGCGCATGCTACTCGATCCCGGGCAAATGTGTGAAGCTTTTCAGCGACACTTCGCTCAGCTGTTCGGGGGCAGCGGTGGGCCGGGTAGAGGGATGGACTTTAGTGTCTACCTCGACGGACTGCCGCGGCTCTCGGCCACTGAGGCGAAGTGTTGCGAAAAGCCGATAACAGCCGCTGAAGTAAGGGAGGCAATGACTGGCTGCACAAGGGGTAAATCGCCTGGTTTGGATGGTCTGCCCTATGAACTTTACGTACAGATGCCAGACTTGTTCGGAGGCCTCTTGGCAGACGTCTACTGCAACTGGCAACAGAACGGGAGAATTCCCAGTTCTGTGAGCCGAGGAGCGGTGGCACTGCTGAGAAAGGATCCGAACAAGGGGGATAACATAGAAAATTTCCGGCCCATAACTCTGCTAAACACAGAGTTTAAGATTTTGGCCAAGGTGTTAGCAAAGAGGTTGGCGCTTGTCGTTGGTGGTCTGGTGGGAGAGGCGCAGACATGCGCCATTCCCGACAGATCCATCCACGACAACCTCCACCTCATGCGATACATCGTAGAGAGGGTAGCTAGGGAACCTGGCACGGGTGGGTCCTTGATCAATTTAGATCAGTCGAAAGCTTTCGATAGGGTCGACCATCGTTACCTAGCGGCAGTCCTGAGGGCGGCTGGCTTTGGGCCCGTCTTCAGAGGCTGGATCGCTGCCATGCACAGCGACATCTGCTCTGTGGTGAGAGTGAACGGTCACCTGTCGGAACCGTTCAACATCATGCGCTCGGTCCGCCAAGGATGTCCCCTCTCGTCCCTCTTGTACGTATTGACTCTCGAGCCATTACTGCACAAACTGGAGACGTTGAGGGGGGTCCCGCGCGAACTAGGATGTGGAAGATCCGTATCAGCATATGCGGACGATGTCACCGTAGTGGTGTCGAACGCCAAACACATCGAGGCGATCGGCACTACACTAAGAGAATACGAAGCGGTGACAGGAGCAATGATCAACCAGGAAAAGTCAGTGGGCCTGCAGCTCGGCACCTGGAGAGGCAGGTCCATGCCGTCCAACAGCGTCGTCGGACGCTGGACGGACGGACCGGTTAAATTGCTAGGGGTCTGGTTCGGTCCGGACCTCCAGACGGACAAAAACTGGGACGAGGTGACGAGCAGGGTGGCTTCTCTCACCCAGAAATGGGCCGAGAGGAAGCTATCCCTGAAAGGTCGAGCGGAGGTGGCTAACGCGTACATCGCGTCCGTCATCTGCTACCGCCTGACCGTCGTACCTTGTCCTAAGCCTCGCCTGACTGTGCTGGAGCGTTTGCTCTTTCGTTTTTTGTGGAAGGGACGCGCTCCGATGGTCAGGCGGTCCATCTGTTGTCAACACCCGCTACGTGGAGGGCTGGGCATGCCGTGGCTGATGATGCGCAGGCACGCGCTCAGGCTACGACATCTCCACCTCTTCCTCGACGGTGATCAGGTGTGGTCGCCGTTTGCTAGACGCGTGTTTCCCCAGCTCGTTTCCTTGACGGAGCTGCAGTCCTGGGTCAAGCGAAGACCGAGAGGGAGCGCCTGGAGACTGGAATGTCTTCAGGCGCTCACAGCCCTCGACCAATCGGGCAATGTGATCGGTGGAAACTCCACCTCGGCGTTCTATAGAGGATTAGTGGAGGAGAAGAGCGACGACGTACTTGGGGAAACTCTAGGCGTCGACGAAAATCAACTAGCCAATCTCTTCGGAAGAACTTTCGGGCCAGGGCCTATGGACAACTTCCAGAAATCTCTGGCCTGGCAGTGCTACCGAGGAGCCTTGCCAGTTCGGGATAAACTCTACAGGCATGGAGATGCCGTCAGCCGGGCATGTCCGAGATGCGCGCAGGGCGACGAAACCGTCCTGCACGCACTCGTCCAGTGTCCGAAAATTGCTGACTTGTGGGTTTATGTCGAACACCTGCTGTCGCGTTTAGGACGGATCCGGCTATCATCTGAGTCCATCGTGAGGATTGCCCCGCCCTCCTCCTTTAGCCGGGAAGGGCAGGCAGTTTTTATCTGCCTGGTGGCCATGGCGAAAGAGATAGTATGGTGGACACGTTTGAAAGGGCTGAAGACGAGCACTTACCTC
>OZ024743.1:81141966-81151966 GCA_964016885.1 Eledone cirrhosa
TTCCTCTATTTGCACGAAGTGTGAACGAACTTAATATAACAATTGCCTCTTATGCTTTGTTCATTCATTTTCAACATGTGTGCGCGCGCGCGTGTGTGTGCGCGCGCGTGTGTAAGTGTGTGTGTGTATGTGTGTGTGTATGTGTGTGTATGTGTTAATTTACTTGTTGTGTATGCGCATTCATGCTCTCAGCTAAATCCTTGTTGAGAGTCACACTGATAACTAAATAACCAAGGCAAGTTGACATGATACTACACTTACACATATGACAGTCATATATGTGGAAATAAACTGTAGTGACACTCAATCACTATAGATAATAACTATGTTCTATAGCGATTGACTGTTATTGCAGTTATTTTCTGTGTTTAGGACTCACACATTTTCAATTTCAAACACACACACACACACACACACACACACACACACACACACACACACACACACACACACACACACATTTATATATATATATTTTTCGGAATTTTGTAGAAAAACATGTTACTTAATTTCCTCTGTGTATATATTTATTTATTTACTCATTCATTTATATATATACACGCACTGTGTCTCGATTTTGGAAAGATTTTTTGGGGATCTTTTGAAAATTTCTCTTTAAGAATGATTTTTTGGAGAGAGAGTTTTTTTAAGGTTCCTTTTGAAAGGTATTTTTTGAAGTATTTTGGAAGAGTTCTCTTAACTCTCTTAACTTCTTTAATTTTTAAATTTTTGGATTCTGGGAATCCTTTGGATTTCAGCTCTTAACTTTTGCCAATTTTCTGAATTTTGGAGAGAGAAGAATTTTTTTCTTTGTTCCTCTCTACAAAAGTAATTTTAACAGACAAACTGTAAAAACACACACACACAATTTTCGGAATTTTGTAGAAAAAAATGTTACTTAATTCCCTCTGTGTATATATTTATCTATTTACTCATTCAGTTATTTATATATATATATACACGCACTGTGTCTCGTTTTTGAAAAGATTTTTTAAGATCTTTTAAAAATTTCTTCTAAAGAATGATTTTTTGAGAGAAAGATTTCTTAAAGTTTCTTTTGAAAGGTACTTTTTGAAGTTTTTTGGAAGAGTTCTCTTGACTCTCTTAACTTCTTTAATTTTTAAATTTTTGGATTCTGGGAATCCTTTGGATTTCAGCTCTTAACTTTTGCCAATTTTCTAAATTTTGGAGAGAAAAGAATTTTTTTTTAATTCCCCTCTACAAAAGTAATTTTAACAGACAAACTGGAAAAAAACACACACACACAACAACCCCACACATATATGCGCACACATATTTATCCATACATATACGCACACACTCACATGTGTGTACTCTTGTATATACATCCTCACACTCTCTCTATACATGTGTGTGAGGGGGGGGGGTATGTACACATCGAAACATTCGTTTTTGATTTTAATTTTAATTTTAAACCTTTTTTTTACTCCCTTTTTAACTAACTTTTTTCACGGAATTTGACAAGATGGATTTTAATACATCGAAATCGGTAATTTTCTCATACACTTTATATACTTCATAAAAAAATTTTCAAAAAAGAATTGTCCCTCTCTTTTTTTAATAACATTATCTTTTTAATAATGTCACTTTAACGAATCGAAAAAGAGAAACAGACCCTTAAACATATCCCCCGTGCTATTTCCAATTTCTTCTTTTCTCTCTCTCTCTCTCTCTCTCTCTCTCTATATATATATATATATATATATATATATATATATATATATATATATATATATATATATAGCGAAGGAAGTGTGGTAAGGAATCAGGTGGACCATAACGCACAAGAGTACTCGATACTTTGGGTAGTAGAGTGGGTAATAGGAAAAGAGTCAGAACCTCGACGGCAGAGCTCAAGCCGTTTCGACAGCTATTTCTGGACTCAGCTACTTCTGAGTCCAGAAAGAGCTGTCGAAACGGCTTGAGTTCTGCCGTCGGGGTTCAGACTCTTTTCCTATATATACATATATATATATATATATATATATATATATATATAAAGAGAGAGAGAGACATATATATGTGTGTGCGTGTGTGTGAGTGTATATATGTATATTTATATTTAAGTAAGTGTTGACAGCTGAGAGAGTACTCAATACCGAAGTAGAATTTTTAATATTCATCTTATTATGTTCTGATGATCCTGTCAAAACTCCAATGTGTATATATATATATATATATATATATATATATATATATATATATATATATATATATGGCTGTCACGTCTATATATATATACACGTGACAGCTATAATTTCATTTTTAACCAATCAAATTACGTTTATTAAAAAAAGCCTTCGTGAGCCCCTTTTTTTAAGTAAAAAGAAATTGAAACACACACACACACACACACACACACACACACACACACACAAACACACAAATAAACATACACATCTTTACTTTCTTTATTCAATAGAAAATCTGAATTCTGACACCCCAGCGAACTAACCATATTCACTGAACCAGAACAATTCTCCCATCCAATTTCTCTTGACCATTATCTTTTGCTTGTCATAAAATTCTCTAAAAAGGCTACAGAATAGATTTCCAAATAAGGGCGCGAAAATTTAATGAAAACTTGTTCACGTGACAGCCATAATTTTATTTATAACCAATCAAATTACGTTTATTAAAAAAAAGCCTTCGTGAGCCCCCTTTTTTTTAAGTAAAAAGAAATTCAAACACTCATATATGAAAAAACAACCTGTGACCCGCTCCCCTTGTTTGAAGAACTTGTAACGCGAACTGGCGCGAAATTTATTATAATTATTGACCAACCAATCAAATTACTTCTCAAAAAACACCTGGCATTTCGAGCCACTTTTTCCATATAAAAAAAGTAACATTCAGAGACCAACCAGATGTGAGAAAAACCACAGACCCTCCATCTCAACTCTACTTTTGAAAAGCAGAAGAACTGCGAAACCGGTAAAGGAACCAAATAAATATATATATTTTTTTTTAAAATAAGACTCCAGTTGCATTTTGGATTTCATCTTTTTTTCATTATATATATATATATATATATATATGTTCACTGGACTTTCGCAAACATGGAAGCGTTTGCCTGTGACATATCAACTCCTCCACATAATTGTGTTAACATCTGATGATATCACACCTGCACATCCGGTTGTTGTTCTAATGATCGTATAATAGCTCCACATTGGTTTCACTAAAATACGTATTATCCAATGAATACGAGTATGTGACATTTGTCTTAACGTTAATTTCATATATGCAATTTGACGGTTTATAAGACGCATGACCTTATACGATGCACCTCAATTTGTGCAGGCATTAAAAAAAGATAGATACGTATAAGGTTTGTACACCGTGAAGGGTTTAAAGTTTGTACATCGTATTTATTTTTATTACCATTCTACATCGTAATTCTAGTTTTAATATTTTAGGTGGATTAGCAGTATCGGTAGAGGGTCGGACGCCATGCTTTGCAGCAAAGAGTTACCTCCCTTTATGATCTGTGTTCAAATCCTGCCAAGGTTAACTTTGCTTTTCATCCTTACGGGGTCGATAAAATAAAGTATCAGTCACGCACTGGGGTCGATTTAATCGACTTTCCCCTCCCCCAAAATTGCTGACCTTGTGTCTATATAGGAAACCAATATTTTAGTACATTTTTAAAACATAAGGAAGTGTGAAAATAAATCGTATTTTCTGTTGAAATATTTAGTAGAAAGTGAAAATTAATTTATTTTATCCATCACAAAATTTATAAAAGTTGTCATTGTTGGTGTAATAGTCACCTTGTTTACATTTGCGGAGATGTTTGTGGTTTAATTTAAAGGTTTGATTTAAAGGAAGCATTAGAACTCCACCGGCCAATAAACCAAACTGACCCTTGACCTTATAAGACGCATGATGATTTTCTGGGACATTTTTATGAAAACGAAGTGCGTCTTTTAAGCCGTTAAAATACGGTATATATACAGTGTCCCCAAAAAATGTATACACACTTCAACGACATTCTAATAAATATTGCCTGTACAGGTAATCAAAGAATGTATACATTTCTTTGGGACACCCTGAATATAGTTGAACAAATGAAACAAAACAAACACAGGAATATAACATATGTATATATATCTATCTATCTATCTATCTCGCGATCCCGACCAGGTCCATACACGACAACCTCCACCTCATGCGATACATCATAGAGAGGGTAGGGTGTAAACCCGGCTTCGGTGGGGCCCTGATCAACTTGGATCAGTCTAAGGCTTTCGATAGGGTTGACCATCGTTACCTGGATGCGGTGCTCGAGGCGGCAGGCTTCGGACCCGTGTTCAGGGGCTGGATTGCTGCAATGCACAACAGCAACATCTGCTCAAGGGTCAAGGTGAACGGTTACCTCTCGGAGCCGTTCCATATTACGCGATCCATTCGACAGGGATGCCCTCTCTCCTCCCTTCTGTACGTACTGACTCTCGAGCCACTACTGCGGAAGCTGGAGCTATTGCAGGGCATCCCTCTGGAACCGGGACTGCGGAAAGCGGCGTCGGCCTACGCCGACGACGTGACAGTAATGGTGTCGAGCGCCTCGCAAATCGAGGAAGTCGGCACCTTACTAAAGGAATACGAAAGTCTCACAGGAGCGAAGCTGAACCGGGACAAGTCCATCGGTTTGCAACTCGGATCGTGGAGAGGCAGACCGATGCCTTCCGATGGCGTCGTCGGACGCTGGACGGAAGGACCGGTAAAGCTGCTCGGGGTCTGGTTTGGTCCGGACCTCCAGGTGGAGAAGAACTGGAACGAAGTGACGGCCAAGGTGTTTGCACTCACCCAGAAGTGGGCCGAGTGCAAACTATCCTTGAAAGGTCGAGCGGAGGTGGCGAACACTTTTATAGCGTCCGCCATCTACTACCGCTTGACCGTCGTGCCTTGTCCAGCCAAAACGCTCGCCAAAATGGAGCGCGCCCTCTTCCGATTCCTTTGGAAGAGGCGGGCTCCTTTGGTAAGAAGATCCATCTGCTGCCAACACCCTTCTAACGGAGGGCTGGGGATGCCGTGGTTGACGATGCGCAAACACGCGCTCAGGCTGCGGCATCTCTACGTATTCCTCACCGGACAACCGGTGTGGGCCCCGTTCGTGAGGCGAGCCTTCCCACGACTCGTCTCGCTGACCGAGCTGCAGTCCTGGGTCAAGCAGAGACCGAGGAAAATGGGCGACTGGCACATCGAATGTGCTCAGGCGCTCACAGCCCTCTGGCAGGCGGACCCGGCGATCAGTGGAGACTCCACTTCGTCATTCTATAGAGGGTTGGTCCGCAGCAAGTGCGACGACGCGCTCGGTGAAACTCTAGGCGTGGAGGAAGATGAACTGGCCAGTCTGTTCGGTAGGACCTTCCGCCCGGGACCGATGGACAACTTCCAAAAGTCCCTGGCCTGGCAGTGCTACCGAGGAGCTCTACCAGTTCGAGACAAGCTCTACAGACATGGGCGCCCGGGCAGGGACCCTGCAAAAAAGATCTGTCCGAGGTGCGTGCGAGACGAAGAAACGGTCGCGCACGCATTCATACACTGCCCGGGCGTCACTGACCTGTGGGGCTATGTGGAACGACTATTGTCGCGGGTGGGACCAATCCAGTTGACCACCGAGTCCATTGTCATGATCAAACCGCCACCCTCCTTCAAAAACGAAGGAGAGGCGGTTTTCCTTTGTGTGATAGCTATGGCGAAAGAGGTTGTATGGTGGACAAGGTTGAAAGGGCTGAGGTCAGACACCTTTCTCTCCGGCCAACAACTGATTCTTTTTTTCAAATACCACTTTGGAAGAAGAATCAGGATGGAGAGAGAGGTGCTGTACCCCAGCAAGTTTTATGAAAGGTGGGTGAAAGTGGCGAGAATGGCCCGAGTGAATGGGCCTTCTCTCTATATCAGCCTGTAGGTTGAGGAAAAGGAGGAGGAGAGGAAAGGAGTACAAGCTCTTCGTACTCCTGGAGATGAGGGTTGCACATTTTTTTCGGGGGTCTGTGTTACCCATATAAACTGTCTCCCTCTATTGGGGAAAATCGACTAACTTTTAAATTCCATCTGTGATAACATTTTACACGTTTTTATTGTATGTAAACTTCCCCCTTTGTATTTGTCCCCTTCTTTTGTGCCCCTGTGGCTAATAAAGAAATATATCTATCTGTATGTCTATCGGTCTGTATGTCTGTCTGTATGTCTATCTATCTATCTGTCTGTCTGTCTGTCTGTCTGTATGTCTATCTATCTGTCTGTCTGTCTGTCTATCTATCTATCTGTCTATATATATATATATATATATATATATATATATATATATATATATATATATATATATATATATAGGAAAATGTTTAACCCGGACGGCAGAGCTCAAGCCATTTCTGGACTCTACTACCCTAAGTATTGAGTACTCTTGTGCATTATGGTCCATCTCATATCTGATTCCTTACCACACCTCCTTCGTTATATATATATATATATATATATATATATATATATATATATATATATAGATAGATAGATAGATAGATAGATAGATATAAACCTAACCCTAACTCTGTTTCTGTGGCAATAAAATAGTGAGTTGTGGGCTTGTACAGTTAGAGAGAGTAGAAAGGTTTCTTTGCTCAGACTGACATAAGATACGTAGGAACCAACAACAAAAGATGGCAATATGATTTATATACAATGGCTTAAAAACATAGTAGAATGCTGCCATAGGCACGTTATACACACTTATATACTGGCAAATATGATGTCGAGGCCAAATACTAGAGCCCTGTGTTATTATAAATTATATATATCTTTGATAAAATAAATATCACCTCACAGATAAAGAGATTATCCCATTCTCTTATATCGTATGGTAAACATTCTGATACGGAGAACATTTTTGCCCCCAACTTACTTACTTAAAGACATTGACTATATATATATATATATATATATATATATATATATATATATTGAGAGAGGGAGAGAGAGAGAGAGAGAGAGAGAGAGAGAGAGAGAGAGAGAGAGAGAGAGAGAGAGAGAGAGAGAGAGAGAGAGAGAGAGAGAGAGACGTTTATATACAAGATAGAAGACATTAAAAACAATATATGTTATATAGGGGAAAATATACACACAGGACAGCAACAATAACAACAACAACAGCAGCAGCAACAACAGCAGCAACAGCAGTAGCAGCACCATTATTTTTTGAATGCGATCATAAGACAGTCAACCGTGAAAATAAATGTTATGTTTGAGGTTGACATTGAAATATATCAGGTTATATGTCCTTGCTTGTGAAATAGATACATCATATGTGTTAGAGGCAAATGAGCTATCATTGGCAGTCATTATCTTCTATATTGTCAGCTCATCGTCTAGATTCCCCAAGCGAATTAGATCTGTTAAGACAGACCAACCATGAACCTACATGAATGAGATCTTCTCTCTATTACGTTCTCGCCTTCATCATCCTTTGTTTTCTTTCATTGTTATTTTGTTATTGGTTTGCATATATTTATTATTATTACTATTACTGTTATTACTAGTTGTTGGTCTTGTTGTTGCTGTTGTTTTGTCGTGAGGGTTGTGTGTGGTGTAAATGTGGTGGAGGGGAGTGAAACCCTATTAATGATCTTCAAGTTTTTATATATATGTATATATATATATATATATACAGAGAGAGAGAGAGAGAGACATAAGAAGAAGGAGAGAATGAGATACACACAAACGCGCGCGCACGCACACACGCACACACACACACACACACACACACACACACACACACACACACACACACACACACACACACACACACACACATATATATATATAAACTGAATTTTGAGAGCGTTTTTATTCAGAGGTGTATCAAGGATGCGTATCAAAGAAGCTATATATGTATTTAAGTGAGTGTGAAGATGTATGTGTGCTTGTCTACGCGTGTGTGTATATGTATGCAAGTGAGTGTATATATATATATGTTTGTAAGAAAGTGCAACAATTATTCATAATAAACCAGAGATTAAAATCGTGACACAGAATTTAGTTTGGCTCAATTTCAAGATCAACAGGCAGTCTTCTAAAGCTACTAGCAGTCTTTCATCCAGTTAGTAAGTTTCTTTGATAAAATATGAAACCGTTTGTTTTGTATGGTTTTGTCGGGAGAGTAGGTGTAGAGGTAGAGCCGTGTTTTGGTGGGAAAAATTGAAAAAGTTAGTTTCAAACCGGACTCTTATCCTATATATTGGCACCTGAAAGGAATCAACCGTGGGAGGACCAGGGAACTATTTTTAACTGGAGGAAAAAGGTAGAAAAAGGTAGTCGTGCAAATAACGCACACAATATTCTTATATATATATATATATGTGCATATGTGTGTGCGGGTATCCGTGTGTGTGTGTGTATCAATAATAAATACGAAGACCCAAATCTAGAGAGGACTCGATAGGTGACTATATAAGAATATATAAATCGGTAGAACAAATAATTATTAAAGTACAGGTTAAAAGTTTAAGCAAAGAATTTCTATTTTCACCCGAAACTTAGCGAGATCATCTGAAACTATATATATTATATATATATATATATATAGGTGGTGCGAGTACGGAGTTAATTATTATAAAATAACAGGCGGCCGACCGAACTAGAAACTGCTAAATGTGCGGCCGCATTCTTGTCTCTCTGCCTTTTCAGCCCCATGGATTATATTCCTTTGTTAAATTTCGAAAACCTGATGATGTCACCAGATTCATACTGAACCCGGTCATTGAAATGTTCATAGTATAATAAACCTTTATGGAATTACACCAGTCCAGCCTCCTGTTATTTTATAATACACACACACACACACACACATACACACACACACACACACACACACACACACACATATATATATATATATATATATATATATATATATATATATATATATATATATATATATATATATATATATATTATATATACGTGGAGAAATATATAAAGGAGAACAAACCGTTAAAACATATTTATTTAAAATAGCACCTACGTACGTTTCGCCCGACTGGGCTTCTCAAGGGCATAACAAATTAAAAAGCGTTCCTTACATGACCCCTAATGGATTTTAGAGATAAGTTCACATCACAGTCCATTCTGCGTAAAAAACATGCATTGATTTTGCACTAGCTCAAGGGAGATAACTCTAGCCGCTGTTAGAGCAATGTTCCCCAGGCTACTTTTATCTGTTATTACTGCTTTACCATTGTCGATCCACGCAGGGTTAGGGATGCATTGTTTGTTTCCAGATGTTTGTTTGCTGCGCCTGCCCTCCGCAGTCGATTCATGCCGAGTCTGGGATGTATGGTTAGTTTCCAGATGTTTTTTTCAGCGCCTGTCCGCCGGCGTGTTAAGGTTTGGTGCAGGGTGACTCGGTTTACGGTTCTCACGCCTCATTCTTATTCCAACTGGAGTAAGAGATTTTTAAGCGGTGCGTACCGCTTATCATCGTTTCTGCTCTACTGTTGATGAGCTCGTCGAGTGCCGTTATGATATGGTAAAGGTCCATGAGGCAAAGCTCGCATTTCCTCTTGAAATTGTACGGTGCTGTCTTGCCGACAATTTCCCAGTGTGTGGAGAAGCTGATGTTTGAGTCTTTTAATGCTGTGATGTGATTCGCGAGCGAAGTGGAGTGTCTTAGTTTCTTGTGTGCGAAAGAGTGGAGATATGTTCCCAAGATAAGGCTATTATTATTGCTATGTATGGTGTTACCTACGCCCCTACACCTGTCGTTAGTACCATTATAACCCACTGTGTGCGGAGTAATACCATTATCATTCCAGACGCCGCAACGCCTTCTGTTGTCGTTGGGTGACCCGTACGGATCACCTCCATATTCCCCAGTCGTGTCACGCTTATGTTGGTTGCGTCTGTTGTGGCTGTTGCCAGCACTATTTGGTGCTGCTAGGGAGTCGTTAAGGCCGATATAGTTGTTGTCAGGTGTAGG
>OZ024743.1:81156966-81169466 GCA_964016885.1 Eledone cirrhosa
TCTTATTTGGGTTTCCGAAATTAATTCACGCACGCACGCACGCACGCACGCACGCACGCACGCACGCACGCACACACACGCACACACACACACACACACACATACATACATACATACATACATACATACATACATACATACATACATACATACATACATACATACATCATAAGTGGGAAAATCATACAAGTTAACAAGCTAGTTCAACGTTCCGGCACCAGTTTCGCCGTATTTGCTACAGCTTAGATATTCCTATAAATTTGGGTATCGATAGCTCATAATAGTCTTCTTTTCTGTTGGTTGTGTATATGTGTAAGTCCCGGGATTATCTATATGTTAATAACTGTCCATCATTTATATGTCCAGCCCTAGAAAATGTAAAATTTTTATTTATTATTCAAGGAATACAACAATATCAACAAGAAAGACTACTTCAAAGAAAGCCGCACCGAGATTTGAAATCAGATCGTTGAATTTAAAGTCCAGAATGCTAACCATTACATCATTAAACCTGTTGTTAAGCAGCCAAAACCAATCGTTAATTATAAAGTCAAGCAAAAAGGATGCCTTAAAATACGGTTAAATTCTTCGAGTCCCACTCGGACCTGTATATTCAAAGTCCAACACATTAATACATGGAACCCCTAATCTTTATTTAGAAACTCAAACAGAAAGGACGTCTTAAAAAAGGGATAAGTCTGATCGAGAGTTGAACTCGGACCTGTATCTTCTAAGTCGTTAGCGTCAAACATTACTCCACCAAACTCCTAATCTTTAATTATAAAACTCAAGTTGAGATAGAATTTACTGTTCCAATGTTTTCCACCCCATGTCAGTCATCTTAACTTCTCAATATCTCCTGTCCTATAAATCTTTCTTTTATAGCAAAATCCAAAAGACAAATAAAGACGTAATTCTTTACTCGGATTACATTAGGGGTATATAAGGATTAGATTAGGGATACATTGACCCCTATTAAATGTCATCAGAGCCCCTATCCCTACACATTAATGATATATTAGTAATTACCCTGAAGTTGGCAAAATTACGTTGGACGGACTAATTCTGAAATACAGCTGCATGTAGTGTTGATATGGTACTGGTTGATAGAGAGGGGGAGGAGTGAGTGAGGGAGAGGAGGATGAGGGAGAGAGGGGGAGGGGGTGTAGAGAGAGAGGGTGAGGAGGGAATGAGAGAGAGAGGTGAGGAGGAGAGAGAGTGTGACCGTGGTTTAGTGGTGAAAGTGTTCAGCTCTCGAAAGTTTGTTCTCACGATTCCATGAGTCACCTTGTGTCCTTGAGCAAGGAACTTTATTTATTTCCTATTTTTCCAATTCATTCGACCGAGAAAAAAGACATTTTTATCTGTAATTCAAAAGATCAGCGTTGCCACAATCTGTCGCATGCTGAATCTCCCTGCAGACTTCGTTAACGATACACGTGTCTGTGGAATGCTGAAACACTTGCATGTTAATTTCACGTGCGGGATGTTCCGTTGATCAAGTAACTAGACTAGAGCTCCCTCTGGTGGCTATATGTAGTTAATATTAACAATGGTTCTATAACTCGTGTCACCAGCATGGCGGTGACATCTGACAAAATCAAAGACAGACAGACAGACAGACAGATAGATAGACATACAGACAGATAGATAGACATACAGACAGATAGATAGACATACAGACAGATAGACAGACATACAGACAGATAGACAGACAGATAGATAGACATACAGACAGATAGACAGACATACAGACAGATAGATAGACATACAGACAGATAGACAGACATACAGACAGATAGATAGACATACAGACAGATAGACAGACATACAGACAGATAGATAGACATACAGACAGATAGACAGACAGACAGATAGATAGATAGACATACAGACAGACATACAGACCGATAGACATACAGATAGATAGACAGACAGACAGACAGACAGGCAGACAGACAGACAGACAGACAGACAGATAGACAGACAGACATACATACATACAGGCACACAGACAGGCACACAGAGAGACAGTCAGTATATATATATATATATATATATATATATATATATATATATAGAGAGAGAGAGAGAGAGAGAGAGAGACGTACAGACACACAGAGACAGACAGGTCGACACACACATACACACACAGATATACAGCCAGACATACATGAAGACAGACTGACAGACTGACACACGCACACATAGAAACGGACAGACACACACAGCCTGGGAGACTGACAGACATTGACATAAGGATTCAATATTAACATTGGAATAACAATGTCTCGTTCGTCAACATAAGTCTGTCAAAGTGATAGCCACAAACGGCTCTCACTTTTATTATCCACCATCTGTGATGTCCAATGTGAAGATTTTGGTAAATAATTCCCTGGAGGAATGGAGTTCCCATATTCTGTTTACTGCCAGTCAATCCTTTCTGTATACCTCACATTTAATTCTTCCTCCCTATAAAATAAATAATTAATTCTTTAATTATATGAGGAATCGAGAAGACACATGGCTGAATGGTTATGGTACCCAGGTAACAAACATAAGTTCGCGAGTTCGATTTCAGGCGGCATGTTGTGTCCTTGAGCAATACACTTTATTCCATGTGGCTTCAGCTCAATCAGCGGGCAAAAATGTGTTGAACCCCTAATTCAAAGTATCAGATTTGTGACACTCCCTGTCACGTTGAATATCTTTTAGAACTACGTTAAGGTTACACGTGGCTGTGGAATTCTCAGCCACTTGCACTATTATGTTGTCTGATTTAGACACAAGACAAAACATTACATATATATGTATATATATTCAGGAACAAGCTGTTGAAACGGCTAGAGCTCAGCCGTGCAGCCCTGACTGTTTCTAATAGTCACACTCTACTATACCAAGTATAGTACTCTGTTGAAAAATGGTTTAACTTGTTTAAGACTGGTTTACTTCTGATATATATATATATATGTATATATATATATACATATGTGTGTGTGTGTGTGTGTGTGTGTGTGTGTGTGTGTGTGTGTGTGTGTGTGTGTGTGTGTGTGTGGTTACTATTGTTGTTATGTTATTATAACTACAATTACCTTAACTTACTAGTGAAAGTTGTTGATGTCAACATCTTGAAATCTAAACTAGGGGCGGGAAATTGCTTTGTTGGTAAAAATGAATTTTTACCATTTCGTTGTATAAACTAATCATGACTGAAAATACTCTAAACTAAAAACTCTATTTTGTTTCCTCCTATGTAGAACAAGGTTTTCCTTTAAATCGTTTTCATATTACTATTTCTGATAGAAGTCCACAATAGCCGATTATCGATTCATTTCGCCTTCAGCTGCTCTGTCTAAACATTTATTCTAAATATTATCACAGCAAGATTCGAAAATCACCATAAAATGATTGAACAATGGAGACGATGTAGAGAAATATCTTATTTTATGAACATTATCAACTTTGTTATTATCTGTGAGGATATGTCATTATTGTTGTTTATCCCCAGGCCAACACTGATTGAATCGAGTAAAACCTGTGATTAAAACGTTCGAGCCATGATGAATCCGTCAATAAGTATTAAACATAGTATACCTAATATAATATTTCATCCTATATAATATTTCTCTTATCAAGCTTTGGAGATTTAGCTGTTAGTTTCAGCATTTCGACCATCCAACTACATTAACATATATATATAACATTTGGAGAAATGTTAGCTGTTATTTCTGGCAGGTTGAACATCCAACTACGTTATTCTCTGTATCCTTCATTGGTTAAAAGTTGGGAGGGATTTAGCTGCTATTTTAGCAAGTTCAGTATCCAAAACATAGAATCTTACTTGGTGGTACTTCAAGAGTTTTTGGTTTACCTACCAGAAGTCCACAGGGAATTTGAGGTCCACTTGAGGTCTACATGACAAACAATGTCAGTTGAAGCGTCTTGCTCAGGAAGACAACGCGTCAACTGCCACCGGAGTCGAACCCACGACTTTACGACCACAAGCCCAAAGCCCTAATCACGAGATCATGTACCTTGAAGATATATTTTGGTTTTGCGGGGTTATTATTGGACTTCCGTCTGATTCGACGATGAGTGTTTCAGTTGATTGATCAACGGAACAGCCCCTTTCGTGATATCACAGTTCAAATACTGAGTATTCTACAGACACGTGTACACTTACCTTAGTTCTCGTAGTGATTTAGTGTGACACAGTGTGTGACAAGGCTGACCCGTTGAATAACATATACAACACATTTTGTTCCAGCTTCATGGACAGATGAAACGTAGACAATAAAGTATCCGGTTGATCCAGGAATCTAACAGCCTTCAAGATAACTTTTAGTTTGGTGCATTATTTTGTATTGTGAGACGAATGTCCCATATAGAAGTAGGGAGAGTTAGATATCCACTATAATCTCTACTCAGTCTTTCCTAAGATAATAGAATATGGCTACAATTTATTGGTATCCTCGTCTGCTTTTACCTTGTGGGACTTCCGGTATGATAGATGGTGAGTGTGGAAGGTAGAGCTTCCAGTACCTAGTCTCTCTACTTCCCTGTTCCGTATATCCGTTCTAGCTTTTTGGGTCATTGCTATAAGAAGATTTTGCACACACACACACACACACACATACTCACACACATAAACACACACACACACACACATACATATATACATAAATATATATATATATATATATGTGTGTGTGTGTGTGTGTGTGTGTGTGTGTGTGTGTGTGTGTGTGTGTGTGAGAGAGAGAGAGAGGGGGTGTAATTTAAAATAATTTTCTGAAGAGGAATGGAAGTAAAGAATCGGGAATCTATATTCCTTGTGATTTCAAACTAATTAAACGGTTTTAGTCCCGAAGAAGTCATTTTTATATAAAATACACTAAGAAGGAATATTAATAGTTTTAAAACATGAAATAGACTTACGAATGTTTTGCGAGACTAACTAGGAATGAAATAAAGTTCATAGTTGGGAGAATATCTCATTAGAGTCAAATTAAATACAAATAATTTACTTGGGAGAAATGTTCTGACTTCGTATACGAAGTGTAAATATATGTGTCTATGTATATATATATATATATATCCATAAACACACACACACGCACAGACACACATACACGCACACACTCACTTACATACATATATATATCATGTTGCATATAGAAATGGCTTCTACAGGACTAGAACTGTTTCATTCGGTAGAAATCATCAGGAAGCCAGGTGAAATCATCAGGCTTCCTGATGATTTCTACCGAATCAAATAGTTCTAGTCCTGTAGAAGCCATTCTATATTAAATATTCATACTCTGCTTTGTATTCAGTACCTTACTTACTGTGGTTACCCCCGATTGAACCCGGGATAAACTTATATATATATATATATATATGTGCCCGCGCATGTGTGTGTGTGTGTATGTGACAAAGAGAGATCTGTGAATATTATGCACAGACCAATCTATCTGAAAAGTGTCCATACAATTTCCATACACCCAATATTCATCACACAGCTCCATTAGAATCATGGTCAATGATACACAGTCTGATCGAACAAGAGATCCTATGATTGAGAAATAAAATTTCTTAATCATAATTATAATTGTTAAAAAAAATTAATCATTTTTACATCGCTTCATCCAAATTTAGAAATTAGGTCGAAATTGAAAATGGAGATTTTCTCATAATTTTATCGATAATATTTCCATTCACCTCTCAAACTCTACATTAAATATTTCAGTTAATGTTCAATGAAAAAAATGAAATTTACTTCATGAAAATATACAAGGAATTTAGATGTAAATATTTTACATCTGAAACATTGGAAATATTGAAAGCTTTTAGTTTTTAGTCATTATAAATGTATTTATTAAAACTCGCGATATATATATATATATATATATATATATATATATATATATATATATATATATATATATATATATATATATATATAATATATATATATATGTATGTATGTATGTATGTATGTATGTATGTATGTATGTATGTATGTATGTATGTATGTATACATGTATATATATTTATATTCAGTATGTATGTATGCATGTATGTAAGTATGTATGTGTGTATGTATGTATGTATGCGTGTATAAGTGCGTGTAACGCATGATTTTACTTTTAAGCGAACCAACCATAATCCCTTTCTAGAAATTTCTGAAATACTATTTAGCGACGTGTCAATATAGATATATTCAACTCCTCACACTTGGCATTTGTTTCAATCCCATGTCAAAGCACCTGGATGACATATGTACATATTGAAATACACATATATGCTGTGGTAGTGAACTTGAAATCAAAGGGTTTACAAAAAGAAAACAGTGAAGACAACACGGCACGAGACTGTATAATATCGGTTATTTCGGGTAAAAAAAGATAACAGTAAAACAGATAAAAAATCAAACAGAAGAAAATTCCGCAATACGGGAGCAACTTCCGGGGTAACTCGTAGAGAAAGCTCCCAGAATGTCATGGTAAATCTAACCGCTAGGGCAAGAGTCCCCTCCCAGTTGTCTGCCTCCCACCGGCAGAGCCAAACACAGACCAGTGACATCCACTCTGACCTCGTCAATATCATACACCTTTCAACAAACTGGTTCGAAGGAAGCACTTTCCGCTTCACCACGATTTTCCTATTCAAGTGAAACCGGAAAATTTAATCAGGAATTCACCGAGGATAACATTCCTTATTTTCAAACCTTTCAACGCGTCCACCACCAGATCCCTTACAACATGACCACCAGACAGATAAAAGCAGCCTGCCTTTCCAAGCTAATGATAGGTGGTGGGATGATCTTCAGGATGGACTCAGCTGGTAGCTGGATCTGTCCAACACGTGTCCATGATCCTCGGCCGTAAACAAGTGTTGTCAGTCCTACTGCACGGTAAACTCTAACTTTATTTTTCAGTGATATACTTCAAACACCTCATAGTAAATGATGTAGTTTGCCAAAAACATCAGTTGCTTTGTTGATGCGCCTGACGATCTCGTTGTTCAGGGATGCAGAGGGCTCCACCTTACTGCCAAGGTAGGTAAAATAGTTCACATACTTCAGATCCAACCCATCATCTGCGTTAGTAAGATGGAGTTGTCCATGCCTTGTCTGTCCCTACTTATCGTCGTTTACTGGTTGGTAGAGGAGGGCTCTTTGATTCATGAACAAACCCAGTTTTCTTAATGCGACCCTTAATTCTTAAGGGAATTCACACAGTGGTTCCAACGTTTTTTTCCACGGAAGACATGTTATGTGTGAATCTCTTTAGCTCATAGGTTACAATCTTTCATATGTTTTCCACAGTCCCAAAACAATGACGCTTTAAGTTCGATTTCAAATTAGAAAAGAAATAGAAAGCCCACGAATCTAGAACTAGTTGGTATGGTGAATGTGGAAGAGTGGGAATGTGTTTCTTAACGAGAAATTATTTAATTAAAAGTGCAGTATCCAATCTCCTTCTATGTACTTTCGGACTCACTGGATATGTTTTCGAAGTCGTTCCAAGACATCTTTTAGAAGGTGCGATTAATTGTCTGTCCTGGAGACGAGAACTCTTTGTGACAATCACATGGCTGTCGAAAAAAATGATAATTATCATTTTGACTTTGGATCGGCTCATGTGTGCTTTCTTCAGCCAAAGAAAATTTTTAGTATGCCTCGCATGACTTTTCTGTTTTGTCTCTCGATCGTATTGGAACACGTATGATTCATCTCCTGTTATTAGTTTATCCAAGAAATTTGGCTTCATTTCGAATCTTTCTAGCAAATCCTGACAAATTTCTAGCCGGTTCGCTTTTTGCTCCACAGAAAAATGAGCACGAGTTTTGCACTGATTCTTTGCGTGTGCAAATCATATTAAAATTCAGTGAACTGCATTTTTATCCAAATCCGTTTCTTCTGTAATAATTCAAACACATAACTGGTGATGTTTCGCGATAACCACTCGTATCACTTCCACATGTTCTTCAATTGTTGACGAGATTGGTCTTTCAGAACAAGATACGTTTTCAACATATTCTCGGCACACTTTAAAAGATTTGTACCACATAAAAACCTTACTTCAGGAGAGGGTGACATCTCTATAAATCGGTGTTAAACATTTAATTGTTTCGGGGGCAGATTTGTTGAGTTTCATACAAACTTTATCGCGTGTCTTTGTTCAATACTTTCCTGCATTGCAAAGGTAAAAAAACGTCTGTACATAAATGGCAATAACTCACGACTGGCTCAATCGATCAAGTTGGAAGAAGTATTTATGTTCAGCCAAAGTCATAACCAACACGCATATATACCTCAACGAGGTGCTCTATTACCATGTCGTACGTTGGAAAACCAGTTATTTTATATTTCAGACAAACCTCGAAAATATATATATATATATATATGTGTTTGTGTGTGTGTGTTTGTGTGTGTGTGTGTGTGTGAGTGTGTGTGTGTGGATCTGTCTTTGTGTCTGTGTCTGTGTATATACACATACAATAACAAACGCACAACACACAGAAGCACACACACACACTCATATACCTAAATAAATGTGTACAATAATTTACATGTATGTGTAATAAGGAGGTGGCCATTATACAGTTTTTTCTGTTCTTAATTCAATACATATAAAGAACATTTACAAATGAATCATTATGCTCGGCGTTGGGCTTGTCCCTCCCTTCAAGAAATATCTGCTATACTCCATCACCGCCCCGTTATTAGATATTTTTGTATCTTTTCTTTTGGCTGGCAATATTAATGAATATCGTAACGTGTTCAAGAAAAAGTTTAGAGAAATATATAAAGGAATATATATATATTATTATTATTATTATTATTATTATTATTATTATTATTATTATATATTTTATGTCTAAAAATATAATAAAATAGATATAAACACATCCAGAAAGGAAAATTTATGAGACACACACACACACACACACACACACAACACACACACACACACACACACACACACACACACACACACACACACACACACTCAAACACACACACATACACACACACACACACACACACATACACACACACATATATATATGTATGTATGTATATATTCCTGTATGTGTATGTATAAAAATAATTAAATAAATCTTGACGTAAATATTAAATATAAATATAAATAAATGGATGAAATAAAGTGAATTAAAGAAATATATACATAATCATTAAATATATATACACAATTATAATATATATATAATTATTAAATATATATACATATATACATAACTATTATTTTATATACATTATACATAATTATTAAATGTTTAAAAAGGAATTAAGAAACAAAAAATCATAATAAACAAATTAAAGAAAAGAATATAATTATATATACATGTCACTCTCTCTCTCTCTCTCTCTCTCTCTCTCTCTCTCTCTCTCTCTCTCCCTCTCTCTTTCTCTCTCTCTCTTTATATATATATATGTGTGTGTGTGAAAGTGTGTGTAATGTAAGAGACGCGGAAATAAGGGGTAAGAAAATAGGACGTAATGTAGAAAAGGAAAAACTGAGAGTACAAAGAAGTTTATATATATATATATATATATATATATATATATATATAGAGAGAGAGAGAGAGAGAGAGAGTGAGAGTGGAAGGGAGAAGGGGATGTCGGAAATAACTGTTTTATCGAAGTAGATTCCAACGAACGGAGATGACCAACAACTAAATTTATTGCTACAGTGCTGAATAGATTTACACACACACACACACACACACACACACACACACACACACACACACACACACACACACACACACACACACACACACACACACACACACACATGTATATATATATATATATATATATATATCAAATGTCCAAAATGGCTGACTGAATACGCATGTGTGTCTTCTTTTTTCACCTTTTATGTTTTATTCCTAATCCTAGCTTCTGGTGATGGAATAGCCTCCGAAACGTTAAGACACTTGACCAGCTATTTCAAACGTTAAACTAATATATTTCTTCAATGAACTGTGTTGTTTGCCTATTTATTTCTATTTACCTTTTACACACCCACATCCACACACACACTCCCACACACACACACATACGGATCACTTTTCAATTGAAATCAGTATGGATAGCTTGTATTTTGTAGTACTTAAAAGACATTCCTACTGATGAGAACTAACTCGTTAATTGACGAGTTGGATGTGTAGTTGGTCAAACAATTGAATGTCCATGTAGTTGGTCAAACAATTGAATGTATATGTAGTTGGTCAAACAATTGAATGTCCATGTAGTTGATCAAACAATTGAATGTATATGTAGTTGGTCAAACAATTGAATGTCCATGTAGTTGATCAAACAATTGAATGTCCATGCAGTTGGTCAAACAATTGAATGTCCATGTAGTTGGTCAAACAATTGAATGTCCATGTAGTTGATCAAACAATTGAATGTCCATGTAGTTGGTCAAACAATTGAATGTTCATGTAGTTGGTCAAACAATTGAATGTCCATCCTCTAAACTGACGGAGATCCATCATTACCAATACTTATGTTACCAACATCTGAAATGATGAACGGCAAAGTGGATACGGTCTGGAAATGAACTTGAAAGCTAATAATAAATCACGTCCAAACACCACAAGGTATTTTGTCCCCTACTTTACATATTCTCTCATCTACCACAAGGTATTTTGTCCCCTACTTTACAGATTCTCTCATCTACCACAAGGTATTTTGTCCCCTACTTTACAGATTCTCTCATCTGCCACAAGGTATTTTGTCCCCTACTTTACAGATTCTCTCATCTACCACAAGGTATTTTGTCCCTTACTTTACAGATTCTCTTATCTACCACAAGGTATTGTGTCCCCTACTTTAAAGATTCTCTCATCTACCACAAGGTATTTTGTCCCCTACTTTACAGATTCTCTCATCTACCACAAGGTATTTTGTCCCCTACTTTACAGATTCTCTCATCTATCACAAGGTATTTGCTCCCCTACCTCTCATATGCCACTGTTTGTTACATCTTATTATGAATACTTCTATTATGTTGGTAGAAGACCAAACTTTTTGATTAGAATTAGAAATATTCTACAAATTGCCACCATACTCAATCAATTGGTTACTCCTTCATTACGTTTATTAGTTTGTGACGCGCGTTTCGCCACCGATCATCTCAAGGGATATATATATATATATATATATATGGACCCTTAGCTGTTGATGGAGTCGTAGGGATGTCATCATGTTATAGTCTAAATGGTATCTTAGTATGCATATATCAACCCTTAGCGCCTGGTAGAGTCGTAAGGACTCCATCATGTTATAGTGTAGACGTATTTTAGTATGATGTCACTTACACTCGCCTGCTTCAACGCATTCAGAACATAAGTTGGTGACTCTGACTTGAGAGAGATTAATGGCGGCCTCCTACCCATGTCTGTAAAAGGAGAGTAAGGTTTGCTGGCCACTGCCATTGTGCAACCTATGAGGCTGTGTCCCCATTAGTGCTTTGGAAACCACAAGCAGTCAATAATAACTGGGGGCACAAGGTCTCCTATCCCGATGTCATCTCCAGAGATTCTGGTATTGAAATCCAGGATTTGGCAACGTCAATGAACGACAGACCCACGTGGAGATCAATTGTTGCATCCATTTCGGCTGAGGCCGCTGGATGATGATGATGATGATGATGATATATATATATATATATATATATATATATTTCGTTTCTGAATTTGCAACTTGACCCTTCCAAAGCATAACAATATATATATATATATATAAGTAAAAAACATTAAGCAAAAACAATAACAAAGAGTGCAGTACGAACAGTGTTGGTATTAGGTTCATATATATATATATATATATATATATATATATATATGTAGAGAGAGAGAGAGAGAGAGAGAGAGAGAGAGAGAGAGAGAGAGAGAGAGAGAGACCCTTCGCATCTGATATAGTCGTAGAGGCGTCACCATCATATAAACTGGCTCATGAAATAATTTACTGTCTTATGATGTAGACGCTGTCTTAGTATGTGTATATATATATATATATATATATATATATATATATATAGACCCTTAGCTCCTGATGGAGTCGCAGGGACGCTATCATGTTACAAAATGTGTCATGGAATAATTTGCTGTTATAGAGTAGACAGTATCTTAGTATGTATATATAGACCCTTAGCTTTTGATGGAGTCGTAGGGACGCTATCATGATATAAGGCGTGTGAAGGACATTTTAAACGTGGGGGAGCCTATCTCCTCTCCAGAGAAAGTGAGAAAGCCAGAGATATAGAGGAAGACTCAACCTCAGTACTGCTATATTTTCACAGACCTAGAAAGGATAAAAGGCACCTACTTTATTATATCACTGGACTGAATAATAGTTCAGTGTGTATACACATGTAACAAACATTGGACCTCCATCGGTTACGACGAAGAGTGTTACAGTTGTTCAAACGACTGAACAGCTTTATCTTGGTGGGATT
>OZ024743.1:81179466-81181966 GCA_964016885.1 Eledone cirrhosa
ATATCAACTAACATAAGCGCACAGATGCACGCCCATGCCAGCAAATACACAGGTTATGTCATAGTACCTAGGTGGTTCAATAGTTGGAGTGAAAATTTAAGTAAGAAAAAAATTTTTTTTTTTTTTTTTTTTATTTTTTTAAAAAAAATATTTTCTTATTTTACGTCCTTTATATTATTGTTCTGCATTCTCCTGCATTGAACCACCTAGGTACTATGACATAACCTGTGTATTTGCTGGCATGGGCGTGCATCTGTGCGCTTATGTTAGTTGATATATTAAATTATCTATATTTATCTCCAAATCACTGATTTGTCGAGCAAACTTGTCAAAACCACTTCTAAAAAAATTTTTTTTGGGGTGTTAGTAGGCGTCAGTCATCTTACCATCCCATTCCTTCTAACTAGCCTCTGTGTCACGTGATTGATTCTTTAGAATCGGCCATTTGACTTGAAGCAGTGAGAATTTCGGTACATAGAATCCAGTCCTCGCAAGCTGTTCGATCTACCGAATTATTATTATTTTTATATGAGCCGCCAGTGTCTGCGCATTGCCTGGAGACTTAACTGAGAATAGACTCCCTGATGACGCAATGAATTCTCGACAGTTGGATTACGTAACTGTCTTTATCCCATTGCAGAAACTAATTAGTTGGAGTGAAAATTTAAGTAAGAAAAAAATTTTTTTTTTTTTTTTAAATTTAAAAAAAAAAAAAAAATATTTTCTTATTTTACGTCCTTTATATTATTGTTCTGCATTCTCCTGCATTGAACCACCTAGGTACTATGACATAACCTGTGTATTTGCTGGCATGGGCGTGCATCTGTGCGCTTATGTTAGTTGATATATTAAATTATCTATATTTATCTCCAAATCACTGATTTGTCGAGCAAACTTGTCAAAACCACTTCTAAAAAAATTTTTTTTGGGGTGTTAGTAGGCGTCAGTCATCTTACCATCCCATTCCTTCTAACTAGCCTCTGTGTCACGTGATTGATTCTTTAGAATCGGCCATTTGACTTGAAGCAGTGAGAATTTCGGTACATAGAATCCAGTCCTCGCAAGCTGTTCGATCTACCGAATTATTATTATTTTTATATGAGCCGCCAGTGTCTGCGCATTGCCTGGAGACTTAACTGAGAATAGACTCCCTGATGACGCAATGAATTCTCGACAGTTGGATTACGTAACTGTCTTTATCCCATTGCAGAAACTAATTAGTTGGAGTGAAAATTTAAGTAAGAAAAAAATTTTTTTTTTTTTTTTAAATTTAAAAAAAAAAAAAAAATATTTTCTTATTTTACGTCCTTTATATTATTGTTCTGCATTCTCCTGCATTGAACCACCTAGGTACTATGACATAACCTGTGTATTTGCTGGCATGGGCGTGCATCTGTGCGCTTATGTTAGTTGATATATTAAATTATCTATATTTATCTCCAAATCACTGATTTGTCGAGCAAACTTGTCAAAACCACTTCTAAAAAAATTTTTTTTGGGGTGTTAGTAGGCGTCAGTCATCTTACCATCCCATTCCTTCTAACTAGCCTCTGTGTCACGTGATTGATTCTTTAGAATCGGCCATTTGACTTGAAGCAGTGAGAATTTCGGTACATAGAATCCAGTCCTCGCAAGCTGTTCGATCTACCGAATTATTATTATTTTTATATGAGCCGCCAGTGTCCGCGCATTGCCTGGAGACTTAACTGAGAATAGATGCCCTGATGACGCAATGAATTCTCGACAGTTGGATTACGTAACTGTCTTTATCCCATTGCAGAAACTAATTAGTTGGAGTGAAAATTTAAGTAAGAAAAAAATTTTTTTTTTTTTTTTTAATTTTTTAAAAAAAAATATTTTCTTATTTTACGTCCTTTATATATATATATATATATATATATATACACTTATATATATGTGAAATATAAACACCAAGGTCCAATACAAATGAAGATCTATCTATAGCTGAAAACTGTTACTACCAAAGGAAATTATGTTTCTATAATTTATTTGTGTTAAATGATTTATTTTTGTTGGTCAATGTAAACTTGTATCTTTAAAAAATAATTGGTGGGATTTCTCCTAGATGATAAATGTATATTTATAAGTGTGTGTGTGTGTTGGTGTATGTATGTATTAATGAAAAAAGAGGATGTACATCAAGGTCTGTGGTTTTATCTAGTCCCCGTTTTGTATAATTCTGAACTAGTCGTATTAATTAGTGTCAAATCAAATCCCGCCGAGGTTAACTTTGCCTTTCATCCTTACGAGTCGATAAAATAAAGTACCAGTAATACACTGGTTAATTGCTGGCCTTGTGCCAAAAGTAGAAACAATTAATTAGTGTCAAATCAGCGCTCAACTTTGTAATTACGATATATAATAAGAAATGATCCCCAAAAGACAACCGATCAGCGAGAATTGTCTATTAAGTTTGTCTCTTTGGAAATTTTCTGATTCCTATATATATTTATATAGGTATTTTTTATATTATCATTGT
>OZ024743.1:81186966-81189466 GCA_964016885.1 Eledone cirrhosa
CTTCACAACTCTGTGTATGTTACACTGACAGACAGGCACACAGACAGATAAACTGCGTGGCGATTGTGGAACGCCACACACATACACGCATGGAAACGGGCACACGCACGCAAACTTACACACGCACCCGTGCACTTACACACACGCACACACTTTCTGTGGAACGCTGCACGCACGCACACACACCTAAACATACGCGCACGTACATACACACGCACACGTGTTAATAGTTATTGCTTTCCTTCTCCTCTTAGTTCCACACACACACATGTCTCTGCACTGACACATATACATAGTGTATCCAACACAGCATTAACTTTGCCTCTCTGTTTCTTACTCTCCCCTCTCACTCCCTCATTGGCATTATGCATATTAATTCAAGTTTGGCATCGTTGTGGTGGGCTGAGTCATTTGAAACCTATGAACCAATGATAATCGAGAATTATGACATACGGAATACTGACATTGTTGAAATTAACATATATATATATATATATATATATATATATATATATATATATATATGAAAATATAGAAATTATTGTGAGCAAGAAGCCAACAGTATTTCCTAATATATAAGTGGTTATATATATATATATTAGGTTGTAATATAGATTCCCGCCGTTCTTTGAGAAGAAATTAATTACAATAACGGCGGGAAATTATGTTACAACCCAATATATATATATATAAGAAATATAAGCTATCGCCGTATGGAAAAAGATGTGTATTGACGTACATGTACGTCAATACTCATCTTTTTCCATGTCTCCGAGGGTTCTTAACCCCACTATCAGGCTAAATAATTTCTTTAATTTCTTTAGTCAAAATACGGCGATAGCTTATATTTCTAATTTCAAACTCGCTCGCTGTTTCGAAAATATTCTTACTTGATATATATATATATAATGAAAACTTGGACAGGAACAAAAACAGAGAGGCAGTACAAATGAAAGTTTATTAGGTTCACGCTCTTGAGTGTGTGTGTGTGGGGGGGGGGAGTTTCGAGCATAAGCCCTTCATCAGGAGAAAAGTGGACAGGAAGAGAGTTCCGATGGTGTGTGGGGGATATATATATATATATATATATATATATATATATATATATATATATATATATTAGAAAATGAGGGTTTTTTTAAACAAAATGAAAAATAACCGCGGTGTCCTACACGAGTTAAAGTATAAAGTAAAAAGATGAAATCGAAAATGCAACAGGAGTCTTTTTTTGTTAAATATATATTTATTTGGTTCCTTTACCGGTTTCGCAGTTCTTCTGCTTTTCAAAAGTAGAGTTGAGATGGAGGGTCTGTGGCTTTTCTCACACACACACACATATATACATGTATATATATATATATATATATATATATATATATATATATATATATATATATATATATATATATATATATATATATATTTCGTTTCTGAATTCGTTTAGCAAGATTCTTTATCTGAAATCGTGTGTTGAAACCGATATTGTTATACTTTGGGAGGGTCATGTTGCCAATAAGAAACACACGCACCAGTTTCTTTCACTTCAATTTATTATATATTTATAAATTTACAAATTTATAAATTTCTGGTTGGTTGGTTGGTTCCACAACCAGATAGTTGTTTATATATAGTCATAGTCCTTTCGTCACACACTCTGTGACCTCTTCAGTGACTGGGGATTCCTTTCTTTGTTTCTGTGCCTTTCCTTTCTTCTGTCCTACGCCATTTTGTTTCTGTGTGTGTGTTGTGTGCTCAGTTTGCGCATGCGCCACATCCGGGTGTCTGTGTGTGTTTATGTTCATTTATCTATTTGTTTATTTATTTATTTATTTACATGTTATTGGTTGGTTGTTTGTTCTATGTGTGTGTGTGTTTTCTTTTTGTCCTTAATTGTAAGTTGTGATGTTGCTGTTCCACTCATATTTTCTATTTAATTTTGGTTGTAATTCTTTTATGTTTATTGCCTCTGTAATTTGTCTAAACATTGCATCTTTTCTGTGTGTAGATTCTATTTTTTTTTTCTATGTTCTCTAATTTACCCTTGTGTTCTATCTTAGCATGTTGGTAGAGTACAGATGATTCTTTATTATCTTGAAGGTCTCGCCAGTGTTCATTTATCCGTTCCCCTATACTACGAGCTGTCTCACCTATGTACACTATATTTTTGTTTCTACATTGTCCTTCAGTACATCTTATGCTTTATACTACATTTCTAGTTTTACAGTTAATATGGGGGCTTATTTTACAGGTTATACATTTCTTATCTATACATGAGGGTCTTTGAAACGGGTATGTCTTGCTAATAAGTGTTTTTACGGAGGTACCTGGTCTTTCTACTATCTTAATATTGAGTTTATGTTTATTTAGGGCCCTTCTAAATTTGTAGGCTAGTTCGCCTCTAGGTGTTGTATCGATGAACATTACACTCTGGTATTTATTGCTATCATACCATGAGTTTATTCTATTAGCCTTGTTCCTAGTTCTTTCTATTCTATTCCAA
>OZ024743.1:81194466-81201966 GCA_964016885.1 Eledone cirrhosa
CATCTGTCGAGGCTGCATTGTGTGAGATCTGCCTATGGGTAACAAGATGGCTGCCAAAGGGCATATTTACCTTACTAATTAGAGGGTGGTTTCAGGGGAAGTAACTTCTCGAGAGAGAGATTGTGTGTATTTTATAGTTATGTGCTAGTAATTAAATTATTTAATTGAGAGACAATGTAGGGGAGGTAACTTATAATTATCGAGTTGTTCATAGCAATTTAACTTATTAGCTACAATTAGAGATGGGGCTACATGACTAAGTAGGGTCAAAAACTCTATTGGCGAAGGAATTAGCCCTTCGATGTTGACAGCTAATGGTTACCTCCGTTCTATCGTTAATTGGTAGAAGTCTTGATAGAGTTATGTAATATGCTTCCGTAACACAGAGATCACAAGATTTCCTTCGTCCATTGAACGGTTGGGCCCTAGCTACGATATCCCATTTTAGTGAGTGTTGAACTTTGTTTAATTTAAGGTTTTTAATGAGCCTAGCTAGCGATGTCGAACATCTGTTGCTAGGGTCTCGGAAGGAAAAAGAGTGCGCGTTATAGCGTACCTTAAAAGGGTTAGAGATAGACCCGATATAAGAGCTGGTATTCGAAGCAGTCTCAACCGTGCACCTATAGACTATGTTGGGTCTCAGGCAGTGTCCATTTAATGGGCATGCATTAGGGTAACAGCAGTTGCAGTTGCTTGTGCGGTTAGTGAGAGTAGGGTTGTTTAACCTAAGCAGTTGGTCCGTGCTAGAAGGATTGGTAGGGTAGGTGTGCTACTAGAGTAATTATTGGTGTAGTGGTGTGGTGTATTTGATAGGAGTGGTGGTACCGCGGCGTGGGAGTTATAGTGTCTTAGCTTATGATGGTTACTGAACGCGATGTGGCTAGCTAGGTTAGGTGTAGTGGAGAATGAGATTTTAATGTTGTTTTTATTAAAGAGTTTGTAATATCTATGGTTAGGGGGGAAGTGTTTGGATAGGATAGAGAAGAAGCGATTGGGGATATTAGTGGTTAGATTAGATGAGAATGGTGGGTTAAGCCAGGTGGTATTTCTAGGCCTATTCCTTCTAGGAGTTCTAGTGGAGCTGGTAGGGGCCTTCCTAGGGTTATTATTACCTGGGGGTTTGTTATCTGTCATCCCATTTCTCATTCCTATTCTAGGGTTGATTCTTAGTTTGCTACTAGGAGTGGCGAGCAGGCCGCTGCCACTATTAAAGTTCCCTGTATAGGTGCTGTTACTGCTAAAATTCCGGCGAATCTGGCTATATGCAAAGGTATTTCTAGTTCTAGTGTTAAGTTTATTATGGTGAGTTGCTGTGTTATGGCATTTTGGTATGTAATAAATTGATTGTTTATAACAAGATTCAGAGAGAGCCTTATAATATTGTGCGTGGTTTATAAATATATCTTCATTTGCTGATAGCATTGAGATCCTATAGGAGATAGATTTGATTACTGCTCTGATGACTGCCGGTGGGTGGTTAGAGTGTGGGCTAATATATGTGAGTATTTCGCCTGGTTTATGGTAAGGGTTATAAAAGTAATTGTTGAGATCAAGGGTGACATCTAGGAAGTTTACTACTTTATGGTTCAGCTCGATGGTGATAGAGAGACCATTATTTTTGAAGAATCTATGAAATTGTTTCTTAAGCAGATCGATTCCCCGATTAGTGCAATTGTGGACGGCAAATAGGGCGTCGTCCCTGTATATTCCACCTTGCATGAGTTGGATTTCGGCTCTGATGTTACGTAATAGGTAAAACCCAACTAAGCGGAGTCACTTGAGCCCATCGTAATGTCAAAGTTATCTGTTCTATCTTTTCTAGTCCAGAGTGCTCCGTTGAATTCAATGATAGTCTGCCTAGCCATGAGTATGATGTTAATCTCATTATTGGTTATGTCCGAGTTGGTGGTTGCTAGGGCTAGTGCTTTGTTTAGCAGTTCCGGGGTTATTGACACGTAATAGCTGTCTATATCAAATTGGATGAACCTCATAGATTGCTTGGACCTTAGATCGGAGAACCATCTGATGACTTGGCCGGTGTTGGACCATAACTTGTAGGTGGTATCATCCCGTAGCCCAGGGATTATCCTATCAAGGATGTTCTTACTGATGCGGCCCAGGTCAGATGTGGTTGGGCTTATGAGTCTAATGGATGGGTTCTCTATAAAGTTTGGCTTGTGGTCCTTGAAAGAGAACCTTGGGGATGTTGGTACATAAGGGTGGGTAAATCTATCCAAATGCAAGTCCTTAACCAAAGCCTGGGCTTTTCGTTTAAGTACGTTTACACTGGAGGGTGTAGTTTTTTAATAGTTTTTGTTGAGTTCTTTAAGAAGGAAAGAGTTGTAAATTTCAGGAGTCATGGTGTATAGATTTTTAGTTTTGTCAGACATAACATGTAAGAGGTTGCTATCCTTAAATTTTTATATATATATATATATATTAGTATATATATATATTTATTAGTATATATATATATATATATTAGTATATATATATAGGGCGGTGGATTGGAGTTCAAATCCCGCCGGGGTTAACTTTGCCTTTCCTCCTTACAGGGTCGATAAAATAAAGTACCAGTAATGTACTGGGTAATTGCTGGCCTTGTGCCAAAAATAGAAACAATTATATATATATATATATATATATATATATATATTAAAGTTGCGATTACCCATACCCCAAAGCCACTCACTTTCACAATCTCTCTCTCCCAAATCGATATTCTGAAACCCTGTCGTCTGCTTCTTTGATACCTCAGTAGGGAAGCTTGGCCCTGTAAAATACAGCACCAACAACTTGGCTAACATACCTCACAGAAATAATCATATTTTGGGGGATTATTTATACATTTTAATGTGGTTCAGGATTCCGGTCGGATCGATTGTCGGATTTAGTAACTTACGTATTGGCCTTCATGATATTACTGGCACTTATTTCATGGACACTGAAAATGAGAGTCTTCCCTACCCCTCCCTACCGTAATTTGAGCCCATATGGTGTGGCACCGTATCTACATGTCAGTTACTTTAGTGGGGTTATTCTTTGGTTTACCATGTACTTAGGAGGCTACTATAGCACTCAGCGTCCATTTTCAGGGCCCCCGAGACTGGTGAGAGGGAACAACAGTACAGAGGACCTTGATTGGGGTCTTCCACACGGGTGAGAGGGAACGGCAGGCCAGAGGACCTTGATTGGGGCCTTCCACACGGGGGGGGGGGGAGCAGGACAGAGGACCATGATCAGAGACAGTGTGACACGTAGCAAGGAAGTGGGGTGGGATGTTGAAACCAGTAATAAGGTTGAATTTCTTATAACAGAGATGTCCCTGACAATTTCGTCCTCAACTAACAGCACCAACAGCGCCACCGACACCGCAACCACCATCACAACAACTACCACAACCACCATCACAACCACCACCACAACCACCACCAAAACCACCATCACAACCACCACCACAACCACCACCAAAACCACCATCACAACCACCACCAAAACCACCATCACAACCACAATCACAACCACCATCACAACCACCACCACAACCACCACCAAAACCACCATCACAACCAGCACCACAACCACCACCAAAACCACCATCACAACCACCATCACAACCACCACCACAACAACTACCACAACCACCATCACAACCACCACCGCAACCACCACCAAAACCACCATCACAACCACCACCACAACCACCACCAAAACCACCATCACAACCACAACCACAACAACTACCACAACCACCATCACAACCACCACCACAACCACCACCAAAACCACCATCACAACCAGCACCACAACCACCACCAGAACCACCATCACAACCACCACCACAACCACCACCACGACCGCCATCACAACCACCACCACAACCACCATCACAACCACCACCACAACCACCACCAAAACCACCATCACAACCAGCACCACAACCACCACCAAAACCACCATCACAACCACCATCACAACCACCACCACAACAACTACCACAACCACCATCACAACCACCACCGCAACCACCACCAAAACCACCATCACAACCACCACCACAACCACCACCAAAACCACCATCACAACCACAACCACAACAACTACCACAACCACCATCACAACCACCACCACAACCACCACCAAAACCACCATCACAACCAGCACCACAACCACCACCAGAACCACCATCACAACCACCACCACAACCACCACCACAACCACCACCACGACCGCCATCACAACCACCACCACAACCACCATCACAACCACCACCACAACCACCACCAAAACCACCATCACAACCAGCACCACAACCACCACCAGAACCACCATCACAACCACCACCACAACCACCACCACGACCGCCATCACAACCACCACCACAACCACCATCACAACCACCACCACAACCACCACCAAAACCACCACCAGAACCACCATCACAACCACCACCACAACCACCACCACAACCACCACCACGACCGCCATCACAACCACCACCACAACCACCATCACAACCACCACCACAACCACCACCAAAACCACCATCACAACCAGCACCACAACCACCACCAGAACCACCATCACAACCACCACCAAAACCACCACCACAACCACCACCACGACCGCCATCACAACCATCACCACAACCACCACCACAACCACCATCACAACCAGCACCAAAACCACCATCACAACCAGCACCACAACCACCACCAAGACCACCATCACAACCAGCAACACAACCACCATCACAACCACCACCACAACCACCACCAAAACCACCATCACAACCAGCACCAAAACCACCATCACAACCAGCACCACAACCACCACCAAGACCACCATCACAACCAGCACCACAACCACCACCAGAACCACCATCACAACCACCACCACAACCACCACCACGACCACCATCACAACCACCACCACACCACCATCACAACCACCACCACACCACCATCACAACCACCACCACAACCACACCAAAACCACCATCACAACCAGCAACACAACCACCACCACAATCACCATAACAACCACCACCACAACCACCACCAAAACCACCATCACAACCACCACCACAACCACCACCAAAACCACCATCACAACCATCACCACAAGCACCACCAGAACCATCATCACAACCACCACCACAACCACCACCAAAACCACCATCACAACTAGCAACACAACCACCACCACAACCACCATAACAACCACCACCAAAACCACCATCACAACCAGCACCAAAACCAGCACCAAAACCACCACCACAACCACCACCAAAACCACCATCACAACCAGCACCACAACCACCACCAAAACCACCACCACAACCACCACCAAAACCACCATCACAACCAACACCAAAACCACCATCACAACTAGCAACACAACCACCACCACAACCACCATCACAACCACCACCACAACCACAATCACCACCGCAACCACCATCACAACCACCACCACAACCACCACCAAAACAACCATCACAACCAGCAACACAACCAGCACCACAAGCACCACCAGAACCATCATCACAACCACCACCACACCACCATCACAACCACCACCACACCACCATCACATCCACCACCACACCACCATCACAACCACCACCACAACCACCACCAAAACCACCATCACAACCAGCAACACAACCACCACCACAATCACCATAACAACCACCACCACAACCACCACCAAAACCACCATCACAACCAGTACCACAACCACCACCAAAACCACCATCACAACCAGCACCACAACCACCACCAAAACCACCATCACAACCACCACCACAACCACCACCACGACCATCATCACAACCACCACCACAACCACTACCACAACCACCACCGCACCCACCACCACAACCACAATCACCACCGCAACCACCACCACAACCACCACAACAACTACCACAACCACCATCACAACCACCACCACAACCACCACCAAAACCACCATCACAACCACCACCACAACCACCACCAAAACCACCATCACAACCACCACCACAACCACCACCACGACCACCATCACAACCACCACCACGACCACCATCACAATCACCACCACATCCACCACCACAACCACCACCGCAACCACCACCACAACCACCACCACAACCACCACAACCACAACCACAACCACCACCACAACCACCACCACAACCACCAGCACAACCACCACCACAACCCCCACCAAAACCACCATCACAACCACCAGCACAACCACCAGCACAACCACCATCACAGCCACCACCGCAACCACCATCACAACAACCACCACAACCACCACCACAACCACCACCGCAACCAACATCACAACAACCACCACAACCACCACAACCACCACTACAACCACCACCACAACCACCACCGTAACCACCATCACAACAACCACCACAATCACCACAACCACCACCCCAACCACCACTACAAACACCACCACAACCACCACCGTAACCACCATCACAACAACCACCACAACCACCACAACCACCACCGCAACCACCACCACAACCACCACCACAACCACCACAACCACCACAACCACCACAACCACCACCGCAACCACCATCACAACATCCACCACAACCACCACCACAACCATCATCACAACCACCAGCACAACCACCACCACCACAACCACAACAACCACCACAACCACCACCACAACAACCAACACAACCACCACAACCACCACCACCACCACCACAGCCACCACCACCACCACCACCACCACAACCACCACCACAACCACCACCACAACCACCACCACCACAACTACCACAACCACCACAACCACCACCACCACCACCACCACTAGAACTACCACCACAAGAACAACAAGCACCAACTCAATAAGCCCACCGCCACCACCACCAACTCTAACACTCCACCCTATAACCAATAGGTCAAGAAACCCAAGCTGTCACCAATATCTCTTTTGTCATCATCACCTCATAGTTTCAACACCGCCACCAGCACCACCAACAATAAGAACAACAACAACAACACCAACAACAATAACAACAACAATAACACTACCAACAACAACAATAACCAACAACAATAACAACAACGCCACCACCACCAACAATAAGAACAACAACACCAACACCAACAACAATAACAACAACACTAACAACACAAACAACAGCAACAATAATAACACCAACAACAATAACAACAACAACAACAATAACAACACCAACAACACCAACTACAAAAACAATACCAACACCAACAACAATAACAACAACACCAACTACAACAACAACACTAACAACAACAACAACAACAACAACAACAACAACAACAACACCAACAACAACAAAACACCAACACCACCAACAATAACAACACCAACAATAACACCAACAACAACACCAACAACAACACCAACAACAACACCAACAACAACAACAACAATAACACCACAACCAACAACAAAAAAACACCAACACCACCAACAATAACAACA
>OZ024743.1:81206966-81224466 GCA_964016885.1 Eledone cirrhosa
TATATATATGGTGGATTGGCAGTATTGGTAGAGGGTCAGATACCATGCTTTCCAGCATAGAGTTACGGCCCTTGCTATTCTGAGTTCAAATCCTGCCGAGGTTAACTTTGTCTTTCATCCTTACGGGGTCGATGAAATAAAGTACCAGTAATGCACTGGGTATTTGCTGGGCTTGTGCCAAAAGTAGAAACATATATATATATGTATATATAAATGTGTGTGTGTGTGTGTGTGTGTGTGTGTGTGTGTGTGTGTGTGTGTGCGAGTGGGTTTGTATGTATGTGTGTGTGGGGGGGGAAGGGGAGGCTGTGACCTGTCCTGGGAGGCGTGGGATGGATAAACAACGACTGCGCATCGCAACCCCAAAGTAGGTTCGGAAGAGAGCAAAGCTTGAGAAATGTCTCCTAGAACATGACAACCTATTGAGGAGAGGAGCTAGAACCCATAGAGGACGTCAGATACTACCGACTCCATATAGTCGGTCTTTCTTTAACAATATCCGTCGTTCTGCTAATGTGTATTGAACCATGAACATTAACAAAAGTCAATCATAAATTCATAATTAGTTCATTGTCTTACGATCGTTTCAGAGAATTGACTGATCATGGTAGATTGATATATTGACTAGCAGTTAGTGGTTATATAACTACATATTTCTAGTCTCGAATTTCCTGATCCATCACACCGTCATCTGCAGAAACAATGAACTATGACATTATTTGCAATATCTATATAAATAGGCTGAACTGGGCTAGTCGGATACATCCAACGGTGGAAGAAATAAATAAATGGATCCATAAATGAAAGATAAAGAATAATATTAGACAAAAGACAATTTGTAGAAAAAATGTCTGAAAGAAACATAAAGTAAATAAAAATTTGAATTTATAAACAATTGTAAATAATGAGAGGGAGTTACATTATTGTAAGTACACCTTTTAGAGTTATTAAGAACCTATCATCGGCCTTTGTTATATTTTCATTGATACACACACACACAAGCATATATATATATATATATAAATGACTCTGTAGCTCGAGTAGTATTTACGAGTGAACCTTATGCAATGAGAGCCTACTACAAAAACTAGCACTCACCGCCTAATCTCGTTGAAACCATCTCTTCAAGACTGCATTGAATTCTAACAACGTTATCGACGCCATCACAAACATGTGGATAGAAGAATATATATAGAGGGCTCATGTTGGCATACCGCCTGGGAACGCGATTCAACTGCCTGTATATATATATATTGGCAATTGGATTGCGTTCACAGGTAGTTTGCTAAGATGAACACTCGATGCTCCTGGGGAGCAGCTCCTTGAGCTGATCGGCAGTGAAACATACGTAATATGTAATTATTTATATGATGCAATACTGATTTTTTGGGTCCCATTTATTATATATATATATGTGTGTGTGTGTGTGTGTGTGTGTGTGTGTGTGTGTGTGTGTGTGTGTGTGTGTGTGGAGGCTGAAATATTGAATCTACTTATTTCCACAAATCTGTCCCTTGTCCTTCCCCAATGCAATGAAGTATATACCTGCAAATGTATCTACATTGGCATAAGCGACTATACATTGAAGATGGTGCCACAGCATGGCCGCTGTCCAATGTCTGAAACTAGTAAATTGATAAAAGAATATTAATAGACCCTCTTACGGTCATTACTGACATTGTGATTGCACCAGCTTGGGCAAGGTGTTTTGTGGAAGACAAGCAGTCGTCTACATGTGCCAGTCTTCCTTTTCCAGGACACTAATGCTGTCCAATATAAAGGGAAAGTCGGCAGTTGTACCGTCGCAACTCATTTGTTTAGCGAGTTGAGATGAGTGTGGCAATGTGAGATGTATTGCCTTGCTCAGGAACACACAACGTTCCAAAGATTGAACTTACGACCACAGATTCGTGAATCCAACACTTTAAACTCTAAGCCACATACATATATAAATATAGAGACGTATGTGTGTATTTTTGAATGTGAGCTATGTGTGCTTTCGTGCACCGCTTGTATATACAAGTCGACATGTCACTATCATTATTGTTTTTTCTAAGTAAAACTTGCAAATTTCTCAGCCACTTATCTCGTCTGTTCATTATAATTAAACCTTCTGAGTCCTGTTTTATTATTAACAAAACACAGGTTTGTTTGCCCTGATGTCTTCTCTCCACTTACTATTATGATGCCTGCAACATATAACCGACCAAGTTATCAATTTAACATTGAACAGCCTTATTTTCTGGTGTGAAAGGCCGACTTAAATGTTAGCGTGACTCACACACTAAAGAAGCTAACATTCGCGAGATTTCAACGCAAACATAACGTGTGATAGCACATTTTTACGGGGCGGGTGAAATATAAAAATATAACGACTTGATCAACAAGGACATCCCCGGGTGACGTATCGTCTTAAATGTTGTAAACAAGAGAAAATATCTGAAGCTATGTCACGTCGTAAGCTGGGTTGAGTTATAGGAAACAGACGATAAATATAACATTGAGAATGTGGCAGTCACGTGATCTTGTTGGAGAGAGATTGGGGTGGGGAGGAGAGAGAGAGAGAAGAGAGTGGAAAGAATGGGAGAGATATAAATAGAAGAGAATGAGAGAGGAGAGGGGGGGGGAAGGATTAAGACGTATAAAGCGAAAGAGATAGAGAGAGTGAGAGAGAATGAGAGAGGGAGAGAGTGGAGAGAATATGAGAGATATAAATAGAAGAGAATGAGAGAGGGGGAGAGAATGAGAGATATAAAAGAGAATGAGATGAGAGAGGGGGAGAGAATGAGAGATATAAATAGAAGAGAATGAGAGAGGGGGAGAGAATGAGAGATATAGAAAGAATGAGATGAGAGAGGGGAGAGAATGAGAGATATAAATAGAAGAGAATGAGAGAGGGGGAGAGAATGAGAGATATAGAAAGAATGAGACGAGAGAGGGAGAGAGAATGAGAGATATAAATAGAAGGGAATGAGAGAGGGGGAGAGAATGATAGATATAGAAAGAATGAGATGAGAGAGGGAGAGAGAATGAGAGATATAAATAGAAGAGAATGAGAGAGGGGGGGGGGAGAATGAGAGATATAGAAAGAATGAGATGAGACAATGTGAAACATTGAGAAAAGAAAAGAGATATAGAGGCGGTATAGAGAAAGTAATTAGAGAAGATGAGATATAGACATAGAGAGATAGAGAGATAGGTAGATAGGTAGATAGATAGAGATAGAGAGAGTGGGAGAGAGAGAATGAGGGAAAGAGAGGGGGAGAGAGAGAAAGAGGGGTGTGCAGTGTAAAACATGTACTATAACAATGAACAATAAGTAAATTATACAAAATTGCACACGTATATTTACTTATTAAGCTCACCCCACTACTACCACCAGCACCATCACCACCACTACCATCCACCCCATTACTACCCCACCACCACCACCCCACTACTATACCACCACCACCCCACAAATACCCAAGACCCCCCCCCCACCACCACCACCACCACAACCTATCACTCAATCACACATCCAATCGGAATCATTCACTCATTTCTTCACACCCAACAATCCCCACAATCACTTTAGTCCTCACTCACTCCTTCTCTTAACACATTGGTTACCATTTGGTCGCCAGTCGTTCCTTCTCTTAACACATTGGTTACCATTTGGTCCCCAGTCGTTCCTTCTCTCAACACATGGGTTACCATTTGGTCCTCACTCATTCCTTCTCTCAACACATTGGTTACCATTTGGTCCTCACTCATTCCTTCTCTCAACATATTGGTTACCATTTGGTCCTCAGTCGTTCCTTCTCTCAACACATTGGTTACCATTTGGTCCTCACTCTTTCCTTCTCTCAACACATTGGTTACCATTTGGTCCTCACTCATTCCTTCTCTCAACACATTGGTTACCATTTGGTCCTCAGACGTTCCTTCTCTCAACACATTGTTTACCATTTCATCCCCAGTCGTTCCTTCTCTCAACATATTGGTTACCATTTGATCCCAGTCGTTCCTTCTCTCAACACATTGGTTACCATTTGGTCCTCAGTCGTTCCTTCTCTCAACACATTGGTTACCATTTGGTCCTCACTCATTCCTTCTCTCAACACATTGGTTACCATTTGATCCCCAGTCGTTCCTTCTCTCAACACATTGGTTACCATTTGGTCCTCTGTCGTTTCTTCTCTCAACACATTGGTTACCATTTGGTCCTCTGTCGTTTCTTCTCTCAACACATTGGTTAGCATTTGGACCCCAGTTGTTCATTCTCTCAACACATTGGTTACCATTTGGTCCCCAGTCGTTCCTTCTCTCAACATATTGGTTACCATTTGGTCCGTCGTCGTTCATTCTCTCAACACATTGGTTACCATTTGGTCCCCAGTCGTTCCATCTCTCAACACATTGGTTACCATTTGGTCCCCAGTCGTTCCTTCTCTCAACATATTGGTTACCATTTGGTCCGTAGTCGTTCCTTCTCTCAACACATTGGTTACCATTTGGTTCCCAGTCGTTCCTTCTCTCAACACATTGGTTATCATTTGGTCCCCAGTCAATCCTTCTCTCAACACATTGGTTACCATTTGGTCCCCAGTCGTTCCTTCTCACCAACACATTGGTTACCATTTGGTCCCCAGTCGTTCCTTCTCTCAACTCATTGGTTACCATTTGGTCGCCAGTCGTTCCTTCGATCAACACATTGGTTACCATTTGGTTGCAAGTCGTTCCTTCTCTTAACACTATGGTTACCATTTGGTCCTCACTCATTACTTCTCTCAACACATTGTTTACCATTTGGCCCTCACTCCCTCCTTCTCTCAACACATTGGTTACCATTTGCTCCTCACTCATTCAATCTCTCAACACATTGGTTACCAATTGGTCCCAGTCGTTGCTTCTCTCAACACATTGGTTACCATTTGGTCCTCACTCATTCCTTCTCTCAACACATTGGTTACCATTTGGTTCCCAGTCGTTCTTTCTCTCAACACATTAGTTACCATTTGGTCCTCAGTCGTTCCTTCTCTCTACACATTGTTTACCATTTGGTCCCCAGTCGTTCCTTCTCCCAACATATTGGTTACCATTTGGTCCTCAGTCGTTCCTCCTCTCAACACATTGGTTACCATTTGGTCCTCAGTCGTTCCTTCTCTCAACACATTGGTTACCATTTGGTCCTCACTCATTCCTTCTCTCAACACATTGGTTACCATTTGGTCCTCACTCACTCCGTCTCTCAACACATTGGTTACCATTTAGTCCCCAGTCGTTCCTTCTCTCAACTCATTGGTTACCATTTATTCCCCAGTCGTTCCTTCTCTCAACACATTGGTTACCATTTGGTCCCCAGTCGTTCTTTCTCCCAACATATTGGTTACCATTTGGTCCTCACTCATTCCTTCTCTCAACACATTGGTTACCATTTGGTCCCCAGTCGTTCCTTCTCCCAACATATTGGTTACCATTTGGTCCTCACTCATTCCTTCTCTCAACACATTGGTTACTATTTGGTCCGCAGTCGTTCCTTCTCTCAACACATTGGTTACCATTTGGTCCTCAGTCGTTCCATCTCTCAACACATTGGTTACCATTTGGTCCGCAGTCGTTCCTTCTATCAACACATTGGTTACCATTTGTTCCTCACTCATTCCTTCTCTCAACACATTGGTTACCATTTGGTCCTCAGTCGTTCCATCTCTCAACACATTGGTTACCATTTGGTCCGCAGTCGTTCTTTCTATCAACACATTGGTTACCATTTGGTCCCCAGTCGTTCCTTCTCTTAACACACATTGGTTACCATTTGGTCCTCACTCACTCCTTCTCTCAACACATTGGTTACCATTTGGTCCCCAGTCGTTCCTTCTCTCGACTCATTGGTTACCATATGGTTGCCAGTCGTTCCTTCTCTCAACTCATTGGTTACCATTCTGTTGCCAGTCATTCCTTCTCTCAACTCATTGGTTACCATTTGGTCCGCAGTCGTTCCTTCTCTCAATACACTGGTTACCATTTGGTCCCCAGTCGTTCCTTCTCTCAACACATTGGTTACCATTTGGTCCCCTGTCGTTCCATCTCTCAATACACTGGTTACCATTTGGTCCTCACTCATTCCTTCTCTCAACACATTGGTTACCATTTGCTCCCCAGTGGTTCCTTCTCTCAACACATTGGTTACCATTTGGTCCCCAGTCTTTCCTTCTCTCAACACATTGGTTACCATTTGGTCCCCAGTCGTTCCTTCTCTCAACTCATTGGTTACCATTTGGTCGCCAGTCGTTCCTTCGATCAACACATTGGTTACCATTTGGTTGCAAGTCGTTCCTTCTCTTAACACTATGGTTACCATTTGGTCCTCACTCATTACTTCTCTCAACACATTGTTTACCATTTGGCCCTCACTCCCTCCTTCTCTCAACACATTGGTTACCATTTGCTCCTCACTCATTCAATCTCTCAACACATTGGTTACCAATTGGTCCCAGTCGTTGCTTCTCTCAACACATTGGTTACCATTTGGTCCTCACTCATTCCTTCTCTCAACACATTGGTTACCATTTGGTTCCCAGTCGTTCTTTCTCTCAACACATTAGTTACCATTTGGTCCTCAGTCGTTCCTTCTCTCTACACATTGTTTACCATTTGGTCCCCAGTCGTTCCTTCTCCCAACATATTGGTTACCATTTGGTCCTCAGTCGTTCCTCCTCTCAACACATTGGTTACCATTTGGTCCTCAGTCGTTCCTTCTCTCAACACATTGGTTACCATTTGGTCCTCACTCATTCCTTCTCTCAACACATTGGTTACCATTTGGTCCTCACTCACTCCGTCTCTCAACACATTGGTTACCATTTAGTCCCCAGTCGTTCCTTCTCTCAACTCATTGGTTACCATTTATTCCCCAGTCGTTCCTTCTCTCAACACATTGGTTACCATTTGGTCCCCAGTCGTTCTTTCTCCCAACATATTGGTTACCATTTGGTCCTCACTCATTCCTTCTCTCAACACATTGGTTACCATTTGGTCCCCAGTCGTTCCTTCTCCCAACATATTGGTTACCATTTGGTCCTCACTCATTCCTTCTCTCAACACATTGGTTACTATTTGGTCCGCAGTCGTTCCTTCTCTCAACACATTGGTTACCATTTGGTCCTCAGTCGTTCCATCTCTCAACACATTGGTTACCATTTGGTCCGCAGTCGTTCCTTCTATCAACACATTGGTTACCATTTGTTCCTCACTCATTCCTTCTCTCAACACATTGGTTACCATTTGGTCCTCAGTCGTTCCATCTCTCAACACATTGGTTACCATTTGGTCCGCAGTCGTTCTTTCTATCAACACATTGGTTACCATTTGGTCCCCAGTCGTTCCTTCTCTTAACACACATTGGTTACCATTTGGTCCTCACTCACTCCTTCTCTCAACACATTGGTTACCATTTGGTCCCCAGTCGTTCCTTCTCTCGACTCATTGGTTACCATATGGTTGCCAGTCGTTCCTTCTCTCAACTCATTGGTTACCATTTTGTTGCCAGTCATTCCTTCTCTCAACTCATTGGTTACCATTTGGTCCGCAGTCGTTCCTTCTCTCAATACACTGGTTACCATTTGGTCCCCAGTCGTTCCTTCTCTCAACACATTGGTTACCATTTGGTCCCCTGTCGTTCCTTCTCTCAATACACTGGTTACCATTTGGTCCTCACTCATTCCTTCTCTCAACACATTGGTTACCATTTGCTCCCCAGTGGTTCCTTCTCTCAACACATTGGTTACCATTTGGTCCCCAGTCTTTCCTTCTCTCAACATATTGGTTACCATTTGGTCCCCACTCATTCCTTCTCTCAACACATTGGTTACCATTTGGTCCCCAGTCGTTCCTTCTCTCAACACATTGGTTACCATTTGGTCCCCAGTCGTTTCTTCTCTCAACACATTGGTTACCATTTGGTCCTCAGTCGTTCCTTCTCTCAACACATTGGTTACCATTTGGTCCTCACTAACTCCTTCTCTCAACACATTGGTTACCATTTGGTCCCCAGTCGTTCCTTCTCTCAACTCATTGGTTACCATTTGGTTGCCAGTCGTTCCTTCTCTCAACTCATTGGTTACCATTTTGTTGCCAGTCGTTCCTCCTCTCAACTCATTGGTTACCATTTGGTCCCCAGTCGTTCCTTCTCTCAACACATTGGTTACCATTTGGTCCTCAGTCGTTCCTTCTCTCAAAACATTGGTTACCATTTGGTCCTCAGTCGTTCCTTCTCTCAACACATTGGTTACCATTTGGTTCTCAGTCGTTCCTTCTCTCAACACATTGGTTACCATTTGGTCCCCAGTCGTTCCTTCTCTCAACTCATTGGTTACCATTTGGTTGCCAGTCGTTCCTTCTCTCAACTCATTGGTTACCATTTGGTTGCCAGTCGTTCCTTCTCTCAACACATTGGTTACCATTTGGTCCTCAGTCGTTCCTTCTCTCAAAACATTGGTTACCATTTGGTCCTCAGTCGTTCCTTCTCTCAACACATTGGTTACCATTTGGTTCTCAGTCGTTCCTTCTCTCAACACATTGGTTACCATTTGGTCCCCAGTCGTTCCTTCTCTCAACTCATTGGTTACCATTTTGTTGCCAGTCGTTCCTCTTCTCAACTCATTGGTTACCATTTGGTCCTCACTCCTTCCTTCTCTCAACACATTGGTTACCATTTGGTCCCCAGTCGTTCCTTCTCTCTACACATTGGTTACCATTTGGTCCCCAGTCGTTCCTTCTCTCAACATATTGGTTACCATTTGGTCCTCACTCATTCCTTCTCTCAACACATTGGTTACTATTTGGTCCGCAGTCGTTCCTTCTCTCAACACATTGGTTACCATTTGGTCCTCAGTCGTTCCATCTCTCACCACATTGGTTACCATTTGGTCCGCAGTCGTTCCTTCTATCAACACATTGGTTACCATTTGTTCCTCACTCATTCCTTCTCTCAACACATTGGTTACCATTTGGTCCTCACTCATTCCTTCTCTCAACACATTAGTTACCATTTGGTCCCCAGTCGTTCCTTCTCTCAACACATTGGTTACCATTTGGTTCCCAGTCGTTTCTTCTCTCAACACATTGGTTACCATTTGATCCTCACTCATTCCTTCTCTCAACACATTGGTTACCATTTGATACCCAGTCGTTCCTTCTCTCAACATATTGGTTACCATTTGGTCCTCACTCATTCCTCCTCTCAACACATTGGTTACCATTTGGTCCCCAGTCAATCCTTCTCTCAACACATTGTTACCATTTGGTCCCCAGTCGTTCCTTCTCACCAACACATTGGTTACCATTTGGTCCCCAGTCGTTCCTTCTCTCAACTCATTGGTTACCATTTGGTCGCCAGTCGTTCCTTCGATCAACACATTGGTTACCATTTGGTTGCAAGTCGTTCCTTCTCTTAACACTATGGTTACCATTTGGTCCTCACTCATTACTTCTCTCAACACATTGTTTACCATTTGGCCCTCACTCCCTCCTTCTCTCAACACATTGGTTACCATTTGCTCCTCACTCATTCAATCTCTCAACACATTGGTTACCAATTGGTCCCAGTCGTTGCTTCTCTCAACACATTGGTTACCATTTGGTCCTCACTCATTCCTTCTCTCAACACATTGGTTACCATTTGGTCCCCAGTCGTTCTTTCTCTCAACACATTAGTTACCATTTGGTCCTCAGTCGTTCCTTCTCTCTACACATTGTTTACCATTTGGTCCCCAGTCGTTCCTTCTCCCAACATATTGGTTACCATTTGGTCCTCAGTCGTTCCTCCTCTCAACACATTGGTTACCATTTGGTCCTCAGTCGTTCCTTCTCTCAACACATTGGTTACCATTTGGTCCTCACTCATTCCTTCTCTCAACACATTGGTTACCATTTGGTCCTCACTCACTCCGTCTCTCAACACATTGGTTACCATTTAGTCCCCAGTCGTTCCTTCTCTCAACTCATTGGTTACCATTTATTCCCCAGTCGTTCCTTCTCTCAACACATTGGTTACCATTTGGTCCCCAGTCGTTCTTTCTCCCAACATATTGGTTACCATTTGGTCCTCACTCATTCCTTCTCTCAACACATTGGTTACCATTTGGTCCCCAGTCGTTCCTTCTCTCAACATATTGGTTACCATTTGGTCCTCACTCATTCCTTCTCTCAACACATTGGTTACTATTTGGTCCGCAGTCGTTCCTTCTCTCAACACATTGGTTACCATTTGGTCCTCAGTCGTTCCATCTCTCACCACATTGGTTACCATTTGGTCCGCAGTCGTTCCTTCTATCAACACATTGGTTACCATTTGTTCCTCACTCATTCCTTCTCTCAACACATTGGTTACCATTTGGTCCTCAGTCGTTCCATCTCTCAACACATGGGTTACCATTTGGTCCGCAGTCGTTCTTTCTATCAACACATTGGTTACCATTTGGTCCCCAGTCGTTCCTTCTCTTAACACACATTGGTTACCATTTGGTCCTCACTCACTCCTTCTCTCAACACATTGGTTACCATTTGGTCCCCAGTCGTTCCTTCTCTCGACTCATTGGTTACCATTTGGTTGCCAGTCGTTCCTTCTCTCAACTCATTGGTTACCATTTTGTTGCCAGTCATTCCTTCTCTCAACTCATTGGTTACCATTTGGTCCGCAGTCGTTCCTTCTCTCAATACACTGGTTACCATTTGGTCCCCAGTCGTTCCTTCTCTCAACACATTGGTTACCATTTGGTCCCCTGTCGTTCCTTCTCTCAATACACTGGTTACCATTTGGTCCTCACTCATTCCTTCTCTCAACACATTGGTTACCATTTGCTCCCCAGTCGTTCCTTCTCTCAACACATTGGTTACCATTTGGTCCCCAGTCTTTCCTTCTCTCAACATATTGGTTACCATTTGGTCCCCACTCATTCCTTCTCTCAACACATTGGTTACCATTTGGTCCCCAGTCGTTCCTTCTCTCAACACATTGGTTACCATTTGGTCCCCAGTCGTTTCTTCTCTCAACACATTGGTTACCATTTGGTCCTCAGTCGTTCCTTCTCTCAACACATTGGTTACCATTTGGTCCCCAGTCGTTCCTTCTCTCAACTCATTGGTTACCATTTGGTCCCCAGTCGTTCCTTCTCTCAACTCATTGGTTACCATTTTGTTGCCAGTCGTTCCTCCTCTCAACTCATTGGTTACCATTTGGTCCCCAATCGTTCCTTCTCTCAACACATTGGTTACCATTTGGTCCTCAGTCGTTCCTTCTCTCAAAACATTGGTTACCATTTGGTCCTCAGTCGTTCCTTCTCTCAACACATTGGTTACCATTTGGTTCTCAGTCGTTCCTTCTCTCAACACATTGGTTACCATTTGGTCCCCAGTCGTTCCTTCTCTCAACTCATTGGTTACCATTTTGTTGCCAGTCGTTCCTCTTCTCAACTCATTTGTTACCATTTGGTCCTCACTCCTTCCTTCTCTCAACACATTGGTTACCATTTGGTCCCCAGTCGTTCCTTCTCTCTACACATTGGTTACCATTTGGTCCCCAGTCGTTCCTTCTCTCAAAACATTGGTTACCATTTGGTCCTCAGTCGTTCCTTCTCTCAACACATTGGTTACCATTTGGTTCTCAGTCGTTCCTTCTCTCAACACATTGGTTACCATTTGGTCCCCAGTCGTTCCTTCTCTCAACTCATTGGTTACCATTTGGTTGCCAGTCGTTCCTTCTCTCAACTCATTGGTTACCATTTGGTTGCCAGTCGTTCCTTCTCTCAACACATTGGTTACCATTTGGTCCTCAGTCGTTCCTTCTCTCAAAACATTGGTTACCATTTGGTCCTCAGTCGTTCCTTCTCTCAACACATTGGTTACCATTTGGTTCTCAGTCGTTCCTTCTCTCAACACATTGGTTACCATTTGGTCCCCAGTCGTTCCTTCTCTCAACTCATTGGTTACCATTTTGTTGCCAGTCGTTCCTCTTCTCAACTCATTGGTTACCATTTGGTCCTCACTCCTTCCTTCTCTCAACACATTGGTTACCATTTGGTCCCCAGTCGTTCCTTCTCTCTACACATTGGTTACCATTTGGTCCCCAGTCGTTCCTTCTCTCAACATATTGGTTACCATTTGGTCCTCACTCATTCCTTCTCTCAACACATTGGTTACTATTTGGTCCGCAGTCGTTCCTTCTCTCAACACATTGGTTACCATTTGGTCCTCAGTCGTTCCATCTCTCACCACATTGGTTACCATTTGGTCCGCAGTCGTTCCTTCTATCAACACATTGGTTACCATTTGTTCCTCACTCATTCCTTCTCTCAACACATTGGTTACCATTTGGTCCTCACTCATTCCTTCTCTCAACACATTAGTTACCATTTGGTCCCCAGTCGTTCCTTCTCTCAACACATTGGTTACCATTTGGTTCCCAGTCGTTTCTTCTCTCAACACATTGGTTACCATTTGATCCTCACTCATTCCTTCTCTCAACACATTGGTTACCATTTGATACCCAGTCGTTCCTTCTCTCAACATATTGGTTACCATTTGGTCCTCACTCATTCCTCCTCTCAACACATTGGTTACCATTTGGTCCCCAGTCAATCCTTCTCTCAACACATTGTTACCATTTGGTCCCCAGTCGTTCCTTCTCACCAACACATTGGTTACCATTTGGTCCCCAGTCGTTCCTTCTCTCAACTCATTGGTTACCATTTGGTCGCCAGTCGTTCCTTCGATCAACACATTGGTTACCATTTGGTTGCAAGTCGTTCCTTCTCTTAACACTATGGTTACCATTTGGTCCTCACTCATTACTTCTCTCAACACATTGTTTACCATTTGGCCCTCACTCCCTCCTTCTCTCAACACATTGGTTACCATTTGCTCCTCACTCATTCAATCTCTCAACACATTGGTTACCAATTGGTCCCAGTCGTTGCTTCTCTCAACACATTGGTTACCATTTGGTCCTCACTCATTCCTTCTCTCAACACATTGGTTACCATTTGGTCCCCAGTCGTTCTTTCTCTCAACACATTAGTTACCATTTGGTCCTCAGTCGTTCCTTCTCTCTACACATTGTTTACCATTTGGTCCCCAGTCGTTCCTTCTCCCAACATATTGGTTACCATTTGGTCCTCAGTCGTTCCTCCTCTCAACACATTGGTTACCATTTGGTCCTCAGTCGTTCCTTCTCTCAACACATTGGTTACCATTTGGTCCTCACTCATTCCTTCTCTCAACACATTGGTTACCATTTGGTCCTCACTCACTCCGTCTCTCAACACATTGGTTACCATTTAGTCCCCAGTCGTTCCTTCTCTCAACTCATTGGTTACCATTTATTCCCCAGTCGTTCCTTCTCTCAACACATTGGTTACCATTTGGTCCCCAGTCGTTCTTTCTCCCAACATATTGGTTACCATTTGGTCCTCACTCATTCCTTCTCTCAACACATTGGTTACCATTTGGTCCCCAGTCGTTCCTTCTCTCAACATATTGGTTACCATTTGGTCCTCACTCATTCCTTCTCTCAACACATTGGTTACTATTTGGTCCGCAGTCGTTCCTTCTCTCAACACATTGGTTACCATTTGGTCCTCAGTCGTTCCATCTCTCACCACATTGGTTACCATTTGGTCCGCAGTCGTTCCTTCTATCAACACATTGGTTACCATTTGTTCCTCACTCATTCCTTCTCTCAACACATTGGTTACCATTTGGTCCTCAGTCGTTCCATCTCTCAACACATGGGTTACCATTTGGTCCGCAGTCGTTCTTTCTATCAACACATTGGTTACCATTTGGTCCCCAGTCGTTCCTTCTCTTAACACACATTGGTTACCATTTGGTCCTCACTCACTCCTTCTCTCAACACATTGGTTACCATTTGGTCCCCAGTCGTTCCTTCTCTCGACTCATTGGTTACCATTTGGTTGCCAGTCGTTCCTTCTCTCAACTCATTGGTTACCATTTTGTTGCCAGTCATTCCTTCTCTCAACTCATTGGTTACCATTTGGTCCGCAGTCGTTCCTTCTCTCAATACACTGGTTACCATTTGGTCCCCAGTCGTTCCTTCTCTCAACACATTGGTTACCATTTGGTCCCCTGTCGTTCCTTCTCTCAATACACTGGTTACCATTTGGTCCTCACTCATTCCTTCTCTCAACACATTGGTTACCATTTGCTCCCCAGTCGTTCCTTCTCTCAACACATTGGTTACCATTTGGTCCCCAGTCTTTCCTTCTCTCAACATATTGGTTACCATTTGGTCCCCACTCATTCCTTCTCTCAACACATTGGTTACCATTTGGTCCCCAGTCGTTCCTTCTCTCAACACATTGGTTACCATTTGGTCCCCAGTCGTTTCTTCTCTCAACACATTGGTTACCATTTGGTCCTCAGTCGTTCCTTCTCTCAACACATTGGTTACCATTTGGTCCCCAGTCGTTCCTTCTCTCAACTCATTGGTTACCATTTGGTCCCCAGTCGTTCCTTCTCTCAACTCATTGGTTACCATTTTGTTGCCAGTCGTTCCTCCTCTCAACTCATTGGTTACCATTTGGTCCCCAATCGTTCCTTCTCTCAACACATTGGTTACCATTTGGTCCTCAGTCGTTCCTTCTCTCAAAACATTGGTTACCATTTGGTCCTCAGTCGTTCCTTCTCTCAACACATTGGTTACCATTTGGTTCTCAGTCGTTCCTTCTCTCAACACATTGGTTACCATTTGGTCCCCAGTCGTTCCTTCTCTCAACTCATTGGTTACCATTTTGTTGCCAGTCGTTCCTCTTCTCAACTCATTTGTTACCATTTGGTCCTCACTCCTTCCTTCTCTCAACACATTGGTTACCATTTGGTCCCCAGTCGTTCCTTCTCTCTACACATTGGTTACCATTTGGTCCCCAGTCGTTCCTTCTCTCAACATATTGGTTACCATTTGGTCCTCACTCATTCCTTCTCTCAACACATTAGTTACCATTTGGTCCCCAGTCGTTCCTTCTCTCAACACATTGGTTACCATTTGGTTCCCAGTCGTTTCTTCTCTCAACACATTGGTTACCATTTGATCATCACTCATTCCTTCTCTCAACACATTGGTTACCATTTGATACCCAATCGTTCCTTCTCTCAACATATTGGTTACCATTTGGTCCTCACTCATTCCTCCTCTCAACACATTGGTTACCATTTGGTCCCCAGTCGTTTCTTCTCTCAACACATTGGTTACCATTTGGTCCCCAGTCGTTCCTTCTCTCAACACATTGGTTACCATTTGGTCCTCACTCATTCCTTCTCTCAACACATTAGTTACCATTTGGTCCCCAGTCGTTCCTTCTCTCAACACATTGGTTACCATTTGGTTCCCAGTCGTTTTTTCTCTCAACACATTGGTTACCATTTGATCCTCACTCATTCCTTCCCTCAACACATTGGCTACCATTTGATACCCAGTCGTTCCTTCTCTCATCATATTGGTTACCATTTGGTCCCCTCTCATTCCTTCTCTCAACACATTGGTTACCATTTGGTCCTCACTCACTCCTTCTCTCAACACATTGGTTACCATTTGGTCCTCAGTCGTTCCTTCTCTCAACACATTGGTTACCATTTGGACGCCAGTCGTTCATTCTCTCAACACATAGGCTACCATTTGGTCCTCACTCATTCCTTCTCTCAACACATTAGTTACCATTTGGTCCTCACTCATTCCTTCTCTCAACACATTGGTTACCATTTGGTCCTCAGACGTTCCTTCTCTCAACACATTGGTTACCATTTGGCTGGTGTTTGGAATATAAAAAATGTTCTCACATTAATTATAAGGAAAGGAATTAAGAAAAAATAATCAGATATTCAAAAGGATTTAGTAATATATTTTACCTACTATTTCTTAAACTGGTGTTTTTTAGTACAACCTAACAATTGATTGCATAATTATAAGAAGGAAGATAGTTAAAGATAAATTTAAACACTATATTAGTTCGGTACGATATTTCTGATGGAAGCCGGCACAATGCTAGTTAGAAACCCGGGAGTAAAGTGGAAGATTTTTAAAAATCCCTCTGTTTTCAGTTTTACCATATATTTAATATTTGTGGTTGAGAGTCATTTTTCAAAAAAAATAAATGGATTTCATGTTGGCGGAAGTAAAAGTGTGTGGTTCTGTTTTGTTTTGCTTTACGTTACTCTCGGATTTATTTATTCACTTCCTACTTGCATTGTATCGGATTTCGTAAAGAATCATAAGCACATATTTCAAAAGGCTTCATACAAGCTATATATATATACAGGGTGTCCCAAAATAAGGCAACAGCATTCACATCAAAGTGTGTATATATTTCTTCTGACACCCTATATATATATATATATTTCATTCAGGTTAAAACAAAACATTATGATTCAAATAACTTTACTAATTTCTACATCCGTTTTGATTTAACGAAATGCAATCGCAAACATAAATAATAATTTGCAGATTAATTAATTAATTAAATCACCAGACAGATATTTTAATCACATATCACATCTCTTCAAGAAACTAATATAAGATAAGTGGAATGTATGTCACAAAATACGAGATAATGTTGGAAATGATCCACAAATAACAGACATGATGTGAAAAGGTTTGTTTTTTTCATAAAAATCCAGATGAGAGATTTATAACTGAGGCAGTGAGAAGCATTAATGTTTAATATAATTTAACTTGATTTAAGCAACAACATTGTTAATATATGATATGTCCTCATGCTGTAATTTCAGTTTATATATGCAAACACAAATAGAGTCTACTAATAAAATGTTAACATTTCGTAGCAGTTTCTGTTGAGCGTGTAAAGTGCTTTTTAAATCGAAATACAGCTTAACATCTGCGTTAGACTAGGTTCTGTTTATGGCAGTGTAACGATTTTACGAGTGGTATATGAAAAAAGGCATCCAAAATCATTGTTCAGTATTCAATTACAAACAAGGCCAAAGTATGTTTACATATAGGTTAGATGGTGAGCTTCAATAGCAGGATCATTTAAGGGTGGCTAAAACCTATCTATGTATGTAAATGTTACAAAAGCACCATGTGTAGATCTACGTGTGGTTAAAGAAAACTTAAGCAGACTTTCGAATGAAATTTAGCGAGTTCAAACTTGAATAGTTTGTGACAAAATATAGAAAAGTTGTACACTTCACTGAAAATCTAATATATGAATGACTTGACGATACAACCACCATAGTGATGCGATAACTGAATATATTTTAGGGGAAATGAGAACGTCAGATATAATGGGTTCATAAATAAGGAGAGGTACAGAAGAGAATATGGTCATCAAACCTCACAACATACAACAAACACATTACCCACAATGATTTTGCAGTGCCAATTCTAACGTGGCCTTGTTATCTGGTCACTTCAAGCCTCATCCATACCACAAAGTGGTTGTGTAGGTGTCACGAAAAGGAAGTACGCAGTTCACACTGTAAAAAT
>OZ024743.1:81229466-81319466 GCA_964016885.1 Eledone cirrhosa
TAAAATTCAAAATCAATAGTTTCCATAGAAACACCGAAAGCAAGTCATTCGACTCCAATGTTCGAGTATAGATTTTGTAATATATCAACACGAAAGGAAAAAAAAAACGTTTATTTCAAGAACATGGTTGCTAAATTGTCTGACATATTAAACTACAATCGTGATAGTGCTATCGTGAAATGTAGAAGAGTAAAGTATTTTACTCACGATCTTTCAATATAATAAATGCTATTTCACATTAGCTCCATATAGGGTAAAATGTGCTGAAATGTTACGAAATTTAGTGATGTTATTTATAAACTACATTATATGATATAAACGTAGTATGGCTAAGTAGCTGATAATTTAGTTTTACAATCATAAGTTCTGGGGTTCACTCTGACTGCGTGGCATGTTGGGCGAGTGTCATGTTCCAACTGAACCTAACACGAGTGTCATGTTTCAATTCAAACTAACCCGAGTGTTATCTAACAACTGAACCTAACCCAAGTGTCATGTACCAATTGAACCTAACCCGAGAGTCATGTACCAATTGAACCTAACCCAGTGTCATGTACCAACTGAACCTAACCCGAGTATCATGTACCAACTGAACCTAACCCAAGTGTCATGTACCAACTGAACCTAACCCAAGTGTCATGTACCAACTGAACCTAACCTGAGTGTCATGTACCAACTGAACCTAACCCAATTGTCATGTACCAACTGAACGTAAACCAACTGTCATGTACCAACTGAACCTAACCCAGTGTCATGTACCAACTGAACCTAACCCGAGTATCATGTACCAACTGAACCTAACCCGAGTGTCATGTACCAACAGAAACTAAGCCGAGTGTCATGTACCAACTGAACCTAACCCGAGTGTCATGTACCAACTGAACCTAACCCGAGTGTCATGTACCAACTGAACCTAACCCGAGTGTCATATACCAATTGAACATAACCCAAGTGTCATGTACCAACTGAACCTAACCCAAGTCTGATGTCCCATCTGAACCTAACCCAAGGGTCATGTACCGACTTAACCTAACCCGCGTGTCATGTACCAACTGAATCTAACCCGAGTGTCATGTACCAACTAATCTTAACCCGAATATCATGTACCAATTGAACCTAACCCAAGTGTCATGTACCAACTGAATCTAACCCGAGTGTCATGTACCAACTGAACCTAACCCGAGTGTCATGTACCAACTAATCTTAACCCGAATATCATGTACCAATTGAACCTAACCCAAGTGTCATGTACCAACTGAATCTAACCCGAGTGTCATGTACCAACTGAACCTAACCCGAAATTCATCTACCAACTGAACCTAACCCGAGTGTCATGTACAAATTGAACCTAACACGAGTGTCATGTACAAACTGAACCTAACCCGAGTGTCATGTACCAACTGAACCTAACGCAAATGTCATGTACCAGTTGAACCTAACCCGAGTGTCATGTACCAAGTGAACCTAACCCGAGTGTCATGTACCAACTGAACGTAACCCGAATGTCATGTACCAACTGAACCAAACCCGAGTGTCATCTACCAACTGAACCTAACCCGAGTGTCATCTACCAACTGAAACTAACCCGAGTGTCATGTACCAACTGAACCTAACCCGAGTGTCATGTACCAATTGAACCTAACCCGAGTGTCAAGTACTAACAGAGTCTAACCAGAGTGTCATATACCAACTGAACCTAACCCGAGTGTCATGTACCAACTGAACCTAACTCGAGTGTCATGTACCAACTGAACCTAACAAGAGTGTCATGTACCAACTGAACCTAACCCAAGTGTCATGTACCAACTAAACCTAACCCGAATGTCATGTACCAATTGAACCTAACCCGAGTGTCATCTACCTATTGAACCTAACCCGAGTGTCATCTACCAAGTGAACCTAACCCAAGTGTCATGTACCAACTGAACCTAACCCGAATGTCATGTACCAATTGAACCTAACCCGAGGGTCATCTACCAATTGAACCTAACCCGAGTGTCATCTACCAATTGAACCTAACCCAAGTGTCATGTACCAACTGAACCTAACCCAGGTCTCATGTCCCAACTGAACCTAACCCGAATGTCATGTACCAAATGAACCTAACCCGAGTGTCATGTACCAACTGAACCTAACCCGAGTGTCATCTACCAACTGAACCTAACCCAAGTGTCATCTACCAACTAAACCTAACCCGAGTGTCATATACCAACAGAAACTAACCCGAGTGTCATGTACCAACTGAACCTAACACAAGTGTCATGTACCAACTAAACCTAACCCGAATGTCATGTACCAATTGAACCTAACCCGAGTGTCATCTGCCAATTGAACCTAACCCGAGTGTCATCTACCAAGTGAACCTAACCCAAGTGTCATGTACCAACTGAACCTAACCCGAATGTCATGTACCAATTGAACCTAACCCGAGTGTCATCTACCAATTGAACCTAACCCGAGTGTCATCTACCAATTGAACCTAACCCAATGTCATGTACCAATTGAACATAACCCAAGTGTCATGTACCAACTGAACCTAACCCAAGTGTCATGTACCAACTGAACCTAACCCAAGTCTCATGTCCCAACTGAACCTAACCCGAATGTCATGTACCAAATGAACCTAACCTGAGTGTCATGTACCAACTGAACCTAACCCGAGTATCATCTACCAACTGAACCTAACCCAAGTGTCATCTACCAACTAAACCTAACCTGAGTGTCATGTACCAACAGAAACTAACCCGAGTGTCATGTACCAACTGAACCTAACCCGAGTGTCATGTACCAACTGAACCTAACCCAAGTGTCATCTACCAACTGAACCTAACCCGAGTGTCATGTACCAACTGAACCTAACCCAAGTCTCATGTACCAACTGAACCTAACCCGAGTGTCATGTACCAACTGAACCTAACCCGAGTGTCATGTACCAATTGAACCTAACCCGAGTGTCATCTACCAACTGAACCTAACCCAAGTGTCATCTACCAACTAAACCTAACACGAGTGTCATGTACCAACTGAACCTAACCCAAGTGTCATGTACCAACTGAACCTAACCCGAATGTCATCTACCAATTGAACCTAACCCAAGTGTCATGTACCAATTGAACCTAACCCAAGTGTCATCTATCAATTGAACCTAACCCAAGTGTCATGTACCAACTGAACCTAACCCGAGCGTCATGTACCAATTGAACCTAACCCAAGTCTCATGTACCAACTGAACCTAATCTGAATGTCATGTACCAACTGAACCTGACCCGAGTGTCATGTACCAACTGAACCTAACACGATTGTCATCTACCAACAGAACCTAACCCGAGTGTCATGTACCAACTGAACCTAACCCGAATGTCATGTACCAACTGAACCTAACCCGAGTGTCATGTACGAATTGAACCTAACCCAATTGTCATGTACCAACTGAACCTAACCCGAGTGTCATGTACCAACTGAACTTAACCCGAATGTCATGTACCAAATAAACCTAACCCGAGTGTCATGTACCAATTGAACCTAAACCAGGTCTCATGTAGCAACTGAACTTAACCCGAATGTCATCTACCAACTGAACCTAACCCGAGTGTCATGTACCAACTGAACCTAACACGAGTATCAAGTACCAACTGAACCTAACCCGAGTGTCATATACCAACTGAACCTAACCCAAGTGTCATCTACCAACTGAACCTAACCCGAGTGTCATCTACCAACTGAACCTAACCAGAGTGTCATGTACCAACTGAACCTAACCCGAGTGTCATGTACCAACTGAATCTAACCCGAATGTCATCTACCAACTGAACCTAACCCAAGTGTCATGTACCAACTGAACCTAAGCTACGTGTCATGTACCAACTGAACCTAACCCAAGTGTCATGTACTAACTGAACCTAACCCAAGTGTCGTGTACCAACTGAACCTAACCCGAGTGTCATGTACCAACTGAAACTAACCCGAGTGTCATGTACCAATTGAACCTAACCCAAGTCATCTACCGACTTAAACTAACCCAGTTGTCATGTACCAACTGAACCTAACACGAGTGTCATGTACCAACTGAAACTAACCGGAGTGTCATGTACCAATTGAACCTAACCCAAGTGTCATGTACCAACTGAACCTAACTCGAGTGTCATGTACCAACTCAACCTAACAAGAGTGTCATGTACCAACTGAACCTAACCCAAGTGTCATGTACCAACTAAACCTAACCCGAATGTCATGTACCAATTGAACCTAACCCGAGTGTCATCTGCCAATTGAACCTAACCCGAGTGTCATCTACCAAGTGAACCTAACCCAAGTGTCATGTACCAACTGAACCTAACCCGAATGTCATGTACCAATTGAACCTAACCCAAGTGTCATCTACCAATTGAACCTAACCCGAGTGTCATCTACCAATTGAACCTAACCCAATGTCATGTACCAATTGAACATAACCCAAGTGTCATGTACCAATTGAACCTAACCCAAATGTCATGTACCAACTGAACCTAACCCAAGTCTCATGTCCCAACTGAACCTAACCCGAATGTCATGTACCAAATGAACCTAACCCGAGTGTCATGTACCAACTGAACCTAACCCGAGTGTCATCTACCAACTGAACCTAACCCAAGTGTCATCTACCAACTAAACCTAACCTGAGTGTCATGTACCAACAGAAACTAACCCGAGTGTCATGTACCAACTGAACCTAACCCAAGTGTCATGTACCAACTGAACCTAACCCAAGTGTCCTCTACCAACTGAACCTAACCCGAGTGTCATGTACCAACTGAACCTAACCCAAGTCTCATGTACCAACTGAACCTAACCCGAGTGTCATGTACCAACTGAACCTAACCCGAGTGTCATGTACCAACTGAACCTAACCCAAGTCTCATGTACCAACTGAACCTAACCCGAATGTCATGTACCAACTGAACCTAACCAGAGTGTCATGTACCAACTGAACCTAACCCAAGTGTCATGTACCAACTGAACCTAACCCAAGTGTCATCTACCAGCTAAACCTAACACGTGTGTCATGTACCAACTGAACCTAACCCAAGTGTCATGTACCAACTGAACCTAACCCGAATGTCATCTACCAATTGAACCTAACCCAAGTGTCATGTACCAATTGAACCTAACCCAAGTGTCATCTATCAATTGAACCTAACCCAAGTGTCATGTACCAACTGAACCTAACCCGAGCGTCATGTACCAATTGAACCTAACCCAAGTCTCATGTACCAACTGAACCTAATCTGAATGTCATGTAGCAACTGAACCTGACCCGAGTGTCATGTACCAACTGAACCTAACACGATTGTCATCTACCAACAGAACCTAACCCGAGTGTCATGTACCAACTGAACCTAACCCGAATGTCATGTACCAACTGAACCTAACCCGAGTGTCATGTACGAATTGAACCTAACCCAATTGTCATGTACCAACTGAACCTAACCCGAGTGTCATGTACCAACTGAACTTAACCCGAATGTCATGTACCAAATAAACCTAACCCGAGTGTCATGTACCAATTGAACCTAAACCAAGTCTCATGTAGCAACTGAACTTAACCCGAATGTCATCTACCAACTGAACCTAACCCGAGTGTCATGTACCAACTGAACCTAACACGAGTATCAAGTACCAACTGAACCTAACCTGAGTGTCATATACCAACTGAACATAACCCAAGTGTCATCTACCAACTGAACCTAACCCGAGTGTCATCTACCAACTGAACCTAACCAGAGTGTCATGTACCAACTGAACCTAACCCGAGTGTCATGTACCAACTGAATCTAACCCGAATGTCATCTACCAATTGAACATAACCCGAGTGTCATGTACCAACTGAACCTAACCCGAGTGTCATGTACCAACTGAACCTAACCCAAGTGTCATGTACCAACTGAACCTAACCCAAGTGTCATGTACCAACTGAACCTAAGCTAAGTGTCATGTACCAACTGAACCTAACCCAAGTGTCATGTACTAACTGAACCTAACCCAAGTGTCGTGTACCAACTGAACCTAACCCGAGTGTCATGTACCAACTGAAACTAACCCGAGTGTCATGTACCAATTGAACCTAACCCAAGTCATCTACCGACTTAAACTAACCCAGTTGTCATGTACCAACTGAACCTAACCCGAGTGTCATGTACCAACTGAAACTAACCGGAGTGTCATGTACCAATTGAACCTAACCCAAGTGTCATGTACCAACTGAACCTAACTCGAGTGTCATGTACCAACTGAACCTAACAAGAGTGTCATGTACCAACTGAACCTAACCCAAGTGTCATGTACCAACTAAACCTAACCCGAATGTCATGTACCAATTGAACCTAACCCGAGTGTCATCTACCTATTGAACCTAACCCGAGTGTCATCTACCAAGTGAACCTAACCCAAGTGTCATGTACCAACTGAACCTAACCCGAATCTCATGTACCAATTGAACCTAACCCGAGGGTCATCTACCAATTGAACCTAACCCGAGTGTCATCTACCAATTGAACCTAACCCAAGTGTCATGTACCAATTGAACATAACCCAAGTGTCATGTACCAACTGAACCTAACGCAAGTGTCATGTACCAACTGAACCTAACACAAGTCTCATGTCCCAACTGAACCTAACCCGAATGTCATGTACCAAATGAACCTAACCCGAGTGTCATGTACCAACTGAACCTAACCCGAGTGTCATCTACCAACTGAACCTAACCCAAGTGTCATCTACCAACTAAACCTAACCCGAGTGTCATGTACCAACAGAAACTAACCCGAGTGTCATGTACCAACTGGACCTAACACAAGTGTCATGTACCAACTAAACCTAACCCGAATGTCATGTACCAATTGAACCTAACCCGAGTGTCATCTGCCAATTGAACCTAACCCGAGTGTCATCTACCAAGTGAACCTAACCCAAGTGTCATGTACCAACTGAACCTAACCCGAATGTCATGTACCAATTGAACCTAACCCGAGTGTCATCTACCAATTGAACCTAACCCGAGTGTCATCTACCAATTGAACCTAACACAATGTCATGTACCAATTGAACATAACCCAAGTGTCATGTACCAATTGAACTTAACCCAAGTGTCATGTACCAACTGAACCTAACCCAAGTCTCATGTACCAACTGAACCTAACCCGAATGTCATGTACCAACTGAACCTAACCCGAGTGTCATGTACCAACTGAACCTAACCCAAGTGTCATGTACCAACTGAACCTAACCCAAGTGTCATCTACCAACTAAACCTAACACGAGTGTCATGTACCAACTGAACCTAACCCAAGTGTCATGTACCAACTGAACCTAACCCGAATGTCATCTACCAATTGAACCTAACCCAAGTGTCATGTACCAATTGAACCTAACCCAAGTGTCATCTATCAATTGAACCTAACCCAAGTGTCATGTACCAACTGAACCTAACCCGAGCGTCATGTACCAATTGAACCTAACCCAAGTCTCATGTACCAACTGAACCTAACCCAAGTGTCATGTACTAACTGAACATAACCCAAGTGTCGTGTACCAACTGAACCTAACCCGAGTGTCATGTACCAACTGAAACTAACCCGAGTGTCATGTACCAATTGAACCTAACCCAAGTCATCTACCGACTTAAACTAACCCAGTTGTCATGTACCAACTGAACATAACCCGAGTGTCATGTACCAACTGAAACTAACCGGAGTGTCATGTACCAATTGAACCTAACCCAAGTGTCATGTACCGACTTAAACTATCCCAAGTGTCATGTACCAACTGAACCTAACCCGAGTGGCATCTACCAACTGAACCTAACCCAAGTGTCATCTACCAACTGAACCTAACCCGAATGTCATGTACCAACTGAACCTAACCCGAGTGTCATCTACCAACTGAACCTAACCCAAGTCTCATGTACCAACTGAACCTAACCCGAATGTCATGTACCAACTGAACCTAACCCGAGTGTCATGTACCAACTGAACCTAACCCAAGTGTCATGTACCAACTGAACCTAACCCAAGTGTCATCTACCAACTAAACCTAACACGAGTGTCATGTACCAACTGAACCTAACCCAAGTGTCATGTACCAACTGAACCTAACCCGAATGTCATCTACCAATTGAACCTAACCCAAGTGTCATGTACCAATTGAACCTAACCCAAGTGTCATCTATCAATTGAACCTAACCCAAGTGTCATGTACCAACTGAACCTAACCCGAGCGTCATGTACCAATTGAACCTAACCCAAGTCTCATGTACCAACTGAACCTAATCTGAATGTCATGTACCAACTGAACCTGACCCGAGTGTCATGTACCAACTGAACCTAACCCAAGTGTCATGTACCAACTGAACCTAACACGATTGTCATCTACCAACAGAACCTTAACCCGAGTGTCATGTACCAACTGAACCTAACCCGAATGTCATGTACCAACTGAACCTAACCCGAGTGTCATGTACGAATTGAACCTAACCCAATTGTCATGTACCAACTGAACCTAACCCGAGTGTCATGTACCAACTGAACTTAACCCGAATGTCATGTACCAAATAAACCTAACCCGAGTGTCATGTACCAATTGAACCTAAACCAAGTCTCATGTAGCAACTGAACTTAACCCGAATGTCATCTACCAACTGAACCTAACCCGAGTGTCATGTACCAACTGAACCTAACACGAGTATCAAGTACCAACTGAACCTAACCCGAGTGTCATATACCAACTGAACCTAACCCAAGTGTCATCTACCAACTGAACCTAACCCGAGTGTCATCTACCAACTGAACCTAACCAGAGTGTCATGTACCAACTGAACCTAACCCGAGTGTCATGTACCAACTGAATCTAACCCGAATGTCATCTACCAATTGAACATAACCCGAGTGTCATGTACCAACTGAACCTAACCCGAGTGTCATGTACCAACTGAACCTAACCCAAGTGTCATGTACCAACTGAACCTAACCCAAGTGTCATGTACCAACTGAACCTAAGCTAAGTGTCATGTACCAACTGAACCTAACCCAAGTGTCATGTACTAACTGAACCTAACCCAAGTGTCGTGTACCAACTGAACCTAACCCGAGTGTCATGTACCAACTGAAACTAACCCGAGTGTCATGTACCAATTGAACCTAACCCAAGTCATCTACCGACTTAAACTAACCCAGTTGTCATGTACCAACTGAACCTAACCCGAGTGTCATGTACCAACTGAAACTAACCGGAGTGTCATGTACCAATTGAACCTAACCCAAGTGTCATGTACCGACTTAAACTATCCCAAGTGTCATGTACCAACTGAACCTAACCCGAGTGGCATCTACCAACTGAACCTAACCCAAGTGTCATCTACCAACTGAACCTAACCCGAATGTCATGTACCAACTGAACCTAACTCAAGTGTCATGTACCAATCGAACCTAACCCGAGTGTCGTCTACCACCTGAACCTAACCCAAGTGTCATGTAACAACTGAACATAACCCAAGTGTCATGTACCAACTCAACCTAACCCGAGTGTCATGTACCAACTGAAACTAACCCAGTGTCATGTACCAACTGAACCTAACCCGAGTATCATGTACCAACTGAACCTAACCCAAGTGTCATGTACCAACTGAACCTAACCCGAGTGTCATGTACCAACTGAACCTAACCCAAGTGTCGTGTATCAACTGAAACTAACCCGAATGTCATGTACCAATTGAACATAACCCAAGTCTCATGTACCGACTTAACCTAACCCGAGTGTCATGTACCAACTAATCTTAACCCGAGTGTCATGTACCAATTGAACCTAATCCAAGTGTCATGTACAAACTGAATCTAACCCGAGTGTCATCTACCAACTGAACCTAACCCGAGTGTCATGTACCAACTGAACCTAACCCGAGTGTCATGTACCAACTGAACCTAACCCGAGTGTCATGTACCAACTGAATCTAACCCGAGTGTCATGTACCAACTGAACCTAACCCAAATGTCATGTACCAACTGAACGTAACCCGAATGTCATGTACCAATTGAACCTAACACGAGTGTCATTTACCAACTGAACCTAACCCGAGTGTCATGTACCAACTGAAGCTAAACCGAGTGTCATCTACCAACTGAACCTAACCCAAGTGTCATCTACCAACTGAACCTAACCCGAGTGTCATCTACCAACTGAACCTAACCCGAGTGTCATGTACCAACTGAACCTAACACGAGTGTCATGTACCAACAGAAACTAAGCCGAGTGTCATGTACCAACTGAACCTAACCCGAGTGTCATGTACCAATTGAACATAACACGAGTGTCATGTACCAACTGAACCTAACCCGAGTGTCATGTACCAACTGAACCTAACCCGAATGTCATGTACCAAATGAACCTAACCCGAGGGTCATATACCAATTGAACATAACCCAAGTGTCATGTACCAACTGAACCTAACCCAAGTCTCATGTCCCATCTGAACCTAACCCAAGGGTCATGTACCGACTTAACCTAACCCGCGTGTCATGTACCAACTGAATCTAACCCGAGTGTCATGTACCAACTAATCTTAACCCGAATATCATGTACCAATTGAACCTAACACGAGTGTCATGTACAAACTGAACCTAACCCGAGTGTCATGTACCAAGTGAACCTAACCCAAGTTTCGTGTACCAACTGAACCTGACCCGAATGTCATGTACCAACTGAACGTAACCCGAATGTCATGTACCAACTGAACCAAACCCGAGTGTCATCTACCAACTGAACCTAACCCGAGTGTCATCTACCAACTGAAACTAACCCGAGTGTCATGTACCAACAGAACCTAACCCGAGTGTCATGTACCAATTGAACCTAACCCGAGTGTCATGTACCAACTGAACCTAACCCGAATGTCATGTACCAATTGAACATAACCCAAGTGTCATGTACCAACTGAACCTAACCCAAGTCTCATGTCCCAACTGAACCTAACCCGAATGTCATGTACCAAATGAACCTAACCCGAGTGTCATGTACCAACAGAAACTAACCCGAGTGTCATGTACCAACTGAACCTAACCCGAGTGTCATGTACCAACTGAACCTAACCCAAGTGTCATGTACCAACTAAACCTAACCCGAATGTCATGTACCAATTGAACATAACCCAAGTGTCATGTACCAACTGAACCTAACCCAAGTCTCATGTCCCAACTGAACCTAACCCGAATGTCATGTACCAAGTGAACCTAAGCCGAATGTCATCTACCAACTGAACCTAACGCGAGTGTCATGTACCAACAGAACCTGACCCAAGTCTCATGTCCCAACTGAACCTAACCCGAATGTCATGTACCAAATGAACCTAACCCGAGTGTCATGTACCAACTGAACCTAACCCGAGTGTCATCTACCAACTGAACCTAACCCAAGTGTCATCTACCAACTAAACCTAACCCGAGTGTCATGTACCAACTGAACCTAACCCGAGTGTCATATACCAACTGAACCTAACCCAAGTGTCATCTACCAACTGAACCTAACCCGAATGTCATCTACCAATTGAACCTAACCCAAGTCTCATGTACCAACTGAACCTAACCCGAATGTCATGTACCAACTGAACCTAACCCGAGTGTCATGTACCAATTGAACCTAACCCGAGTGTCATCTACCAACTGAACCTAACCCAAGTGTCATCTACCAACTAAACCTAACCCGAGTGTCATGTACCAACAGAAACTAACCCGAGTGTCATGTACCAACTGAACCTAACCCGAATGTCATGTACCAACTGAACCTAACCCGAGTGTCATGTACGAATTGAACCTAACCCAATTGTCATGTACCAACTGAACCTAACCCGAGTGTCATGTACCAACTGAACTTAACCCGAATGTCATGTACCAGATAAACCAAACCTGAGTGTCATGTACCAATTGAACCTAAACCAAGTCTCATGTACCAACTGAACCTAACCCGAGTGTCATATACCAACTGAACCTAACCCAAGTGTCATCTACCAACTGAACCTAACCCGAGTGTCATCTACCAACTGAACCTAACCCGAGTGTCATGTACCAACTGAACCTAACCCGAGTGTCATGTACCAACTGAATCTAACCCGAGTGTCATGTACCAACTGAACCTAACCCGAGTGTCATGTACCAACTGAAACTAACCCGAGTGTCATGTACCAATTGTACCTAACCCAAGTCATCTACCAACTTAAACTAACCCAGTTGTCATTTACCAACTGAACCTAAACCAAGTGATATGTACCAACTGAACCTAACCCGAGTGTCATGTACCAACTGAACCTAACCCGAATGTCATGTACCAAATGAACCTAACCCGAGTGTCATATACCAATTGAACATAACCCAAGTGTCATGTACCAACTGAACCTAACCCAAGTCTCATGTCCCATCTGAACCTAACCCAAGGGTCATGTACCGACTTAACCTAACCCGCGTGTCATGTACCAACTGAATCTAACCCGAGTGTCATGTACCAACTAATCTTAACCCGAATATCATGTACCAACTGAATCTAACATGAGTGTCATGTACCAACTGAACCTAACCCGAAATTCATCTACCAACTGAACCTAACCCGAGTGTCATGTACCAATTGAACCTAACACGAGTGTCATGTACAAACTGAACCTAACCCGAGTGTCATGTACCAAGTGAACCTAACCCAAGTTTCGTGTACCAACTGAACCTGACCCGAATGTCATGTACCAACTGAACGTAACCCGAATGTCATGTACCAACTGAACCAAACCCGAGTGTCATCTACCAACTGAACCTAACCCGAGTGTCATCTACCAACTGAAACTAACCCGAGTGTCATGTACCAACAGAACCTAACCCGAGTGTCATGTACCAATTGAACCTAACCCGAGTGTCATGTACCAACTGAACCTAACCCGAATGTCATGTACCAATTGAACATAACCCGAGTGTCATGTACCAACAGAAACTAACCCGAGTGTCATGTACCAACTGAACCTAACCCGAGTGTCATGTACCAACTGAACCTAACCCAAGTGTCATGTACCAACTAAACCTAACCCGAATGTCATGTACCAATTGAACATAACCCAAGTGTCATGTACCAACTGAACCTAACCCAAGTCTCATGTCCCAACTGAACCTAACCCGAATGTCATGTACCAAGTGAACCTAACCCGAATGTCATCTACCAACTGAACCTAACGCGAGTGTCATGTACCAACAGAACCTGACCCAAGTCTCATGTCCCAACTGAACCTAACCCGAATGTCATGTACCAAATGAACCTAACCCGAGTGTCATGTACCAACTGAACCTAACCCGAGTGTCATCTACCAACTGAACCTAACCCAAGTGTCATCTACCAACTAAACCTAACCCGAGTGTCATGTACCAACTGAACCTAACCCGAGTGTCATATACCAACTGAACCTAACCCAAGTGTCATCTACCAACTGAACCTAACCCGAATGTCATCTACCAATTGAACCTAACCCAAGTCTCATGTACCAACTGAACCTAACCCGAATGTCATGTACCAACTGAACCTAACCCGAGTGTCATGTACCAATTGAACCTAACCCGAGTGTCATCTACCAACTGAACCTAACCCAAGTGTCATCTTCCAACTAAACCTAACCCGAGTGTCATGTACCAACAGAAACTAACCCGAGTGTCATGTACCAACTGAACCTAACCCGAATGTCATGTACCAACTGAACCTAACCCGAGTGTCATGTACGAATTGAACCTAACCCAATTGTCATGTACCAACTGAACCTAACCCGAGTGTCATGTACCAACTGAACTTAACCCGAATGTCATGTACCAGATAAACCTAACCTGAGTGTCATGTACCAATTGAACCTAAACCAAGTCTCATGTACCAACTGAACCTAACCCGAGTGTCATATACCAACTGAACCTAACCCAAGTGTCATCTACCAACTGAACCTAACCCGAGTGTCATCTACCAACTGAACCTAACCCGAGTGTCATGTACCAACTGAACCTAACCCGAGTGTCATGTACCAACTGAATCTAACCCGAATGTCATCTACCAATTGAACATAACCCGAGTGTCATGTACCAACTGAACCTAACCCGAGTGTCATGTACCAACTGAACCTAACCCGAGTGTCATGTACCAACTGAACCTAACCCGAGTGTCATGTACCAACTGAAACTAACCCGAGTGTCATGTACCAATTGTACCTAACCCAAGTCATCTACCGACTTAAACTAACCCAGTTGTCATTTACCAACTGAACCTAAACCAAGTGATATGTACCAACTGAACCTAACCCAAGTGTCATGTACCAACTGAAACTAACCGGAGTGTCATGTACCAATTGAACCTAACCCAAGTGTCATGTACCGACTTAACCTATCCCAAGTGTCATGTACCAACTGAACCTAACCCGAGTGTCACGTACCAACTGAACCTAACCCGAATGTCATGTACCAACAGAAACTAACCCAAGTGTCATGTACCAACTGAACCTAACCCGAGTGTCATGTACCAACTGAACCTAACCCAAGTGTCATCTACCAACTGAACCTAACCCGAAGGTCATCTACCAATTGAACCTAACCCAAGTCTCATGTACCAACTGAACCTAACCCGAATGTCATGTACCAACTGAACCTAGCCCGAGTGTCATGTACCAACTGAACCTAACCCGAGTGTCATGTACCAACTGAACCTAACCCGAGTGTCATGTACCAATTGAACCAAACCCAAGTCTCATGTACCGACTGAACCTAACCCGAATGTCATGTACCAACTGTACCTACCCCAAGTGTTATGTACCAACTGAACCTAACACGATTGTCATCTACCAACAGAACCTAACCCGAGTGTCATGTACCAACTGAACCTAACCCGAATGTCATGTACCAATTGAACCTAACCCGAGTGTCATGTACCAACTGAACCTAACCCGAATGTCATGTACCAACTTAAACTAACCCAAGTGTCATGTACCAACTGGACCTAACCCGAGTGTCATGTACGAATTGAACCTAACCCAATTGTCATGTACCAACTGAACCTAACCCGAGTGTCATGTACCAACTGAACCTAACCCGAATGTCATGTACCAAATAAACCTAACCCGAGTGTCATGTACCAATTGAACCTAAACCAAGTCTCATGTACCAACTGAACCTAACCCGAGTGTCATCTACCAACTGAACCTAACCCAAGTGTAATCTACCAACTGAACATAACCCGAGTGTCATCTACCAACTGAACCTAACCCGAGTGTCATGTACCAACTGAACCTAACCCGAGTGTCATGTACCAATTGAACCTAACCCAAGTGTCATGTACCAACTGAATCTAACCCAAGTGTCATCTACCAACTGAACATAACCCGAGTGTCATCTACCAACTGAACCTAACCCGAGTGTCATGTACCAACTGAACCTAACCCGAGTGTCATGTACCAACTGAAACTAACCCGAGTGTCATGTACCAATTGAACCTAACCCAAGTCATCTACCGACTTAAACTAACCCAGTTGTCATGTACCAACTGAACCTAAACCAAGTGATATGTACCAACTGAACCTAACCCAAGTGTCATGTACCAACTGAACCTAACCTGAGTGTCATGTACCAACTGAACCTAACCCGAATGTCATGTACCAACTGAACCTAACCCGAGTGTCATGTACCAATTGAACCTAACCCGAGTGTCATGTACCAACTGAACCTAACCCGAGTGTCATGTACCAACTGAACCTAACCCGAATGTCATGTACCAATTGAACATAACCCAAGTGTCATGTACCAAGTGAACCTAACCCGAGTTTCATCTACCAATTGAACCTAACCCAAGTGTCATGTACCAAGTGAACCTAACCCGAATGTCATGTACCAACTGAACCTAACCCGAGTGTCATGTACCAACTGAACCTAACCCGAATGTCATGTACCAATTGAACATAACCCAAGTGTCATGTACCAACTGAACCTAACGCGAGTTTCATCTACCAATTGAACCTAACCCAAGTGTCATGTACCAAGTGAACCTAACCCGAATGTCATGTACCAACTGAACCTAACCCGAGTGTCATGTACCAACTGAACCTAACCCGAATGTCATGTACCAACTAAACCTAACCTGAGTGTCATGTACCAACTGAACCTAACCTGAATGTCATGTACCAACTCAACCTAACCCGAGTGTCATGTACCAACTGAACCTAACCCGAGTGTCATGTATCAACTGAACCTAACCCAAATGTCATGTACCAACTGAACCTAACCCGAGTGTCATGTATCAACTAAACCTAACCCGAGTGGCATGTACCAACTGAACCTAACCCGAATGTCATGTACCAATTGAACATAACCTAAGTGTCATGTACTAACTGAACGTAACCCGAGCGTCATGTACCAACTGAACCAAACCCAAGTGTCATGTACCAACTGAACCTAACCCGAATGTCATGTACCAAGTGAACCTAACCCAAGTGTCGTGTACCAACTGAACCTAACCCGAATGTCATGTACCAACTGAACCTAACCCGAATGTCATGTACCAACTGAACCTAACCCCAGTGTCATGTACCAATTGAACTTAACCCGAGTGTCATGTACCGACTTAACCTAACCCGAGTGTCATGTACCAACTGAACCTAACCCAAGTGTCATGTACCAACTGAACCTAACCCGAGTGTCATGTACCAACTGAACCTAACCCAAGGGTCATGTACCGACTTAACTTAACCCGAGTGTCATGTTCCAATTGAAACAAACCCGAGTGTCATCTACCAACTGAACCTAACCCAAGTGTCACGTACCAACTGGACCTAACCCAAGTGTCATCTACCATCTGAACCTAACCCGAGTGTCATCTACTAATTGAACCTAACCCGAGTGTCATGTACCAACTGAAACTAACCAAAGTGTCATGTACCAACTGAACGTAACCCAAGTGTCATGTACCAACTGAACCTAACCCAAGTGTCACGTACCAACTGAACCTAACCCAAGTGTCATGTACCAACTGAACCTAACCCGAGTGTCATGTACCAACTGAACCTAACCCGAGTGTCATGTACCAACTGAACCTAACCCGAGTGTCATGTACCAACTGAACCTAACCTGAATGTCATGTACCAACTGAACCTAACTCAAGTGTCATGTACCAATCGAACCTAACCCAAGTGTCGTCTACCACCTGAACCTAACCCAAGTGTCACGTACCAACTGAACCTAACCCAAGTGTCACGTACCAACTGAACCTAACCCGAATGTCATGTACCAATTGAACCTAACCCGAATGTCATGTAAAAAACTGAACCTAACCCAAGTGTCATGTACCAACTCAACCTAACCCGAGTGTCATGTACCAACTGAACCTAACCCGAATGACATGTACCTGCTGAACCTAACCCGAGTGTCATCTACCAACTGAATCTAACCCGAGTGTCATGTATCAACTGAACCTAAACCGTGTGTCATCAACCAACTGAAACTAACCCGAGTGTCGTCTACCACCTGAACCTAACCCGAATGTCATGTAAAAATTGAACCTAACCCGAGTTTTATGTACCAACTGAACCTAACCCGAATGACATGTACCAGCTGAACCTAACCCGAGTGTCATCTACCAACTGAATCTAACCTGAGTGTCATGTACCAACTGCACCTAACCCAAGTGTCATATACCAACTGAACCTAACCTGAATGTCATCTACCAATTGAACATAACCCAAGTGTCATGTACCAACTGAACCTAACCCGAGTGTCATCTACCAACTGAACCTCACCCGAATGTCATCTACCAATTGAACATAACCCAAGTGTCATGTACCAACTGCACCTAACCCAAGTGTCATATACCAACTGAACCTAACCTGAATGTCATCTACCAATTGAACATAACCCAAGTGTCATGTACCAACTGAACCTAACCCGAGTGTCATGTACCAACTGAAACCAACCTGAATGTCATCTACCAACTGAACCTAACCCGAGTGTCATGTACCAACTGAACCTAAACCGAGTGTCATCAAGCAACTGAACCTAACCTGAATGTCATCAACCAATTGAACATAACCCAAGTGTCATGTACCAACTGAACCTAAACCGTGTGTCATCAACCAACTGAACCTAACCTGAATGTCATCTACCAATTGAACATAACCCAAGTGTCATGTACCAACTGAACCTAAACCGAGTGTCATCAACCAACTGAACCTAACCCGAGTGTCATCTACCAATTGAACATAACCCAAGTGTCATGTACCAACTGAACCTAAACCGAGTGTCATCAACCAACTGAACCTAACCTGAATGTCATCTACCAATTGAACATAACCCAAGTGTCATGTACCAACTGAACCTAACCCGAATGTCATGTACCAACTGAAACTAACCAAAGTGTCATGTACCAACTGAACCTAACCCGAGTGTCATGTACCAACTGAACCTAACCCAAGTGTCATCTACTAACTGAACCTAACCCGAATGTCATGTACCAACTGAACCTAACCCGAGTGTCATGTACCAACTGAACCTAACCCGAGTGTCATGTACCAACTGAACCTAACCCGAGTGTCATGTACCAACTGAACCTAACCTGAATGTCATGTACCAACTGAACCTAACTCAAGTGTCATGTACCAATCGAACCTAACCCAAGTGTCGTCTACCACCTGAACCTAACCCAAGTGTCACGTACCAACTGAACCTAACCCAAGTGTCACGTACCAACTGAACCTAACCCGAATGTCATGTACCAATTGAACCTAACCCGAATGTCATGTAAAAAACTGAACCTAACCCAAGTGTCATGTACCAACTCAACCTAACCCGAGTGTCATGTACCAACTGAACCTAACCCGAGTGTCATGTACCAATTGAACCTAACCCAAGTGTCATGTACCAACTGAATCTAACCCAAGTGTCATCTACCAACTGAACATAACCCGAGTGTCATCTACCAACTGAACCTAACCCGAGTGTCATGTACCAACTGAACCTAACCCGAGTGTCATGTACCAACTGAACCTAACCTGAATGTCATGTACCAACTGAACCTAACTCAAGTGTCATGTACCAATCGAACTTAACCCGAGTGTCATGTACCGACTTAACCTAACCCGAGTGTCATGTACCAACTGAACCTAACCCAAGTGTCATGTACCAACTGAACCTAACCCGAGTGTCATGTACCAACTGAACCTAACCCAAGGGTCATGTACCGACTTAACTTAACCCGAGTGTCATGTTCCAATTGAAACAAACCCGAGTGTCATCTACCAACTGAACCTAACCCAAGTGTCACGTACCAACTGGACCTAACCCAAGTGTCATCTACCATCTGAACCTAACCCGAGTGTCATCTACTAATTGAACCTAACCCGAGTGTCATGTACCAACTGAAACTAACCAAAGTGTCATGTACCAACTGAACGTAACCCAAGTGTCATGTACCAACTGAACCTAACCCAAGTGTCACGTACCAACTGAACCTAACCCAAGTGTCATGTACCAACTGAACCTAACCCGAGTGTCATGTACCAACTGAACCTAACCCGAGTGTCATGTACCAACTGAACCTAACCCGAGTGTCATGTACCAACTGAACCTAACCTGAATGTCATGTACCAACTGAACCTAACTCAAGTGTCATGTACCAATCGAACCTAACCCAAGTGTCGTCTACCACCTGAACCTAACCCAAGTGTCACGTACCAACTGAACCTAACCCAAGTGTCACGTACCAACTGAACCTAACCCGAATGTCATGTACCAATTGAACCTAACCCGAATGTCATGTAAAAAACTGAACCTAACCCAAGTGTCATGTACCAACTCAACCTAACCCGAGTGTCATGTACCAACTGAACCTAACCCGAATGACATGTACCTTGCTGAACCTAACCCGAGTGTCATCTACCAACTGAATCTAACCCGAGTGTCATGTATCAACTGAACCTAAACCGTGTGTCATCAACCAACTGAAACTAACCCGAGTGTCGTCTACCACCTGAACCTAACCCGAATGTCATGTAAAAATTGAACCTAACCCGAGTTTTATGTACCAACTGAACCTAACCCGAATGACATGTACCAGCTGAACCTAACCCGAGTGTCATCTACCAACTGAATCTAACCTGAGTGTCATGTACCAACTGCACCTAACCCAAGTGTCATATACCAACTGAACCTAACCTGAATGTCATCTACCAATTGAACATAACCCAAGTGTCATGTACCAACTGAACCTAACCCGAGTGTCATCTACCAACTGAACCTCACCCGAATGTCATCTACCAATTGAACATAACCCAAGTGTCATGTACCAACTGCACCTAACCCAAGTGTCATATACCAACTGAACCTAACCTGAATGTCATCTACCAATTGAACATAACCCAAGTGTCATGTACCAACTGAACCTAACCCGAGTGTCATGTACCAACTGAAACCAACCTGAATGTCATCTACCAACTGAACCTAACCCGAGTGTCATGTACCAACTGAACCTAAACCGAGTGTCATCAAGCAACTGAACCTAACCTGAATGTCATCAACCAATTGAACATAACCCAAGTGTCATGTACCAACTGAACCTAAACCGTGTGTCATCAACCAACTGAACCTAACCTGAATGTCATCTACCAATTGAACATAACCCAAGTGTCATGTACCAACTGAACCTAAACCGAGTGTCATCAACCAACTGAACCTAACCCGAGTGTCATCTACCAATTGAACATAACCCAAGTGTCATGTACCAACTGAACCTAAACCGAGTGTCATCAACCAACTGAACCTAACCTGAATGTCATCTACCAATTGAACATAACCCAAGTGTCATGTACCAACTGAACCTAACCCGAATGTCATGTACCAACTGAAACTAACCAAAGTGTCATGTACCAACTGAACCTAACCCGAGTGTCATGTACCAACTGAACCTAACCCAAGTGTCATCTACTAACTGAACCTAACCCGAATGTCATGTACCAACTGAACCTAACCCGAGTGTCATGTACCAACTGAACCTAACCCGAGTGTCATGTACCAACTGAACCTAACCCGAGTGTCATGTACCAACTGAACCTAACCTGAATGTCATGTACCAACTGAACCTAACTCAAGTGTCATGTACCAATCGAACCTAACCCAAGTGTCGTCTACCACCTGAACCTAACCCAAGTGTCACGTACCAACTGAACCTAACCCAAGTGTCACGTACCAACTGAACCTAACCCGAATGTCATGTACCAATTGAACCTAACCCGAATGTCATGTAAAAAACTGAACCTAACCCAAGTGTCATGTACCAACTCAACCTAACCCGAGTGTCATGTACCAACTGAACCTAACCCGAATGACATGTACCTGCTGAACCTAACCCGAGTGTCATCTACCAACTGAATCTAACCCGAGTGTCATGTATCAACTGAACCTAAACCGTGTGTCATCAACCAACTGAAACTAACCCGAGTGTCGTCTACCACCTGAACCTAACCCGAATGTCATGTAAAAATTGAACCTAACCCGAGTTTTATGTACCAACTGAACCTAACCCGAATGACATGTACCAGCTGAACCTAACCCGAGTGTCATCTACCAACTGAATCTAACCTGAGTGTCATGTACCAACTGCACCTAACCCAAGTGTCATATACCAACTGAACCTAACCTGAATGTCATCTACCAATTGAACATAACCCAAGTGTCATGTACCAACTGAACCTAACCCGAGTGTCATCTACCAACTGAACCTCACCCGAATGTCATCTACCAATTGAACATAACCCAAGTGTCATGTACCAACTGCACCTAACCCAAGTGTCATATACCAACTGAACCTAACCTGAATGTCATCTACCAATTGAACATAACCCAAGTGTCATGTACCAACTGAACCTAACCCGAGTGTCATGTACCAACTGAAACCAACCTGAATGTCATCTACCAACTGAACCTAACCCGAGTGTCATGTACCAACTGAACCTAAACCGTGTGTCATCAACCAACTGAACCTAACCTGAATGTCATCTACCAATTGAACATAACCCAAGTGTCATGTACCAACTGAACCTAAACCGAGTGTCATCAACCAACTGAACCTAACCCGAGTGTCATCTACCAATTGAACATAACCCAAGTGTCATGTACCAACTGAACCTAAACCGAGTGTCATCAACCAACTGAACCTAACCTGAATGTCATCTACCAATTGAACATAACCCAAGTGTCATGTACCAACTGAACCTAACCCGAATGTCATGTACCAACTGAAACTAACCAAAGTGTCATGTACCAACTGAACCTAACCCGAGTGTCATGTACCAACTGAACCTAACCCAAGTGTCATCTACTAACTGAACCTAACCCGAATGTCATGTACCAACTGAACCTAACCCAAGTCTCATGTACCAACTGTTCCTAACCCGAATGTCATGTACCAATTGAACATATCCCAAGTGTCATGTACCAACTGAACCTAACCTGAATGTCATGTACCAACTGAACCTAACCCAAGTGTCATGTACCAACTGAACCTAACCCGAGTGTCATGTACCAACTGAATCTAACCCGAGTGTCATGTACCAACTGAACCTAACCCGAGTGTCATGTACCAACTGAACTTAACCCTAGTGTCATCTACCAACTGAACCTAACCCAAGTGTCATGTACCAACTGAATCTAACCCGAGTGTCATGTACCAACTGAATCTAACCCGAGTGTCATGTACCAACTGAACTTAACCCTAGTGTCATCTACCAACTGAACCTAACCCAAGTGTCATGTACCAACTGAATCTAACCCGAGTGTCATGTACCAACTGAATCTAACCCGAGTGTCATGTACCAACTGAACTTAACCCTAGTGTCATCTACCAACTGAACCTAACGCGAATGTCATGTACCAAATAAACCTAACCTGAGTGTCATGTACCAACTGAACCTAACCCGAGTGGCATGTTCCAACTGAACATAACACGAGTGTCGTCTACCACCTGAACCTGACCCAAGTGTCATGTAACAACTGAACCTAACCAGAATGTTATGTACCAACTGACCCTAACCCAAATGTCATGTACCTACTAAACCTAACCCGATTGTCATGTACAAACTGAACCTAACACAAGTGTCATGTACCAACTCAACCTAACCCGAGTGTCATGTAGCAATTGAACAGAACCCAAGTGTCATGTACCAACTGAACCTAAACCGAGTGTCATCTACCAACTGAACCTAACCTGAGTGTCATCTACCAATTGAACATAACCCAAGTGTCATGTACCAACTGAACCTAAACTGAGTGTCATCTACCAACTGAACCTAACCTGAGTGTCATCTACCAATTGAACATAACCCAAGTGTCATGTATCAACCTAACCTAACCCAAATGTCATGTACCAACTGAACCTAACCCGAGTGTCATGTATCAACTAAACCTAACCTGCGTGTCATGTACCAGCTGAACCTAACCCGAATGTCATGTACCAACTGTACCTAACCCAAATGTCATGTACCAATTGAACATAACCCAAGGGTCATGTACCAACTGAACCTAACCCGAGTGTCATGTACCAACTGAACCAAACCCAAGTGTCATGTACCAACTGAACCTAACCCGAATGTCATGTACCAAGTGAACCTAACCCAAGTGTCGTGTACCAACTGAACCGAGCCCGAATGTCATGTACCAACTGAACCTAACCCGAATGTCATGTACCAACTGAACCTAACCCCAGTGTCATGTACCAATTGAACTTAACCCGAGTGTCATGTACCGACTTAACCTAACGCGAGTGTCATGTACCAACTGAACCTAACCCGAGTGTCATCTACCAACTGAACCTAACGCGAATGTCATGTACCAAATAAACCTAACCTGAGTGTCATGTACCAACTGAACCTAACCCGAGTGTCATGTACCAACTGAACCTAACCCAAGTGTCATCTACCAACTGAACCTAACCCGAATGTCATCTACCAACTGAACCTAACCTGAGTGTCATGTACCAACTGAACCTAACCCAAGTGTCATGTACCAACTGAACCTAACCCGAGTGTCATGTACCTACTAAACCTAACCCGATTGTCATGTACAAACTGAACCTAACACAAGTGTCATGTACCAACTCAACCTAACCCGAGTGTCATCTACCAATTGAACATAACCCGTATGTCATCTACTAATTGAACATAACCCAAGTGTCATGTACCAACTAAACTTAACCTGAGTGTCATGTACTTTCTGAACCTAACCCGAATGTCATGTACCAACTGAACCTAACCCGAATGTCATCTACCAATTGAACATAACCAGAGTGTCATGTACCAACTGAATGTAACACGAATGTCATGTACCAACTGAACCTAATCCGAGTGTCATGTACCAACTGAACCTAACCCAAGTGTCATGTACCAACTGAACCTAACCCGAGTGTCATGTACCAACTGAACCTAACCCGAGTGTCATGTACCAACTGAACCAAACCCAAGTGTCATGTACCAACTGAACCTAACCCGAATGTCATGTACCAAGTGAACCTAACCCAAGTGTCGTGTACCAACTGAACCTAGCCCGAATGTCATGTACCAACTGAACCTAACCCGAATGTCATGTACCAACTGAACCTAACCCCAGTGTCATGTACCAATTGAACTTAACCCGAGTGTCATGTACCGACTTAACCTAACGCGAGTGTCATGTACCAACTGAACCTAACCCGAGTGTCATCTACCAACTGAACCTAACGCGAATGTCATGTACCAAATAAACCTAACCTGAGTGTCAGGTACCAACTGAACCTAACCCGAGTGTCATGTACCAACTGAACCTAACCCAAGTGTCATCTACCAACTGAACCTAACCCGAGTGTCATGTACCTACTAAACCTAACCCGATTGTCATGTACAAACTGAACCTAACACAAGTGTCATGTACCTAACCCGAGTGTCATGTACCAATTGAACATAACCCGTATGTCATCTACCAACTGAACCTATCCCTAATGTCATCTACGAATTGAACATAACCCAAGTGTCATGTACCAACTAAACTTAACCTGAGTGTCATGTACTTTCTGAACCTAACCCGAATGTCATGTACCAACTGCACCTAACCCGAATGTCATCTACCAATTGAACATAACCAGAGTGTCATGTACCAACTGAATGTAACACGAATGTCATGTACCAACTGAACCTAATCCGAGTGTCATGTACCAACTGAACCTAACCCAAGTGTCATGTACCAACTGAACCTAACCCGAGTGTCATGTACCAACTGAACCTAACCCGAGTGTCATGTACCAACTGAACCTAACCCGAGTGTCATGTACCAACTGAACCTAACCCAAGTGTCATGTACCAACTAAACCTAACCCGAATGTCATGTACCAACTGAACCTAAACCAAGTGTCACGTACCAACTGAACCTAACACGAATGTCATGTACCAACTGAACCTAACCCAAGTGTCATATACCAAGTGAACCTAACCCGAATGTCATGTACCAACTGAACCTAACCCAATTGTCATGTACCAGCTGAACCTAACCCAAGTGTCATGTACCAAGTGAACCTAACCCGAATGTCATGTACCAACTGAACCTAACCCAATTGTCATGTACCAACTGAACCTAACCCAAGTGTCACGTACCAACTGAACCTAACACGAATGTCATGTACCAACTGAACCTAATCCAAGTGTCATGTACCAACTGAACCTAACCCAAGTGTCATGTACCAACTGAACCTAACCCAAGTGTCATGTACCAAGTGAACCTAACCCGAATGTCATCTACCAATTGAACATAACCCGAATGTCATGTACCAACTGAATGTAACACGAATGTCATGTACCAACTGAACCTAACCCGAGTGTCATGTACCAACTGAACCTAACCCGAATGTCATGTACCAACTGAACCTAACCGGAGTGTCATGTACCAATTGAACCTAACCCAAGTGTCATGTACCGAATTAAACTAACCCAAGTGTCATGTACCAACTGAACCTAACCCAAGTGTCATCTACCAACTGAACCTAACCCGAATGTCATGTACCAACTGAACCTAACCCGAGTGTCATGTACCAATTGAACCTAACCCGAGTGTCATGTACCAACTGAACCTAACCCGAATATCATGTACCAACTGAACCTAACCCAAGTGTCATGTACCAATTGAACCTAACCCGAGTGTCATGTACCAGCTGAACCTAACCCGAATGTCATGTACTAAATGAACATAACCCAACTGTCATCTACCAACTGAACCTAACCCGAGTGTCATGTACCAACTGAACCTAACCTGAATGTCATGTACCTACTGAACCTAACCCAAGTGTCATGTACCAACTGAACCTAACCTGAATGTCATGTACCTACTGAACCTAACCCAAGTGTCATCTACTAATTGCACCTAATCCAAATATCATGTACCAACTGAACCTAATGCAAGTGTCATGTACCAACTGCACCTAACCCAAGTGTCATATACCAACTGAACCTAACCTGAATGTCATCTACCAATTGAACATAACCCAAGTGTCATGTACCAACTGAACCTAACCCGAGTGTCATCTACCAACTGAACCTCACCCGAATGTCATCTACCAATTGAACATAACCCAAGTGTCATGTACCAACTGCACCTAACCCAAGTGTCATATACCAACTGAACCTAACCTGAATGTCATCTACCAATTGAACATAACCCAAGTGTCATGTACCAACTGAACCTAACCCGAGTGTCATGTACCAACTGAATGTAACACGAATGTCATGTACCAACTGAACCTAATCCGAGTGTCATGTACCAACTGAACCTAACCCAAGTGTCATGTACCAACTGAACCTAACCCGAGTGTCATGTACCAACTGAACCTAACCCGAGTGTCATGTACCAACTGAACCAAACCCAAGTGTCATGTACCAACTGAACCTAACCCGAATGTCATGTACCAAGTGAACCTAACCCAAGTGTCATGTACCAACTGAACCTAAACCGAGTGTCATCAACCAACTGAACCTAACCCGAGTGTCATCTACCAATTGAACATAACCCAAGTGTCATGTACCAACTGAACCTAAACCGAGTGTCATCAACCAACTGAACCTAACCTGAATGTCATCTACCAATTGAACATAACCCAAGTGTCATGTACCAACTGAACCTAACCCGAATGTCATGTACCAACTGAAACTAACCAAAGTGTCATGTACCAACTGAACCTAACCCGAGTGTCATGTACCAACTGAACCTAACCCAAGTGTCATCTACTAACTGAACCTAACCCGAATGTCATGTACCAACTGAACCTAACCCAAGTCTCATGTACCAACTGTTCCTAACCCGAATGTCATGTACCAATTGAACATATCCCAAGTGTCATGTACCAACTGAACCTAACCTGAATGTCATGTACCAACTGAACCTAACCCAAGTGTCATGTACCAACTGAACCTAACCCGAGTGTCATGTACCAACTGAATCTAACCCGAGTGTCATGTACCAACTGAACCTAACCCGAGTGTCATGTACCAACTGAACTTAACCCTAGTGTCATCTACCAACTGAACCTAACCCAAGTGTCATGTACCAACTGAATCTAACCCGAGTGTCATGTACCAACTGAATCTAACCCGAGTGTCATGTACCAACTGAACTTAACCCTAGTGTCATCTACCAACTGAACCTAACCCAAGTGTCATGTACCAACTGAATCTAACCCGAGTGTCATGTACCAACTGAATCTAACCCGAGTGTCATGTACCAACTGAACTTAACCCTAGTGTCATCTACCAACTAAACCTAATGCGAATGTCATGTACCAAATAAACCTAACCTGAGTGTCATGTACCAACTGAACCTAACCCGAGTGGCATGTTCCAACTGAACATAACACGAGTGTCGTCTACCACCTGAACCTGACCCAAGTGTCATGTAACAACTGAACCTAACCAGAATGTTATGTACCAACTGACCCTAACCCAAATGTCATGTACCTACTAAACCTAACCCGATTGTCATGTACAAACTGAACCTAACACAAGTGTCATGTACCAACTCAACCTAACCCGAGTGTCATGTAGCAATTGAACAGAACCCAAGTGTCATGTACCAACTGAACCTAAACCGAGTGTCATCTACCAACTGAACCTAACCTGAGTGTCATCTACCAATTGAACATAACCCAAGTGTCATGTACCAACTGAACCTAAACTGAGTGTCATCTACCAACTGAACCTAACCTGAGTGTCATCTACCAATTGAACATAACCCAAGTGTCATGTATCAACCTAACCTAACCCAAATGTCATGTACCAACTGAACCTAACCCGAGTGTCATGTATCAACTAAACCTAACCTGCGTGTCATGTACCAGCTGAACCTAACCCGAATGTCATGTACCAACTGTACCTAACCCAAATGTCATGTACCAATTGAACATAACCCAAGGGTCATGTACCAACTGAACCTAACCCGAGTGTCATGTACCAACTGAACCAAACCCAAGTGTCATGTACCAACTGAACCTAACCCGAATGTCATGTACCAAGTGAACCTAACCCAAGTGTCGTGTACCAACTGAACCGAGCCCGAATGTCATGTACCAACTGAACCTAACCCGAATGTCATGTACCAACTGAACCTAACACCAGTGTCATGTACCAATTGAACTTAACCCGAGTGTCATGTACCGACTTAACCTAACGCGAGTGTCATGTACCAACTGAACCTAACCCGAGTGTCATCTACCAACTGAACCTAACGCGAATGTCATGTACCAAATAAACCTAACCTGAGTGTCATGTACCAACTGAACCTAACCCGAGTGTCATGTACCAACTGAACCTAACCCAAGTGTCATCTACCAACTGAACCTAACCCGAATGTCATCTACCAACTGAACCTAACCTGAGTGTCATGTACCAACTGAACCTAACCCAAGTGTCATGTACCAACTGAACCTAACCCGAGTGTCATGTACCTACTAAACCTAACCCGATTGTCATGTACAAACTGAACCTAACACAAGTGTCATGTACCAACTCAACCTAACCCGAGTGTCATCTACCAATTGAACATAACCCGTATGTCATCTACTAATTGAACATAACCCAAGTGTCATGTACCAACTAAACTTAACCTGAGTGTCATGTACTTTCTGAACCTAACCCGAATGTCATGTACCAACTGAACCTAACCCGAATGTCATCTACCAATTGAACATAACCAGAGTGTCATGTACCAACTGAATGTAACACGAATGTCATGTACCAACTGAACCTAATCCGAGTGTCATGTACCAACTGAACCTAACCCAAGTGTCATGTACCAACTGAACCTAACCCGAGTGTCATGTACCAACTGAACCTAACCCGAGTGTCATGTACCAACTGAACCAAACCCAAGTGTCATGTACCAACTGAACCTAACCCGAATGTCATGTACCAAGTGAACCTAACCCAAGTGTCGTGTACCAACTGAACCTAGCCCGAATGTCATGTACCAACTGAACCTAACCCGAATGTCATGTACCAACTGAACCTAACCCCAGTGTCATGTACCAATTGAACTTAACCCGAGTGTCATGTACCGACTTAACCTAACGCGAGTGTCATGTACCAACTGAACCTAACCCGAGTGTCATCTACCAACTGAACCTAACGCGAATGTCATGTACCAAATAAACCTAACCTGAGTGTCAGGTACCAACTGAACCTAACCCGAGTGTCATGTACCAACTGAACCTAACCCAAGTGTCATCTACCAACTGAACCTAACCCGAGTGTCATGTACCTACTAAACCTAACCCGATTGTCATGTACAAACTGAACCTAACACAAGTGTCATGTACCTAACCCGAGTGTCATGTACCAATTGAACATAACCCGTATGTCATCTACCAACTGAACCTATCCCTAATGTCATCTACGAATTGAACATAACCCAAGTGTCATGTACCAACTAAACTTAACCTGAGTGTCATGTACTTTCTGAACCTAACCCGAATGTCATGTACCAACTGCACCTAACCCGAATGTCATCTACCAATTGAACATAACCAGAGTGTCATGTACCAACTGAATGTAACACGAATGTCATGTACCAACTGAACCTAATCCGAGTGTCATGTACCAACTGAACCTAACCCAAGTGTCATGTACCAACTGAACCTAACCCGAGTGTCATGTACCAACTGAACCTAACCCGAGTGTCATGTACCAACTGAACCTAACCCGAGTGTCATGTACCAACTGAACCTAACCCAAGTGTCATGTACCAACTAAACCTAACCCGAATGTCATGTACCAACTGAACCTAAACCAAGTGTCACGTACCAACTGAACCTAACACGAATGTCATGTACCAACTGAACCTAACCCAAGTGTCATGTACCAAGTGAACCTAACCCGAATGTCATGTACCAACTGAACCTAACCCAATTGTCATGTACCAGCTGAACCTAACCCAAGTGTCATGTACCAAGTGAACCTAACCCGAATGTCATGTACCAACTGAACCTAACCCAATTGTCATGTACCAACTGAACCTAACCCAAGTGTCACGTACCAACTGAACCTAACACGAATGTCATGTACCAACTGAACCTAATCCAAGTGTCATGTACCAACTGAACCTAACCCAAGTGTCATGTACCAACTGAACCTAACCCAAGTGTCATGTACCAAGTGAACCTAACCCGAATGTCATCTACCAATTGAACATAACCCGAATGTCATGTACCAACTGAATGTAACACGAATGTCATGTACCAACTGAACCTAACCCGAGTGTCATGTACCAACTGAACCTAACCCGAATGTCATGTACCAACTGAACCTAACCGGAGTGTCATGTACCAATTGAACCTAACCCAAGTGTCATGTACCGAATTAAACTAACCCAAGTGTCATGTACCAACTGAACCTAACCCAAGTGTCATCTACCAACTGAACCTAACCCGAATGTCATGTACCAACTGAACCTAACCCGAGTGTCATGTACCAATTGAACCTAACCCGAGTGTCATGTACCAACTGAACCTAACCCGAATATCATGTACCAACTGAACCTAACCCAAGTGTCATGTACCAATTGAACCTAACCCGAGTGTCATGTACCAGCTGAACCTAACCCGAATGTCATGTACTAAATGAACATAACCCAACTGTCATCTACCAACTGAACCTAACCCGAGTGTCATGTACCAACTGAACCTAACCTGAATGTCATGTACCTACTGAACCTAACCCAAGTGTCATGTACCAACTGAACCTAACCTGAATGTCATGTACCTACTGAACCTAACCCAAGTGTCATCTACTAATTGCACCTAATCCAAATATCATGTACCAACTGAACCTAATGCAAGTGTCATGTACCAACTGAACCTAACCCAAGAGTCATGTACCAATTGAACCTAACCCGAATGTCATGTACTAAATGAACATAACCCTAGTGTCATCTACCAACTGAACCTAACCCGAGTCTCATGTACCAACTGAACCTAACCCGGGTGTCATGTACCAACTGAACCTAACCCGAATGTCATGTACCAACTGAACCTAACCCAGTGTCATGTACCAACTGAACCTAACCCGAATGTCATGTACCAACTGATCCTAACCTGAGTGTCATGTACCAACTGAACCTAACCCAAGTGTCATGTACCAACTGAACCTAACCCGAGTGTCATCTACCAACTGAACCTAACCCGAGTGTCATGTCCCAACTGAACCTAACCTGAGTGTCATGTACCAATTGAACCTAGCCCGAGTGTCATGTACCAACTGAACCTAACCCAAGTGTCGTGTACCAACTGAACCTAACCCAAGTGTCATGTACCAACTGAATCTAAGCCAAGTGTCATGTACCAACTGAACCTAACCCAAGTGTCGTGTACCAACTGAACCTAACCCGAATGTCATGTACCAACTGTACCTAACCCGAATGTCATGTACCAACTGAATCTAACCCGAATGTCATGTACCAACTGAACCTAACCCGAATGTCCTGTACCATCTGAACCTAACCAGAGTGTCATGTACCAACTGAACCTAACCCGAGTGTCATGTACCAACTGAACCTAAACCAAGTGTCATCTACCAATTGAACCTAACCCAAATGTCATCTACCATCTGAACCTAACCCAAGTGTCATCTACGAACTGAACCTAAACCGAGTGTCATGTACCAACTGAACCTAAACCGAGTGTCATGTACCAACTGAACCTAACCAAAGTGTCACGTACCAACTGAACCTAACCCGAGTATCATGTACAAACTGAACCTAACCCGAATGTCATCTATCAACTGAACCTAACCCGAGTGTCATGTACCAACTGAACCTAACCCGAGTGTCATGTACCAACTGAACCTAACCCGAGTGTCATCTACCAACTGAACCTAACTCGAGTGTCATGTACCAACATAACCTAACCCCAATGTCATGTACCAATTAAACCTAACCCGAATGTCATGTACCAAGTGAACCTAACCCAAGTGTCGTGTACCAACTGAACCTAACCCGAATGTCATGTACCAACTGAACCTAACCCGAATGTCATGTACCAACTGAACCTAACCCCAGTGTCATGTACCAATTGAACTTAACCCGAGTGTCATGTACCGACTTAACCTAACCCGAGTGTCATGTACCAACTGAACCTAACCCAAGTGTCATGTACCAACTGAACCTAACCCGAGTGTCATGTACCAACTGAACCTAACCCAAGGGTCATGTACCGACTTAACTTAACCCGAGTGTCATGTTCCAATTGAAACAAACCCGAGTGTCATCTACCAACTGAACCTAACCCAAGTGTCACGTACCAACTGGACCTAACCCAAGTGTCATCTACCATCTGAACCTAACCCGAGTGTCATCTACTAATTGAACCTAACCCGAGTGTCATGTACCAACTGAAACTAACCAAAGTGTCATGTACCAACTGAACGTAACCCAAGTGTCATGTACCAACTGAACCTAACCCAAGTGTCACGTACCAACTGAACCTAACCCAAGTGTCATGTACCAACTGAACCTAACCCGAGTGTCATGTACCAACTGAACCTAACCCGAGTGTCATGTACCAACTGAACCTAACCCGAGTGTCATGTACCAACTGAACCTAACCTGAATGTCATGTACCAACTGAACCTAACTCAAGTGTCATGTACCAATCGAACCTAACCCAAGTGTCGTCTACCACCTGAACCTAACCCAAGTGTCACGTACCAACTGAACCTAACCCAAGTGTCACGTACCAACTGAACCTAACCCGAATGTCATGTACCAATTGAACCTAACCCGAATGTCATGTAAAAAACTGAACCTAACCCAAGTGTCATGTACCAACTCAACCTAACCCGAGTGTCATGTACCAACTGAACCTAACCCGAATGACATGTACCTGCTGAACCTAACCCGAGTGTCATCTACCAACTGAATCTAACCCGAGTGTCATGTATCAACTGAACCTAAACCGTGTGTCATCAACCAACTGAAACTAACCCGAGTGTCGTCTACCACCTGAACCTAACCCGAATGTCATGTAAAAATTGAACCTAACCCGAGTTTTATGTACCAACTGAACCTAACCCGAATGACATGTACCAGCTGAACCTAACCCGAGTGTCATCTACCAACTGAATCTAACCTGAGTGTCATGTACCAACTGCACCTAATCCAAGTGTCATATACCAACTGAACCTAACCTGAATGTCATCTACCAATTGAACATAACCCAAGTGTCATGTACCAACTGAACCTAACCCGAGTGTCATCTACCAACTGAACCTCACCCGAATGTCATCTACCAATTGAACATAACCCAAGTGTCATGTACCAACTGCACCTAACCCAAGTGTCATATACCAGCTGAACCTAACCTGAATGTCATCTACCAATTGAACATAACCCAAGTGTCATGTACCAACTGAACCTAACCCGAGTGTCATGTACCAACTGAAACCAACCTGAATGTCATCTACCAACTGAACCTAACCCGAGTGTCATGTACCAACTGAACCTAAACCGAGTGTCATCAAGCAACTGAACCTAACCTGAATGTCATCAACCAATTGAACATAACCCAAGTGTCATGTACCAACTGAACCTAAACCGTGTGTCATCAACCAACTGAACCTAACCTGAATGTCATCTACCAATTGAACATAACCCAAGTGTCATGTACCAACTGAACCTAAACCGAGTGTCATCAACCAACTGAACCTAACCCGAGTGTCATCTACCAATTGAACATAACCCAAGTGTCATGTACCAACTGAACCTAAACCGAGTGTCATCAACCAACTGAACCTAACCTGAATGTCATCTACCAATTGAACATAACCCAAGTGTCATGTACCAACTGAACCTAACCCGAATGTCATGTACCAACTGAAACTAACCAAAGTGTCATGTACCAACTGAACCTAACCCGAGTGTCATGTACCAACTGAACCTAACCCAAGTGTCATCTACTAACTGAACCTAACCCGAATGTCATGTACCAACTGAACCTAACCCAAGTCTCATGTACCAACTGTTCCTAACCCGAATGTCATGTACCAATTGAACATATCCCAAGTGTCATGTACCAACTGAACCTAACCTGAATGTCATGTACCAACTGAACCTAACCCAAGTGTCATGTACCAACTGAACCTAACCCGAGTGTCATGTACCAACTGAATCTAACCCGAGTGTCATGTACCAACTGAACCTAACCCGAGTGTCATGTACCAACTGAACTTAACCCTAGTGTCATCTACCAACTGAACCTAACCCAAGTGTCATGTACCAACTGAATCTAACCCGAGTGTCATGTACCAACTGAATCTAACCCGAGTGTCATGTACCAACTGAACTTAACCCTAGTGTCATCTACCAACTGAACCTAACCCAAGTGTCATGTACCAACTGAATCTAACCCGAGTGTCATGTACCAACTGAATCTAACCCGAGTGTCATGTACCAACTGAACTTAACCCTAGTGTCATCTACCAACTGAACCTAACGCGAATGTCATGTACCAAATAAACCTAACCTGAGTGTCATGTACCAACTGAAAATAACCCGAGTGTCATGTTCCAACTGAACATAACACGAGTGTCGTCTACCACCTGAACCTGACCCAAGTGTCATGTAACAACTGAACCTAACCAGAATGTTATGTACCAACTGACCCTAACCCAAATGTCATGTACCTACTAAACCTAACCCGATTGTCATGTACAAACTGAACCTAACACAAGTGTCATGTACCAACTCAACCTAACCCGAGTGTCATGTAGCAATTGAACAGAACCCAAGTGTCATGTACCAACTGAACCTAAACCGAGTGTCATCTACCAACTGAACCTAACCTGAGTGTCATCTACCAATTGAACATAACCCAAGTGTCATGTACCAACTGAACCTAAACTGAGTGTCATCTACCAACTGAACCTAACCTGAGTGTCATCTACCAATTGAACATAACCCAAGTGTCATGTATCAACCTAACCTAACCCAAATGTCATGTACCAACTGAACCTAACCCGAGTGTCATGTATCAACTAAACCTAACCTGCGTGTCATGTACCAGCTGAACCTAACCCGAATGTCATGTACCAACTGTACCTAACCCAAATGTCATGTACCAATTGAACATAACCCAAGGGTCATGTACCAACTGAACCTAACCCGAGTGTCATGTACCAACTGAACCAAACCCAAGTGTCATGTACCAACTGAACCTAACCCGAATGTCATGTACCAAGTGAACCTAACCCAAGTGTCGTGTACCAACTGAACCGAGCCCGAATGTCATGTACCAACTGAACCTAACCCGAATGTCATGTACCAACTGAACCTAACCCCAATGTCATGTACCAATTGAACTTAACCCGAGTGTCATGTACCGACTTAACCTAACGCGAGTGTCATGTACCAACTGAACCTAACCCGAGTGTCATCTACCAACTGAACCTAACGCGAATGTCATGTACCAAATAAACCTAACCTGAGTGTCATGTACCAACTGAACCTAACCCGAGTGTCATGTACCAACTGAACCTAACCCAAGTGTCATGTACCAACTGAACCTAACCCGAGTGTCATGTACCTACTAAACCTAACCCGATTGTCATGTACAAACTGAACCTAACACAAGTGTCATGTACCAACTCAACCTAACCCGAGTGTCATCTACCAATTGAACATAACCCGTATGTCATCTACTAATTGAACATAACCCAAGTGTCATGTACCAACTAAACTTAACCTGAGTGTCATGTACTTTCTGAACCTAACCCGAATGTCATGTACCAACTGAACCTAACCCGAATGTCATCTACCAATTGAACATAACCAGAGTGTCATGTACCAACTGAATGTAACACGAATGTCATGTACCAACTGAACCTAATCCGAGTGTCATGTACCAACTGAACCTAACCCAAGTGTCATGTACCAACTGAACCTAACCCGAGTGTCATGTACCAACTGAACCTAACCCGAGTGTCATGTACCAACTGAACCAAACCCAAGTGTCATGTACCAACTGAACCTAACCCGAATGTCATGTACCAAGTGAACCTAACCCAAGTGTCGTGTACCAACTGAACCTAGCCCGAATGTCATGTACCAACTGAACCTAACCCGAATGTCATGTACCAACTGAACCTAACCCCAGTGTCATGTACCAATTGAACTTAACCCGAGTGTCATGTACCGACTTAACCTAACGCGAGTGTCATGTACCAACTGAACCTAACCCGAGTGTCATCTACCAACTGAACCTAACGCGAATGTCATGTACCAAATAAACCTAACCTGAGTGTCAGGTACCAAATGAACCTAACCCGAGTGTCATGTACCAACTGAACCTAACCCAAGTGTCATCTACCAACTGAACCTAACCCGAGTGTCATGTACCTACTAAACCTAACCCGATTGTCATGTACAAACTGAACCTAACACAAGTGTCATGTATCTAACCCGAGTGTCATGTACCAATTGAACATAACCCGTATGTCATCTACCAACTGAACCTATCCCTAATGTCATCTACGAATTGAACATAACCCAAGTGTCATGTACCAACTAAACTTAACCTGAGTGTCATGTACTTTCTGAACCTAACCCGAATGTCATGTACCAACTGCACCTAACCCGAATGTCATCTACCAATTGAACATAACCAGAGTGTCATGTACCAACTGAATGTAACACGAATGTCATGTACCAACTGAACCTAATCCGAGTGTCATGTACCAACTGAACCTAACCCAAGTGTCATGTACCAACTGAACCTAACCCGAGTGTCATGTACCAACTGAACCTAACCCGAGTGTCATGTACCAACTGAACCTAACCCGAGTGTCATGTACCAACTGAACCTAACCCGAATGTCATGTACCAATTGAACATAACCCAAGTGTCATGTACCAACTAAACCTAACCCGAATGTCATGTACCAACTGAACCTAAACCAAGTGTCACGTACCAACTGAACCTAACACGAATGTCATGTACCAACTGAACCTAACCCAAGTGTCATGTACCAAGTGAACCTAACCCGAATGTCATGTACCAACTGAACCTAACCCAATTGTCATGTACCAGCTGAACCTAACCCCAGTGTCATGTACCAAGTGAACCTAACCCGAATGTCATGTACCAACTGAACCTAACCCAATTGTCATGTACCAACTGAACCTAACCCAAGTGTCACGTACCAACTGAACCTAACACGAATGTCATGTACCAACTGAACCTAATCCGAGTGTCATGTACCAACTGAAACTAACCAAAGTGTCATGTACCAACTGAACGTAACCCAAGTGTCATGTACCAACTGAACCTAACCCAAGTGTCACGTACCAACTGAACCTAACCCAAGTGTCATGTACCAACTGAACCTAACCCGAGTGTCATGTACCAACTGAACCTAACCCGAGTGTCATGTACCAACTGAACCTAACCCGAGTGTCATGTACCAACTGAACCTAACCTGAATGTCATGTACCAACTGAACCTAACTCAAGTGTCATGTACCAATCGAACCTAACCCAAGTGTCGTCTACCACCTGAACCTAACCCAAGTGTCACGTACCAACTGAACCTAACCGAAGTGTCACGTACCAACTGAACCTAACCCGAATGTCATGTACCAATTGAACCTAACCCGAATGTCATGTAAAAAACTGAACCTAACCCAAGTGTCATGTACCAACTCAACCTAACCCGAGTGTCATGTACCAACTGAACCTAACCCGAATGACATGTACCTGCTGAACCTAACCCGAGTGTCATCTACCAACTGAATCTAACCCGAGTGTCATGTATCAACTGAACCTAAACCGTGTGTCATCAACCAACTGAAACTAACCCGAGTGTCGTCTACCACCTGAACCTAACCCGAATGTCATGTAAAAATTGAACCTAACCCGAGTTTTATGTACCAACTGAACCTAACCCGAATGACATGTACCAGCTGAACCTAACCCGAGTGTCATCTACCAACTGAATCTAACCTGAGTGTCATGTACCAACTGCACCTAATCCAAGTGTCATATACCAACTGAACCTAACCTGAATGTCATCTACCAATTGAACATAACCCAAGTGTCATGTACCAACTGAACCTAACCCGAGTGTCATCTACCAACTGAACCTCACCCGAATGTCATCTACCAATTGAACATAACCCAAGTGTCATGTACCAACTGCACCTAACCCAAGTGTCATATACCAGCTGAACCTAACCTGAATGTCATCTACCAATTGAACATAACCCAAGTGTCATGTACCAACTGAACCTAACCCGAGTGTCATGTACCAACTGAAACCAACCTGAATGTCATCTACCAACTGAACCTAACCCGAGTGTCATGTACCAACTGAACCTAAACCGAGTGTCATCAAGCAACTGAACCTAACCTGAATGTCATCAACCAATTGAACATAACCCAAGTGTCATGTACCAACTGAACCTAAACCGTGTGTCATCAACCAACTGAACCTAACCTGAATGTCATCTACCAATTGAACATAACCCAAGTGTCATGTACCAACTGAACCTAAACCGAGTGTCATCAACCAACTGAACCTAACCCGAGTGTCATCTACCAATTGAACATAACCCAAGTGTCATGTACCAACTGAACCTAAACCGAGTGTCATCAACCAACTGAACCTAACCTGAATGTCATCTACCAATTGAACATAACCCAAGTGTCATGTACCAACTGAACCTAACCCGAATGTCATGTACCAACTGAAACTAACCAAAGTGTCATGTACCAACTGAACCTAACCCGAGTGTCATGTACCAACTGAACCTAACCCAAGTGTCATCTACTAACTGAACCTAACCCGAATGTCATGTACCAACTGAACCTAACCCAAGTCTCATGTACCAACTGTTCCTAACCCGAATGTCATGTACCAATTGAACATATCCCAAGTGTCATGTACCAACTGAACCTAACCTGAATGTCATGTACCAACTGAACCTAACCCAAGTGTCATGTACCAACTGAACCTAACCCGAGTGTCATGTACCAACTGAATCTAACCCGAGTGTCATGTACCAACTGAACCTAACCCGAGTGTCATGTACCAACTGAACTTAACCCTAGTGTCATCTACCAACTGAACCTAACCCAAGTGTCATGTACCAACTGAATCTAACCCGAGTGTCATGTACCAACTGAATCTAACCCGAGTGTCATGTACCAACTGAACTTAACCCTAGTGTCATCTACCAACTGAACCTAACCCAAGTGTCATGTACCAACTGAATCTAACCCGAGTGTCATGTACCAACTGAATCTAACCCGAGTGTCATGTACCAACTGAACTTAACCCTAGTGTCATCTACCAACTGAACCTAACGCGAATGTCATGTACCAAATAAACCTAACCTGAGTGTCATGTACCAACTGAAAATAACCCGAGTGTCATGTTCCAACTGAACATAACACGAGTGTCGTCTACCACCTGAACCTGACCCAAGTGTCATGTAACAACTGAACCTAACCAGAATGTTATGTACCAACTGACCCTAACCCAAATGTCATGTACCTACTAAACCTAACCCGATTGTCATGTACAAACTGAACCTAACACAAGTGTCATGTACCAACTCAACCTAACCCGAGTGTCATGTAGCAATTGAACAGAACCCAAGTGTCATGTACCAACTGAACCTAAACCGAGTGTCATCTACCAACTGAACCTAACCTGAGTGTCATCTACCAATTGAACATAACCCAAGTGTCATGTACCAACTGAACCTAAACTGAGTGTCATCTACCAACTGAACCTAACCTGAGTGTCATCTACCAATTGAACATAACCCAAGTGTCATGTATCAACCTAACCTAACCCAAATGTCATGTACCAACTGAACCTAACCCGAGTGTCATGTATCAACTAAACCTAACCTGCGTGTCATGTACCAGCTGAACCTAACCCGAATGTCATGTACCAACTGTACCTAACCCAAATGTCATGTACCAATTGAACATAACCCAAGGGTCATGTACCAACTGAACCTAACCCGAGTGTCATGTACCAACTGAACCAAACCCAAGTGTCGTGTACCAACTGAACCGAGCCCGAATGTCATGTACCAACTGAACCTAACCCCAGTGTCATGTACCAATTGAACTTAACCCGAGTGTCATGTACCGACTTAACCTAACGCGAGTGTCATGTACCAACTGAACCTAACCCGAGTGTCATCTACCAACTGAACCTAACGCGAATGTCATGTACCAAATAAACCTAACCTGAGTGTCATGTACCAACTGAACCTAACCCGAGTGTCATGTACCAACTGAACCTAACCCAAGTGTCATCTACCAACTGAACCTAACCCGAATGTCATCTACCAACTGAACCTAACCTGAGTGTCATGTACCAACTGAACCTAACCCAAGTGTCATGTACCAACTGAACCTAACCCGAGTGTCATGTACCTACTAAACCTAACCCGATTGTCATGTACAAACTGAACCTAACACAAGTGTCATGTACCAACTCAACCTAACCCGAGTGTCATCTACCAATTGAACATAACCCGTATGTCATCTACTAATTGAACATAACCCAAGTGTCATGTACCAACTAAACTTAACCTGAGTGTCATGTACTTTCTGAACCTAACCCGAATGTCATGTACCAACTGAACCTAACCCGAATGTCATCTACCAATTGAACATAACCAGAGTGTCATGTACCAACTGAATGTAACACGAATGTCATGTACCAACTGAACCTAATCCGAGTGTCATGTACCAACTGAACCTAACCCAAGTGTCATGTACCAACTGAACCTAACCCGAGTGTCATGTACCAACTGAACCTAACCCGAGTGTCATGTACCAACTGAACCAAACCCAAGTGTCATGTACCAACTGAACCTAACCCGAATGTCATGTACCAAGTGAACCTAACCCAAGTGTCGTGTACCAACTGAACCTAGCCCGAATGTCATGTACCAACTGAACCTAACCCGAATGTCATGTACCAACTGAACCTAACCCCAGTGTCATGTACCAATTGAACTTAACCCGAGTGTCATGTACCGACTTAACCTAACGCGAGTGTCATGTACCAACTGAACCTAACCCGAGTGTCATCTACCAACTGAACCTAACGCGAATGTCATGTACCAAATAAACCTAACCTGAGTGTCAGGTACCAAATGAACCTAACCCGAGTGTCATGTACCAACTGAACCTAACCCAAGTGTCATCTACCAACTGAACCTAACCCGAGTGTCATGTACCTACTAAACCTAACCCGATTGTCATGTACAAACTGAACCTAACACAAGTGTCATGTATCTAACCCGAGTGTCATGTACCAATTGAATATAACCCGTATGTCATCTACCAACTGAACCTATCCCTAATGTCATCTACGAATTGAACATAACCCAAGTGTCATGTACCAACTAAACTTAACCTGAGTGTCATGTACTTTCTGAACCTAACCCGAATGTCATGTACCAACTGCACCTAACCCGAATGTCATCTACCAATTGAACATAACCAGAGTGTCATGTACCAACTGAATGTAACACGAATGTCATGTACCAACTGAACCTAATCCGAGTGTCATGTACCAACTGAACCTAACCCAAGTGTCATGTACCAACTGAACCTAACCCGAGTGTCATGTACCAACTGAACCTAACCCGAGTGTCATGTACCAACTGAACCTAACCCGAGTGTCATGTACCAACTGAACCTAACCCGAATGTCATGTACCAATTGAACATAACCCAAGTGTCATGTACCAACTAAACCTAACCCGAATGTCATGTACCAACTGAACCTAAACCAAGTGTCACGTACCAACTGAACCTAACACGAATGTCATGTACCAACTGAACCTAACCCTAGTGTCATCTACCAACTGAACCTAACCCAAGTGTCATGTACCAACTGAATCTAACCCGAGTGTCATGTACCAACTGAATCTAACCCGAGTGTCATGTACCAACTGAACTTAACCCTAGTGTCATCTACCAACTGAACCTAACCCAAGTGTCATGTACCAACTGAATCTAACCCGAGTGTCATGTACCAACTGAATCTAACCCGAGTGTCATGTACCAACTGAACTTAACCCTAGTGTCATCTACCAACTGAACCTAACGCGAATGTCATGTACCAAATAAACCTAACCTGAGTGTCATGTACCAACTGAAAATAACCCGAGTGTCATGTTCCAACTGAACATAACACGAGTGTCGTCTACCACCTGAACCTGACCCAAGTGTCATGTAACAACTGAACCTAACCAGAATGTTATGTACCAACTGACCCTAACCCAAATGTCATGTACCTACTAAACCTAACCCGATTGTCATGTACAAACTGAACCTAACACAAGTGTCATGTACCAACTCAACCTAACCCGAGTGTCATGTAGCAATTGAACAGAACCCAAGTGTCATGTACCAACTGAACCTAAACCGAGTGTCATCTACCAACTGAACCTAACCTGAGTGTCATCTACCAATTGAACATAACCCAAGTGTCATGTACCAACTGAACCTAAACTGAGTGTCATCTACCAACTGAACCTAACCTGAGTGTCATCTACCAATTGAACATAACCCAAGTGTCATGTATCAACCTAACCTAACCCAAATGTCATGTACCAACTGAACCTAACCCGAGTGTCATGTATCAACTAAACCTAACCTGCGTGTCATGTACCAGCTGAACCTAACCCGAATGTCATGTACCAACTGTACCTAACCCAAATGTCATGTACCAATTGAACATAACCCAAGGGTCATGTACCAACTGAACCTAACCCGAGTGTCATGTACCAACTGAACCAAACCCAAGTGTCATGTACCAACTGAACCTAACCCGAATGTCATGTACCAAGTGAACCTAACCCAAGTGTCGTGTACCAACTGAACCGAGCCCGAATGTCATGTACCAACTGAACCTAACCCCAGTGTCATGTACCAATTGAACTTAACCCGAGTGTCATGTACCGACTTAACCTAACGCGAGTGTCATGTACCAACTGAACCTAACCCGAGTGTCATCTACCAACTGAACCTAACGCGAATGTCATGTACCAAATAAACCTAACCTGAGTGTCATGTACCAACTGAACCTAACCCGAGTGTCATGTACCAACTGAACCTAACCCAAGTGTCATCTACCAACTGAACCTAACCCGAATGTCATCTACCAACTGAACCTAACCTGAGTGTCATGTACCAACTGAACCTAACCCAAGTGTCATGTACCAACTGAACCTAACCCGAGTGTCATGTACCTACTAAACCTAACCCGATTGTCATGTACAAACTGAACCTAACACAAGTGTCATGTACCAACTCAACCTAACCCGAGTGTCATCTACCAATTGAACATAACCCGTATGTCATCTACTAATTGAACATAACCCAAGTGTCATGTACCAACTAAACTTAACCTGAGTGTCATGTACTTTCTGAACCTAACCCGAATGTCATGTACCAACTGAACCTAACCCGAATGTCATCTACCAATTGAACATAACCAGAGTGTCATGTACCAACTGAATGTAACACGAATGTCATGTACCAACTGAACCTAATCCGAGTGTCATGTACCAACTGAACCTAACCCAAGTGTCATGTACCAACTGAACCTAACCCGAGTGTCATGTACCAACTGAACCTAACCCGAGTGTCATGTACCAACTGAACCAAACCCAAGTGTCATGTACCAACTGAACCTAACCCGAATGTCATGTACCAAGTGAACCTAACCCAAGTGTCGTGTACCAACTGAACCTAGCCCGAATGTCATGTACCAACTGAACCTAACCCGAATGTCATGTACCAACTGAACCTAACCCCAGTGTCATGTACCAATTGAACTTAACCCGAGTGTCATGTACCGACTTAACCTAACGCGAGTGTCATGTACCAACTGAACCTAACCCGAGTGTCATCTACCAACTGAACCTAACGCGAATGTCATGTACCAAATAAACCTAACCTGAGTGTCAGGTACCAAATGAACCTAACCCGAGTGTCATGTACCAACTGAACCTAACCCAAGTGTCATCTACCAACTGAACCTAACCCGAGTGTCATGTACCTACTAAACCTAACCCGATTGTCATGTACAAACTGAACCTAACACAAGTGTCATGTATCTAACCCGAGTGTCATGTACCAATTGAATATAACCCGTATGTCATCTACCAACTGAACCTATCCCTAATGTCATCTACGAATTGAACATAACCCAAGTGTCATGTACCAACTAAACTTAACCTGAGTGTCATGTACTTTCTGAACCTAACCCGAATGTCATGTACCAACTGCACCTAACCCGAATGTCATCTACCAATTGAACATAACCAGAGTGTCATGTACCAACTGAATGTAACACGAATGTCATGTACCAACTGAACCTAATCCGAGTGTCATGTACCAACTGAACCTAACCCAAGTGTCATGTACCAACTGAACCTAACCCGAGTGTCATGTACCAACTGAACCTAACCCGAGTGTCATGTACCAACTGAACCTAACCCGAGTGTCATGTACCAACTGAACCTAACCCGAATGTCATGTACCAATTGAACATAACCCAAGTGTCATGTACCAACTAAACCTAACCCGAATGTCATGTACCAACTGAACCTAAACCAAGTGTCACGTACCAACTGAACCTAACACGAATGTCATGTACCAACTGAACCTAACCCAAGTGTCATGTACCAAGTGAACCTAACCCGAATGTCATGTACCAACTGAACCTAACCCAATTGTCATGTACCAGCTGAACCTAACCCCAGTGTCATGTACCAAGTGAACCTAACCCGAATGTCATGTACCAACTGAACCTAACCCAATTGTCATGTACCAACTGAACCTAACCCAAGTGTCACGTACCAACTGAACCTAACACGAATGTCATGTACCAACTGAACCTAATCCAAGTGTCATGTACCAACTGAACCTAACCCAAGTGTCATGTACCAACTGAACCTAACCCAAGTGTCATGTACCAAGTGAACCTAACCCGAATGTCATCTACCAATTGAACATAACCCGAATGTCATGTACCAACTGAATGTAACACGAATGTCATGTACCAACTGAACCTAACCCGAGTGTCATGTACCAACTGAACCTAACCCGAATGTCATGTACCAACTGAACCTAACCGGAGTGTCATGTACCAATTGAACCTAACCCAAGTGTCATGTACCGAATTAAACTAACCCAAGTGTCATGTACCAACTGAACCTAACCCAAGTGTCATCTACCAACTGAACCTAACCCGAATGTCATGTACCAACTGAACCTAACCCGAGTGTCATGTACCAATTGAACCTAACCCGAGTGTCATGTACCAACTGAACCTAACCCGAATATCATGTACCAACTGAACCTAACCCAAGTGTCATGTACCAATTGAACCTAACCCGAGTGTCATGTACCAGCTGAACCTAACCCGAATGTCATGTACTAAATGAACATAACCCAACTGTCATCTACCAACTGAACCTAACCCGAGTGTCATGTACCAACTGAACCTAACCTGAATGTCATGTACCTACTGAACCTAACCCAAGTGTCATGTACCAACTGAACCTAACCTGAATGTCATGTACCTACTGAACCTAACCCAAGTGTCATCTACTAATTGCACCTAATCCAAATATCATGTACCAACTGAACCTAATGCAAGTGTCATGTACCAACTGAACCTAACCCAAGAGTCATGTACCAATTGAACCTAACCCGAATGTCATGTACCAACTGAACCTAACCCAATTGTCATGTACCAGCTGAACCTAACCCAAGTGTCATGTACCAAGTGAACCTAACCCGAATGTCATGTACCAACTGAACCTAACCCAATTGTCATGTACCAACTGAACCTAACCCAAGTGTCACGTACCAACTGAACCTAACACGAATGTCATGTACCAACTGAACCTAATCCAAGTGTCATGTACCAACTGAACCTAACCCAAGTGTCATGTACCAACTGAACCTAACCCAAGTGTCATGTACCAAGTGAACCTAACCCGAATGTCATCTACCAATTGAACATAACCCGAATGTCATGTACCAACTGAATGTAACACGAATGTCATGTACCAACTGAACCTAACCCGAGTGTCATGTACCAACTGAACCTAACCCGAATGTCATGTACCAACTGAACCTAACCGGAGTGTCATGTACCAATTGAACCTAACCCAAGTGTCATGTACCGAATTAAACTAACCCAAGTGTCATGTACCAACTGAACCTAACCCAAGTGTCATCTACCAACTGAACCTAACCCGAATGTCATGTACCAACTGAACCTAACCCGAGTGTCATGTACCAATTGAACCTAACCCGAGTGTCATGTACCAACTGAACCTAACCCGAATATCATGTACCAACTGAACCTAACCCAAGTGTCATGTACCAATTGAACCTAACCCGAGTGTCATGTACCAGCTGAACCTAACCCGAATGTCATGTACTAAATGAACATAACCCAACTGTCATCTACCAACTGAACCTAACCCGAGTGTCATGTACCAACTGAACCTAACCTGAATGTCATGTACCTACTGAACCTAACCCAAGTGTCATGTACCAACTGAACCTAACCTGAATGTCATGTACCTACTGAACCTAACCCAAGTGTCATCTACTAATTGCACCTAATCCAAATATCATGTACCAACTGAACCTAATGCAAGTGCATGTACCAACTGAACCTAACCAAAGAGTCATGTACCAATTGAACCTAACCCGAATGTCATGTACTAAATGAACATAACCCTAGTGTCATCTACCAACTGAACCTAACCCGAGTCTCATGTACCAACTGAACCTAACCCGGGTGTCATGTACCAACTGAACCTAACCCGAATGTCATGTACCAACTGAACCTAACCCAGTGTCATGTACCAACTGAACCTAACCCGAATGTCATGTACCAACTGATCCTAACCTGAGTGTCATGTACCAACTGAACCTAACCCAAGTGTCATGTACCAACTGAACCTAACCCGAGTGTCATCTACCAACTGAACCTAACCCGAGTGTCATGTCCCAACTGAACCTAACCTGAGTGTCATGTACCAATTGAACCTAGCCCGAGTGTCATGTACCAACTGAACCTAACCCAAGTGTCGTGTACCAACTGAACCTAACCCAAGTGTCATGTACCAACTGAATCTAACCCAAGTGTCATGTACCAACTGAACCTAACCCAAGTGTCGTGTACCAACTGAACCTAACCCGAATGTCATGTACCAACTGTACCTAACCCGAATGTCATGTACCAACTGAATCTAACCCGAATGTCATGTACCAACTGAACCTAACCCGAATGTCCTGTACCATCTGAACCTAACCAGAGTGTCATGTACCAACTGAACCTAACCCGAGTGTCATGTACCAACTGAACCTAAACCAAGTGTCATCTACCAATTGAACCTAACCCAAATGTCATCTACCATCTGAACCTAACCCAAGTGTCATCTACGAACTGAACCTAAACCGAGTGTCATGTACCAACTGAACCTAAACCGAGTGTCATGTACCAACTGAACCTAACCAAAGTGTCACGTACCAACTGAACCTAACCCGAGTATCATGTACAAACTGAACCTAACCCGAATGTCATCTATCAACTGAACCTAACCCGAGTGTCATGTACCAACTGAACCTAACCCGAGTGTCATGTACCAACTGAACCTAACCCGAGTGTCATCTACCAACTGAACCTAACTCGAGTGTCATGTACCAACATAACCTAACCCCAATGTCATGTACCAATTAAACCTAACCCGAGTGTCATGTACCAACTGAACCTAACCCGAGTGTCATCTACCAACTGAACATAACCCAAGTGTCATGTACCAATTGAACCTAACCCGAGTGTCATGTACCAACTGAACCTAACCCGAGTGTCATGTACCAACTGAACCTAACCCAAGTGTCATGTACCAACTGAACCTAACCCGAGTGTCATGTACCAACTGAACCTAACCCGAGTGTCATGTACCAACTGAACCTAACACGAGTGTCATCTACCAACTGAACCTAACCGGAATGTCATGTACCAACTGAACCTAACCCGAGTGTCATGTATCAACTAAACCTAACCCGAGTGTCATGTACCAACTGAACCTAACACGAGTGTCATCTACCAACTGAACCTAACCCGATTGTCATGTACCAATTGAACCTAACCCGAGTGTCATGTACCAACTGAACCTAACCCGAGTGTCATGTACCAACTGAACCTAACCCGAATGTCATGTACCAACTGAACCTAACACGAGTCTCATGTACCAACTGAACCAAACCCGAGTGTCATCTACCAACTGAACCTAACCCGAGTGTCATCTACCAACTGAAACTAACCCGAGTGTCATGTACCAACAGAACCTAACCCGAGTGTCATGTACCAATTGAACCTAACCCGAGTGTCATGTACCAACTGAACCTAACCCGAATGTCATGTACCAATTGAACATAACCCAAGTGTCATGTACCAACTGAACCTAACCCAAGTCTCATGTCCCAACTGAACCTAACCCGAATGTCATGTACCAAATGAACCTAACCCGAGTGTCATGTACCAACAGAAACTAACCCGAGTGTCATGTACCAACTGAACCTAACCCGAGTGTCATGTACCAACTGAACCTAACCCAAGTGTCATGTACCAACTAAACCTAACCCGAATGTCATGTACCAATTGAACATAACCCAAGTGTCATGTACCAACTGAACCTAACCCAAGTCTCATGTCCCAACTGAACCTAACCCGAATGTCATGTACCAAGTGAACCTAAGCCGAATGTCATCTACCAACTGAACCTAACGCGAGTGTCATGTACCAACAGAACCTGACCCAAGTCTCATGTCCCAACTGAACCTAACCCGAATGTCATGTACCAAATGAACCTAACCCGAGTGTCATGTACCAACTGAACCTAACCCGAGTGTCATCTACCAACTGAACCTAACCCAAGTGTCATCTACCAACTAAACCTAACCCGAGTGTCATGTACCAACTGAACCTAACCCGAGTGTCATATACCAACTGAACCTAACCCAAGTGTCATCTACCAACTGAACCTAACCCGAATGTCATCTACCAATTGAACCTAACCCAAGTCTCATGTACCAACTGAACCTAACCCGAATGTCATGTACCAACTGAACCTAACCCGAGTGTCATGTACCAATTGAACCTAACCCGAGTGTCATCTACCAACTGAACCTAACCCAAGTGTCATCTACCAACTAAACCTAACCCGAGTGTCATGTACCAACAGAAACTAACCCGAGTGTCATGTACCAACTGAACCTAACCCAAGTCTCATGTCCCAACTGAACCTAACCCAAGTGTCATGTACCAACTGAACCTAACCCAAGTCTCATGTCCCAACTGAACCTAACCCGAATGTCATGTACCAAATGAACCTAACCCGAGTGTCATGTACCAACAGAAACTAACCCGAGTGTCATGTACCAACTGAACCTAACCCGAGTGTCATGTACCAACTGAACCTAACCCAAGTGTCATGTACCAACTAAACCTAACCCGAATGTCATGTACCAATTGAACATAACCCAAGTGTCATGTACCAACTGAACCTAACCCAAGTCTCATGTCCCAACTGAACCTAACCCGAATGTCATGTACCAAGTGAACCTAAGCCGAATGTCATCTACCAACTGAACCTAACGCGAGTGTCATGTACCAACAGAACCTGACCCAAGTCTCATGTCCCAACTGAACCTAACCCGAATGTCATGTACCAAATGAACCTAACCCGAGTGTCATGTACCAACTGAACCTAACCCGAGTGTCATCTACCAACTGAACCTAACCCAAGTGTCATCTACCAACTAAACCTAACCCGAGTGTCATGTACCAACTGAACCTAACCCGAGTGTCATATACCAACTGAACCTAACCCAAGTGTCATCTACCAACTGAACCTAACCCGAATGTCATCTACCAATTGAACCTAACCCAAGTCTCATGTACCAACTGAACCTAACCCGAATGTCATGTACCAACTGAACCTAACCCGAGTGTCATGTACCAATTGAACCTAACCCGAGTGTCATCTACCAACTGAACCTAACCCAAGTGTCATCTACCAACTAAACCTAACCCGAGTGTCATGTACCAACAGAAACTAACCCGAGTGTCATGTACCAACTGAACCTAACCCGAATGTCATGTACCAACTGAACCTAACCCGAGTGTCATGTACGAATTGAACCTAACCCAATTGTCATGTACCAACTGAACCTAACCCGAGTGTCATGTACCAACTGAACTTAACCCGAATGTCATGTACCAGATAAACCTAACCTGAGTGTCATGTACCAATTGAACCTAAACCAAGTCTCATGTACCAACTGAACCTAACCCGAGTGTCATATACCAACTGAACCTAACCCAAGTGTCATCTACCAACTGAACCTAACCCGAGTGTCATCTACCAACTGAACCTAACCCGAGTGTCATGTACCAACTGAACCTAACCCGAGTGTCATGTACCAACTGAATCTAACCCGAGTGTCATGTACCAACTGAACCTAACCCGAGTGTCATGTACCAACTGAAACTAACCCGAGTGTCATGTACCAATTGTACCTAACCCAAGTCATCTACCAACTTAAACTAACCCAGTTGTCATTTACCAACTGAACCTAAACCAAGTGATATGTACCAACTGAACCTAACCCGAGTGTCATGTACCAACTGAACCTAACCCGAATGTCATGTACCAAATGAACCTAACCCGAGTGTCATATACCAATTGAACATAACCCAAGTGTCATGTACCAACTGAACCTAACCCAAGTCTCATGTCCCATCTGAACCTAACCCAAGGGTCATGTACCGACTTAACCTAACCCGCGTGTCATGTACCAACTGAATCTAACCCGAGTGTCATGTACCAACTAATCTTAACCCGAATATCATGTACCAACTGAATCTAACATGAGTGTCATGTACCAACTGAACCTAACCCGAAATTCATCTACCAACTGAACCTAACCCGAGTGTCATGTACCAATTGAACCTAACACGAGTGTCATGTACAAACTGAACCTAACCCGAGTGTCATGTACCAAGTGAACCTAACCCAAGTTTCGTGTACCAACTGAACCTGACCCGAATGTCATGTACCAACTGAACGTAACCCGAATGTCATGTACCAACTGAACCAAACCCGAGTGTCATCTACCAACTGAACCTAACCCGAGTGTCATCTACCAACTGAAACTAACCCGAGTGTCATGTACCAACAGAACCTAACCCGAGTGTCATGTACCAATTGAACCTAACCCGAGTGTCATGTACCAACTGAACCTAACCCGAATGTCATGTACCAATTGAACATAACCCGAGTGTCATGTACCAACAGAAACTAACCCGAGTGTCATGTACCAACTGAACCTAACCCGAGTGTCATGTACCAACTGAACCTAACCCAAGTGTCATGTACCAACTAAACCTAACCCGAATGTCATGTACCAATTGAACATAACCCAAGTGTCATGTACCAACTGAACCTAACCCAAGTCTCATGTCCCAACTGAACCTAACCCGAATGTCATGTACCAAGTGAACCTAACCCGAATGTCATCTACCAACTGAACCTAACGCGAGTGTCATGTACCAACAGAACCTGACCCAAGTCTCATGTCCCAACTGAACCTAACCCGAATGTCATGTACCAAATGAACCTAACCCGAGTGTCATGTACCAACTGAACCTAACCCGAGTGTCATCTACCAACTGAACCTAACCCAAGTGTCATCTACCAACTAAACCTAACCCGAGTGTCATGTACCAACTGAACCTAACCCGAGTGTCATATACCAACTGAACCTAACCCAAGTGTCATCTACCAACTGAACCTAACCCGAATGTCATCTACCAATTGAACCTAACCAAGTCTCATGTACCAACTGAACCTAACCCGAATGTCATGTACCAACTGAACCTAACCCGAGTGTCATGTACCAATTGAACCTAACCCGAGTGTCATCTACCAACTGAACCTAACCCAAGTGTCATCTACCAACTAAACCTAACCCGAGTGTCATGTACCAACAGAAACTAACCCGAGTGTCATGTACCAACTGAACCTAACCCGAATGTCATGTACCAACTGAACCTAACCCGAGTGTCATGTACGAATTGAACCTAACCCAATTGTCATGTACCAACTGAACCTAACCCGAGTGTCATGTACCAACTGAACTTAACCCGAATGTCATGTACCAGATAAACCTAACCTGAGTGTCATGTACCAATTGAACCTAAACCAAGTCTCATGTACCAACTGAACCTAACCCGAGTGTCATATACCAACTGAACCTAACCCAAGTGTCATCTACCAACTGAACCTAACCCGAGTGTCATCTACCAACTGAACCTAACCCGAGTGTCATGTACCAACTGAACCTAACCCGAGTGTCATGTACCAACTGAATCTAACCCGAATGTCATCTACCAATTGAACATAACCCGAGTGTCATGTACCAACTGAACCTAACCCGAGTGTCATGTACCAACTGAACCTAACCCGAGTGTCATGTACCAACTGAACCTAACCCGAGTGTCATGTACCAACTGAAACTAACCCGAGTGTCATGTACCAATTGTACCTAACCCAAGTCATCTACCGACTTAAACTAACCCAGTTGTCATTTACCAACTGAACCTAAACCAAGTGATATGTACCAACTGAACCTAACCCAAGTGTCATGTACCAACTGAAACTAACCGGAGTGTCATGTACCAATTGAACCTAACCCAAGTGTCATGTACCGACTTAACCTATCCCAAGTGTCATGTACCAACTGAACCTAACCCGAGTGTCACGTACCAACTGAACCTAACCCGAATGTCATGTACCAACAGAAACTAACCCAAGTGTCATGTACCAACTGAACCTAACCCGAGTGTCATGTACCAACTGAACCTAACCCAAGTGTCATCTACCAACTGAACCTAACCCGAAGGTCATCTACCAATTGAACCTAACCCAAGTCTCATGTACCAACTGAACCTAACCCGAATGTCATGTACCAACTGAACCTAGCCCGAGTGTCATGTACCAACTGAACCTAACCCGAGTGTCATGTACCAACTGAACCTAACCCGAGTGTCATGTACCAATTGAACCAAACCCAAGTCTCATGTACCGACTGAACCTAACCCGAATGTCATGTACCAACTGAACCTACCCCAAGTGTTATGTACCAACTGAACCTAACACGATTGTCATCTACCAACAGAACCTAACCCGAGTGTCATGTACCAACTGAACCTAACCCGAATGTCATGTACCAATTGAACCTAACCCGAGTGTCATGTACCAACTGAACCTAACCCGAAAGTCATGTACCAACTTAAACTAACCCAAGTGTCATGTACCAACTGGACCTAACCCGAGTGTCATGTACGAATTGAACCTAACCCAATTGTCATGTACCAACTGAACCTAACCCGAGTGTCATGTACCAACTGAACCTAACCCGAATGTCATGTACCAAATAAACCTAACCCGAGTGTCATGTACCAATTGAACCTAAACCAAGTCTCATGTACCAACTGAACCTAACCCGAGTGTCATCTACCAACTGAACCTAACCCAAGTGTAATCTACCAACTGAACATAACCCGAGTGTCATCTACCAACTGAACCTAACCCGAGTGTCATGTACCAACTGAACCTAACCCGAGTGTCATGTACCAATTGAACCTAACCCAAGTGTCATGTACCAACTGAATCTAACCCAAGTGTCATCTACCAACTGAACATAACCCGAGTGTCATCTACCAACTGAACCTAACCCGAGTGTCATGTACCAACTGAACCTAACCCGAGTGTCATGTACCAACTGAAACTAACCCGAGTGTCATGTACCAATTGAACCTAACCCAAGTCATCTACCGACTTAAACTAACCCAGTTGTCATGTACCAACTGAACCTAAACCAAGTGATATGTACCAACTGAACCTAACCCAAGTGTCATGTACCAACTGAACCTAACCTGAGTGTCATGTACCAACTGAACCTAACCCGAATGTCATGTACCAACTGAACCTAACCCGAGTGTCATGTACCAATTGAACCTAACCCGAGTGTCATGTACCAACTGAACCTAACCCGAGTGTCATGTACCAACTGAACCTAACCCGAATGTCATGTACCAATTGAACATAACCCAAGTGTCATGTACCAAGTGAACCTAACCCGAGTTTCATCTACCAATTGAACCTAACCCAAGTGTCATGTACCAAGTGAACCTAACCCGAATGTCATGTACCAACTGAACCTAACCCGAGTGTCATGTACCAACTGAACCTAACCCGAATGTCATGTACCAATTGAACATAACCCAAGTGTCATGTACCAACTGAACCTAACGCGAGTTTCATCTACCAATTGAACCTAACCCAAGTGTCATGTACCAAGTGAACCTAACCCGAATGTCATGTACCAACTGAACCTAACCCGAGTGTCATGTACCAACTGAACCTAACCCGAATGTCATGTACCAACTAAACCTAACCTGAGTGTCATGTACCAACTGAACCTAACCTGAATGTCATGTACCAACTCAACCTAACCCGAGTGTCATGTACCAACTGAACCTAACCCGAGTGTCATGTATCAACTGAACCTAACCCAAATGTCATGTACCAACTGAACCTAACCCGAGTGTCATGTATCAACTAAACCTAACCCGAGTGGCATGTACCAACTGAACCTAACCCGAATGTCATGTACCAATTGAACATAACCTAAGTGTCATGTACTAACTGAACGTAACCCGAGTGTCATGTACCAACTGAACCAAACCCAAGTGTCATGTACCAACTGAACCTAACCCGAATGTCATGTACCAAGTGAACCTAACCCAAGTGTCGTGTACAAACTGAACCTAACCCGAATGTCATGTACCAACTGAACCTAACCCGAATGTCATGTACCAACTGAACCTAACCCCAGTGTCATGTACCAATTGAACTTAACCCGAGTGTCATGTACCGACTTAACCTAACCCGAGTGTCATGTACCAACTGAACCTAACCCAAGTGTCATGTACCAACTGAACCTAACCCGAGTGTCATGTACCAACTGAACCTAACCCAAGGGTCATGTACCGACTTAACTTAACCCGAGTGTCATGTTCCAATTGAAACAAACCCGAGTGTCATCTACCAACTGAACCTAACCCAAGTGTCACGTACCAACTGGACCTAACCCAAGTGTCATCTACCATCTGAACCTAACCCGAGTGTCATCTACTAATTGAACCTAACCCGAGTGTCATGTACCAACTGAAACTAACCAAAGTGTCATGTACCAACTGAACGTAACCCAAGTGTCATGTACCAACTGAACCTAACCCAAGTGTCACGTACCAACTGAACCTAACCCAAGTGTCATGTACCAACTGAACCTAACCCGAGTGTCATGTACCAACTGAACCTAACCCGAGTGTCATGTACCAACTGAACCTAACCCGAGTGTCATGTACCAATCGAACCTAACCCAAGTGTCGTGTACCACCTGAACCTAACCCAAGTGTCACGTACCAACTGAACCTAACCCAAGTGTCACGTACCAACTGAACCTAACCCGAATGTCATGTACCAATTGAACCTAACCCGAATGTCATGTAAAAAACTGAACCTAACCCAAGTGTCATGTACCAACTCAACCTAACCCGAGTGTCATGTACCAACTGAACCTAACCCGAATGACATGTACCTGCTGAACCTAACCCGAGTGTCATCTACCAACTGAATCTAACCCGAGTGTCATGTATCAACTGAACCTAAACCGTGTGTCATCAACCAACTGAAACTAACCCGAGTGTCGTCTACCACCTGAACCTAACCCGAATGTCATGTAAAAATTGAACCTAACCCGAGTTTTATGTACCAACTGAACCTAATCCGAATGACATGTACCAGCTGAACCTAACCCGAGTGTCATCTACCAACTGAATCTAACCTGAGTGTCATGTACCAACTGCACCTAACCCAAGTGTCATATACCAACTGAACCTAACCTGAATGTCATCTACCAATTGAACATAACCCAAGTGTCATGTACCAACTGAACCTAACCCGAGTGTCATCTACCAACTGAACCTCACCCGAATGTCATCTACCAATTGAACATAACCCAAGTGTCATGTACCAACTGCACCTAACCCAAGTGTCATATACCAACTGAACCTAACCTGAATGTCATCTACCAATTGAACATAACCCAAGTGTCATGTACCAATTGAACCTAACCCGAGTGTCATGTACCAACTGAAACCAACCTGAATGTCATCTACCAACTGAACCTAACCCGAGTGTCATGTACCAACTGAACCTAAACCGAGTGTCATCAAGCAACTGAACCTAACCTGAATGTCATCAACCAATTGAACATAACCCAAGTGTCATGTACCAACTGAACCTAAACCGTGTGTCATCAACCAACTGAACCTAACCTGAATGTCATCTACCAATTGAACATAACCCAAGTGTCATGTACCAACTGAACCTAAACCGAGTGTCATCAACCAACTGAACCTAACCCGAGTGTCATCTACCAATTGAACATAACCCAAGTGTCATGTACCAACTGAACCTAAACCGAGTGTCATCAACCAACTGAACCTAACCTGAATGTCATCTACCAATTGAACATAACCCAAGTGTCATGTACCAACTGAACCTAACCCGAATGTCATGTACCAACTGAAACTAACCAAAGTGTCATGTACCAACTGAACCTAACCCGAGTGTCATGTACCAACTGAACCTAACCCAAGTGTCATCTACTAACTGAACCTAACCCGAATGTCATGTACCAACTGAACCTAACCCAAGTCTCATGTACCAACTGTTCCTAACCCGAATGTCATGTACCAATTGAACATATCCCAAGTGTCATGTACCAACTGAACCTAACCTGAATGTCATGTACCAACTGAACCTAACCCAAGTGTCATGTACCAACTGAACCTAACCCGAGTGTCATGTACCAACTGAATCTAACCCGAGTGTCATGTACCAACTGAACCTAACCCGAGTGTCATGTACCAACTGAACTTAACCCTAGTGTCATCTACCAACTGAACCTAACCCAAGTGTCATGTACCAACTGAATCTAACCCGAGTGTCATGTACCAACTGAATCTAACCCGAGTGTCATGTACCAACTGAACTTAACCCTAGTGTCATCTACCAACTGAACCTAACCCAAGTGTCATGTACCAACTGAATCTAACCCGAGTGTCATGTACCAACTGAATCTAACCCGAGTGTCATGTACCAACTGAACTTAACCCTAGTGTCATCTACCAACTGAACCTAACGCGAATGTCATGTACCAAATAAACCTAACCTGAGTGTCATGTACCAACTGAACCTAACCCGAGTGTCATGTTCCAACTGAACATAACACGAGTGTCGTCTACCACCTGAACCTGACCCAAGTGTCATGTAACAACTGAACCTAACCAGAATGTTATGTACCAACTGACCCTAACCCAAATGTCAGGTACCTACTAAACCTAACCCGATTGTCATGTACAAACTGAACCTAACACAAGTGTCATGTACCAACTCAACCTAACCCGAGTGTCATGTAGCAATTGAACAGAACCCAAGTGTCATGTACCAACTGAACCTAAACCGAGTGTCATCTACCAACTGAACCTAACCTGAGTGTCATCTACCAATTGAACATAACCCAAGTGTCATGTACCAACTGAACCTAAACTGAGTGTCATCTACCAACTGAACCTAACCTGAGTGTCATCTACCAATTGAACATAACCCAAGTGTCATGTATCAACCTAACCTAACCCAAATGTCATGTACCAACTGAACCTAACACGAGTGTCATGTATCAACTAAACCTAACCTGCGTGTCATGTACCAGCTGAACCTAACCCGAATGTCATGTACCAACTGTACCTAACCCAAATGTCATGTACCAATTGAACATAACCCAAGGGTCATGTACCAACTGAACCTAACCCGAGTGTCATGTACCAACTGAACCAAACCCAAGTGTCATGTACCAACTGAACCTAACCCGAATGTCATGTACCAAGTGAACCTAACCCAAGTGTCGTGTACCAACTGAACCGAGCCCGAATGTCATGTACCAACTGAACCTAACCCGAATGTCATGTACCAACTGAACCTAACCCCAGTGTCATGTACCAATTGAACTTAACCCGAGTGTCATGTACCGACTTAACCTAACGCGAGTGTCATGTACCAACTGAACCTAACCCGAGTGTCATCTACCAACTGAACCTAACGCGAATGTCATGTACCAAATAAACCTAACCTGAGTGTCATGTACCAACTGAACCTAACCCGAGTGTCATGTACCAACTGAACCTAACCCAAGTGTCATCTACCAACTGAACCTAACCCGAATGTCATCTACCAACTGAACCTAACCTGAGTGTCATGTACCAACTGAACCTAACCCAAGTGTCATGTACCAACTGAACCTAACCCGAGTGTCATGTACCTACTAAACCTAACCCGATTGTCATGTACAAACTGAACCTAACACAAGTGTCATGTACCAACTCAACCTAACCCGAGTGTCATCTACCAATTGAACATAACCCGTATGTCATCTACTAATTGAACATAACCCAAGTGTCATGTACCAACTAAACTTAACCTGAGTGTCATGTACTTTCTGAACCTAACCCGAATGTCATGTACCAACTGAACCTAACCCGAATGTCATCTACCAATTGAACATAACCAGAGTGTCATGTACCAACTGAATGTAACACGAATGTCATGTACCAACTGAACCTAATCCGAGTGTCATGTACCAACTGAACCTAACCCAAGTGTCATGTACCAACTGAACCTAACCCGAGTGTCATGTACCAACTGAACCTAACCCGAGTGTCATGTACCAACTGAACCAAACCCAAGTGTCATGTACCAACTGAACCTAACCCGAATGTCATGTACCAAGTGAACCTAACCCAAGTGTCGTGTACCAACTGAACCTAGCCCGAATGTCATGTACCAACTGAACCTAACCCGAATGTCATGTACCAACTGAACCTAACCCCAGTGTCATGTACCAATTGAACTTAACCCGAGTGTCATGTACCGACTTAACCTAACGCGAGTGTCATGTACCAACTGAACCTAACCCGAGTGTCATCTACCCACTGAACCTAACGCGAATGTCATGTACCAAATAAACCTAACCTGAGTGTCAGGTACCAACTGAACCTAACCCGAGTGTCATGTACCAACTGAACCTAACCCAAGTGTCATCTACCATCTGAACCTAACCCGAGTGTCATGTACCTACTAAACCTAACCCGATTGTCATGTACAAACTGAACCTAACACAAGTGTCATGTACCTAACCCGAGTGTCATGTACCAATTGAACATAACCCGTATGTCATCTACCAACTGAACCTATCCCTAATGTCATCTACGAATTGAACATAACCCAAGTGTCATGTACCAACTAAACTTAACCTGAGTGTCATGTACTTTCTGAACCTAACCCGAATGTCATGTACCAACTGCACCTAACCCGAATGTCATCTACCAATTGAACATAACCAGAGTGTCATGTACCAACTGAATGTAACACGAATGTCATGTACCAACTGAACCTAATCCGAGTGTCATGTACCAACTGAACCTAACCCAAGTGTCATGTACCAACTGAACCTAACCCGAGTGTCATGTACCAACTGAACCTAACCCAAGTGTCATGTACCAACTAAACCTAACCCGAATGTCATGTACCAACTGAACCTAAACCAAGTGTCACGTACCAACTGAACCTAACACAAATGTCATGTACCAACTGAACCTAACCCAAGTGTCATGTACCAAGTGAACCTAACCCGAATGTCATGTACCAACTGAACCTAACCCAATTGTCATGTACCAGCTGAACCTAACCCAAGTGTCATGTACCAAGTGAACCTAACCCGAATGTCATGTACCAACTGAACCTAACCCAATTGTCATGTACCAACTGAACCTAACCCAAGTGTCACGTACCAACTGAACCTAACACGAATGTCATGTACCAACTGAACCTAATCCAAGTGTCATGTACCAACTGAACCTAACCCAAGTGTCATGTACCAACTGAACCTAACCCAAGTGTCATGTACCAAGTGAACCTAACCCGAATGTCATCTACCAATTGAACATAACCCGAATGTCATGTACCAACTGAATGTAACACGAATGTCATGTACCAACTGAACCTAACCCGAGTGTCATGTACCAACTGAACCTAACCCGAATGTCATGTACCAACTGAACCTAACCGGAGTGTCATGTACCAATTGAACCTAACCCAAGTGTCATGTACCGAATTAAACTAACCCAAGTGTCATGTACCAACTGAACCTAACCCAAGTGTCATCTACCAACTGAACCTAACCCGAATGTCATGTACCAACTGAACCTAACCCGAGTGTCATGTACCAATTGAACCTAACCCGAGTGTCATGTACCAACTGAACCTAACCCGAATATCATGTACCAACTGAACCTAACCCAAGTGTCATGTACCAATTGAACCTAACCCGAGTGTCATGTACCAGCTGAACCTAACCCGAATGTCATGTACTAAATGAACATAACCCAACTGTCATCTACCAACTGAACCTAACCCGAGTGTCATGTACCAACTGAACCTAACCTGAATGTCATGTACCTACTGAACCTAACCCAAGTGTCATGTACCAACTGAACCTAACCTGAATGTCATGTACCTACTGAACCTAACCCAAGTGTCATCTACTAATTGCTCCTAATCCAAATATCATGTACCAACTGAACCTAATGCAAGTGTCATGTACCAACTGAACCTAACCCAAGAGTCATGTACCAATTGAACCTAACCCGAATGTCATGTACTAAATGAACATAACCCTAGTGTCATCTACCAACTGAACCTAACCCGAGTCTCATGTACCAACTGAACCTAACCCGGGTGTCATGTACCAACTGAACCTAACCCGAATGTCATGTACCAACTGAACCTAACCCAGTGTCATGTACCAACTGAACCTAACCCGAATGTCATGTACCAACTGATCCTAACCTGAGTGTCATGTACCAACTGAACCTAACCCAAGTGTCATGTACCAACTGAACCTAACCCGAGTGTCATCTACCAACTGAACCTAACCCGAGTGTCATGTCCCAACTGAACCTAACCTGAGTGTCATGTACCAATTGAACCTAGCCCGAGTGTCATGTACCAACTGAACCTAACCCAAGTGTCGTGTACCAACTGAACCTAACCCAAGTGTCATGTACCAACTGAATCTAACCCAAGTGTCATGTACCAACTGAACCTAACCCAAGTGTCGTGTACCAACTGAACCTAACCCGAATGTCATGTACCAACTGTACCTAACCCGAATGTCATGTACCAACTGAATCTAACCCGAATGTCATGTACCAACTGAACCTAACCCGAATGTCCTGTACCATCTGAACCTAACCAGAGTGTCATGTACCAACTGAACCTAACCCGAGTGTCATGTACCAACTGAACCTAAACCAAGTGTCATCTACCAATTGAACCTAACCCAAATGTCATCTACCATCTGAACCTAACCCAAGTGTCATCTACGAACTGAACCTAAACCGAGTGTCATGTACCAACTGAACCTAAACCGAGTGTCATGTACCAACTGAACCTAACCAAAGTGTCACGTACCAACTGAACCTAACCCGAGTATCATGTACAAACTGAACCTAACCCGAATGTCATCTATCAACTGAACCTAACCCGAGTGTCATGTACCAACTGAACCTAACCCGAGTGTCATGTACCAACTGAACCTAACCCGAGTGTCATCTACCAACTGAACCTAACTCGAGTGTCATGTACCAACATAACCTAACCCCAATGTCATGTACCAATTAAACCTAACCCGAGTGTCATGTACCAACTGAACCTAACCCGAGTGTCATCTACCAACTGAACATAACCCAAGTGTCATGTACCAATTGAACCTAACCCGAGTGTCATGTACCAACTGAACCTAACCCGAGTGTCATGTACCAACTGAACCTAACCCGAGTGTCATGTACCAACTGAACCTAACCCGAGTGTCATGTACCAACTGAACCTAACCCGAGTGTCATGTACCAACTGAACCTAACACGAGTGTCATCTACCAACTGAACCTAACCGGAATGTCATGTACCAACTGAACCTAACCCGAGTGTCATGTATCAACTAAACCTAACCCGAGTGTCATGTACCAACTGAACCTAACACGAGTGTCATCTACCAACTGAACCTAACCCGATTGTCATGTACCAATTGAACCTAACCCGAGTGTCATGTACCAACTGAACCTAACCCGAGTGTCATGTACCAACTGAACCTAACCCGAATGTCATGTACCAACTGAACCTAACACGAGTCTCATGTACCAACTGAACCTAACCCGAGTGTCATGTACCAACCTAACCTAACCCGAGTGTCATGTACCAACTGAACCTAACACAAGTGTCATGTACCAACTGAACCTAATCCAAGTGTCATGTACCAACTGAACCTAACCCGAGTGCCATCTACCAATTGAACTTAACCAAAGTGTCATGTACCAACTGAACCTAACCCGATTGTCATGTACCAATTGAACCTAACCCAAGTGTCATGTACCAACTGAACCTAACCCGATTGTCATGTACCAACTGAACCTAACCCGAGTGCCATCTACCAATTGAACTTAACCAAAGTGTCATGTACCAACTGAACCTAACCCGAGTGTCATGTACCAACTGAACCTAACCCGATTGTCATGTACCAACTGAACCTAACCCGAGTGTCATGTACCAACTGAACCTAACCCGAGTCTCATGTACCAACTGAACCTAACCCGAATCTCATGTACCAACTGAACCTAACCCGAATCTCATGTACCAACTGAACCTAACCCTAGTGTCATCTACCAACTGAACCTAACCCGAATGTCATGTACCAACTGAACCTAACCCGAATGTCATCTACCAACTGAACCTAACCCTAGTGTCATCTACCAACTGAACCTAACCCGAATGTCATCTACTAATTGAACCTAACCCTTGTAAGTGAAAGTGTTTAAACGGAAGTTACATGAAAGCCGTTCCAATGGACTGTATGCCTAACACAAACTTCCAGTACTGACAGACATTGTGTAATGATAACTTTACCTGAGGTGTACGTTTGAGGTTGCACGTGTCTGTGGAATATTTGATCACTTATCCTTTAAATTGATTGAATGATTGAATATTTATCATTGAAGATCTAGGATGATACATCATAGGAAGTTGTGGAGTGATGTTGTTGGTTGTGGTGGTGGTGATGTCGTTGTTGTTGGTTGTGATGTTGTTTTGGCTGTAGTTGGATGTGGTGGTAGTGATGTTCTTGTTGTTGGTTGTGGTGGTAGTGATATATATACATGCATACATACACATATATATGTATGTATGTATGTATGTATGTATGTATGTATGTATGTATGTATGTATGTATGTATATGTATGTCTATGTATGTATATATATGTATGTCTATGTATGTATGTATAGATGTATGCCTGTACATGTGTATCTATGCATGCATCCATATGTATATGTATGTATACATGCGTGTATGTGTATGAATGTATGTATGAATGCATAAATGAATGTACATATATATATGTATTAAATGTATGTATGTATATATGTATAAATATATATTAACACACCTATACAAACACACACACACGCATATATATATATATATATATATATATATAGGAAAAAGTATGACCCCGACGGCAGAGCTCAAGCCGTTTCGACGGCTATTTCTGGACTACTATTAGTCTAGAAATAGCCGCCGAAAGGACTTGAGCTCTGCCGTCGGGGTCATACTTTTTCCTATTTCCCACTCTACTACTCTAAGTATTGAGTACTCTGGTGAATTATGATCCATCTGGTTCCTTACCACATTTCCTTTGTTATATATATATATATATAATCAGTTCCTGATTATAACTGGAATTCTATAAGAATCCAGCATCTATAATTCTCGGCCCAGGCAGCGGAGTGTGTGGTCTTGATAAACGCTAAACAAACGAGAAACAAACTGTCGATCACCTTCTCTTGTTTTTGCTGAGAATAAGTAAGTGACATAGTCACTACTTTAAAACTCATAGCGAAAGGTCTTCTAAATATTTTAAAATAAACATACATTATGTTGCCGAATATATTGTATATACATATAATTGTTTCTACTTTTGGCACAAGGCCAGCAATTAATCAGTGTATTACTGGTACTTTATTTTATCGACCCCGTAAGGATGAAAGGCAAAGTTAACCTCGGCGGGATTTTGAACTCAGATCATAAAGGGAGGTAACTCTATGCTTCAAAGCATGGTGTCCGACTCTCTACCGATACTACCAATCCACGTCTGGACTGGACAGGAGGTTATTACTACTACTACTGCTGCTGCTGCTGCTACTACTACTACTACTACTTTTACTACTAGTAATGTTACTATTACTACTACTGTATATATATATATATATATAATTGTTTCTACGTTAGGCACAAGGCCAGCAATGATCCAGTGCATTACTGGTACTTTATTTTATCGACCACGTAACGATGAAAGGCAAAGTCACTTCGGCGGGATTTGAACTCAGATCGTAAAGGGACGCAACTATGCTGGAAAGCATGGCGTCCGACCCTCTACCGATACTGCCAATTCACCGCCCTTTATATATATATATATATATATATATATATATATATATATATATATATATATATTCTGGAAACACATACATAGGTCTGACACACACATTACACTCACACGCGCAACCATACAGATATACCTATGTATGTGTTTCCAGAATATTTGTGTAAAATAACCCTAGTCTATTTCCTTAGTGTTTTATCCATCAGTAACTTCGAAAGAGAAAAAAATAGCAAAACTTGCAATAAACCAGAACTGAAATAGTTACAACGAGAATCTCGTTATATCTCGTTACAGCGCGACTTTGATGGCAGTTTTAGTATTAGTCTCTTACACAGCTTGGCACTGGTTCAATGACGTCTGGACTGGACAGGAGTTTACTACTACTACTACTACTACTACTACTACTACTACAATAATAAAAAAATATTATTATCATTTATTGTCATCAACAACAACAACAACATCATCATCATCATCATCATCAACATCAACATCATCAATATCAACATCATCAACATCATCACCAACAACAACAACATCAATAAAAGCAATAACAATAATCATTGTACGTTTCTATAGAAACGAGTCGTGAAAAGAGGAAATTCCGCCGGAGTAACTATATTAGTTTTAAAATGTAAGGACATTTTAAGTGTCAGCAATATTAGCGTCTTTGGCATTCCCCTGGAGTCTAACAATGCCATATATTGTGTCGTCATTAATTATTCAGACTCTAGGCATATTAACAATTCTAATACACTAATTAATTAAGATAGCTCTTATTGTTTCACTTCTACTACACCATCACCTCTTTTTCTGACCTTTGCTTCCCAACAGCGGCATTAGATAGCAACCGAAGAAACCGGAACGTAACGCTGCTGTTTAAAACGTTACAGCCAGTGTTTATCTATCACGCAGTTTTCGCCATATGACACCAGTTTAAACTGGAATGGTCATCTGACAACAGCCATTCAAACATTTCCGCGGCCATTTTACCTTAGTTTAGTTTGCATAATGAAAGTGTTATTATTATTAATTACAATTTAATTACATTCACCAACAAATTCTAATGTTTCGGTATTTCTATGTAATCTATCTGCCTGTCTATTTAACTATCCCCCCTCTCTCTCTCTCTCTCTCTCTCTCTCTCTCTCTCTCTCTCTCTCTATATATATATATATATATATATATATATATATATATATATATATATATATATATAAGTGTATATATATAAATGGAAAAGAATGAAACGAAATTTCATTTCTCACTCTTAGTACGGCTGATACCTCAATATAAGTATGTATACGTACATACATATATGTGTACAGACGTACAGTAGTATGTATATATATACATACATGCACACATATATATGTACGTATGGGTTTACCGAACATTTATTATAATGTTTGGTTTGTTTGTAAACAAACAGCCCGAATTATGCCGTACAGTGCTCGGCAACCATCGTCGCCCTTTTGTTCAACACTGACACAGGAATTGGAGGTTCTCATACAGATGAGACCAGAGAGAATCGCCGGAATACCCGACCGAGTACTACTGGATGGTCGAACTTTCATTAATATTACGGTGGAAGGCAGGAGGCCATCATGTTACCACTGCGCTGGCAGAGGTCACCTGAGGACTGCCTGCCCTCTACTAACAAGAAAAAAAACACTGCTACAAACACCACAACAACAACAAATACAAAAGACCACGAAACAAATCACAGTAACCCCCCCCCCCCCACACACACACACAGAAAACAAGCACAAATACACACACCAACACAACACTACCACAAAATATCCTCCTACCCCAGAACACGGACGAAAACCTCCTTACATCGGAGCATAGCGAAGATGGAGAGTCGTTCCGACCAGTAAAAAGAAAAAAAAGGAAACATACCACTAACAGAAACCAAACACATACAGAAGAAACCAACAAAACACAAATAACCCCTCCCCATTACACAACACTAACAGCGTAACAGAAAAAAACATTACAGTACACTTACATCAACAAAAAAACAAAAAAAACTGCTCAATATAATAAACAGTAATCCTTCGGTGCAAACCGAAGGGCCAAATTTTAAGAAAGAGGATGACTCTCCACACACCTCAAAATGATAAAGGTCCCCATGAACCTTTATCAAACTTTAAAAAACGTGTATAAAGAGGACGTGGGGCCCCCTGTAACAAAGCATTTAACCGCATCCTCTTAAAAGGTTTCCCATCCCCTCCTTAGACACCCACACAACTCCAAATACCCCAACCCCACCACACACTAATGCCCCCACCCCACCACGGAGGTGGGGTGGGGTTGTCGTTCTGCTGCAAAAACATCTGGGTCTCGCCACACAGACGGTACACCTGGACCCGGAGGGTCGACTGGTGGTCTTAGACGTTGGCAGTGGTGAAGGTGGAGCCTTTAGGCTGGCTCCGCCTGCGCCCCTTTTGAGTCAGCGCGGCCGGATTTCTTCCAACGTCTGGAAACTTTTCTGGGGACGTCCCGCTTCTTGCTTTTAGTGGGGGACTGGAATGGTATCCTGGATGCACGTTGGGACTATGTAGGGGCATGTCTCGATAGAGGGGGTGTAACAGTCTCAAGGGGTTAATCGGCCGATTGGACCTGGCCGATAGATATCGACTAGATTATCCGACAGCGCCAACCTGGACTTGGGCAAACCACAGCGGATCATCTAGGTCGTACCTAGATAGGGTCCTAGTTAGAAATAAGGATAGGGACCTTTTAAGCTGTCCAGAGATGCTCATGGTTGGCTATTCGGATCACAAATTAGTGACCTGCTTAGTCAACCTTGATAGAATCCATAGACAGGGACCCGGTTACTGGAAACTGAACTTGTCCTTACCGGCAAGTAAAGTGTACAGGGACCGAATTAGTACTTTAGTTAAGGAGCGGTTGACGGGAGCGATCGTCAACAGCAGGTGGTGGGGATCTCTCAAAAGAGAGATTAGAGTAGTTTCAATAGGATTTAGTAAGGAATTAGCCTCAGATACAAATAGGAAGGAAAGGGAGTTGGTAGATAGTGTAGTAGAGGCAATTAGAAGCGGCGACGTGGCCAGAGTGCTAGCGTCGAGAACGGCCTTGGGCCAGTTCTTTGACGCGAAACACGAAGGCTGCGTTGTCCGAAGCAAAATACGTGCTCTAGGAAACGAGGGGACCAAAGCTGTTAGCTGGGCTCGCGTGGCAGACGCCAAAAGTGGGATTAGATCCACTATCCGGTCTTTGCGAGACCAAGATGGACGGGTGATCCTTGAACCTAAGCAGATGTGTGAGGCCTTTCAAAGGCACTTTGCCTGATTGTTCGGGAGGAGAGGGGGGGGGACTTCGATCCATACCTCGACAGCCTGCCGCGTCTTTCGAACGAGGAGACGAAGTCCTGCGAGGGGCCGATTTCAGCTGCTGAAATAGGGGACGTGCTGAGCCAATGCGGCAAACGCAAATCCCCTGGTCTCGATGGTCTTCCATACGAACTATATCTATCTATGCCGGACTTGTTCTCCGATCTCCTCGAGGCGGTCTACTGCAACTGGCAACAGAATGGGAGAATTCCCTGTTCTGTGACCAAGGGCGTAGTCTCGCTAGTGAGGAAGGCCGAGAACAAGGGGGGGGGGGGGGGGTGAAATAAGTAATTTCAGGTCCATAACTCTGCTAAATGCAGAGTAAAAGATTTTGGCCAAGGTGTTAGCAAAGAGGTTGGTGCTTGTCGTGGGCAACCTGGTGGGAGATGCGCAGACATGTGCTATCCCGTCCAGGTCCATCCACGACAACCGCCACCTTATGCGATACATCATAGAGAGGGTTGGGAACGAACCCGGCTTTGGTGGGGCCCTGATCAACTTGGCGTTCGATAGGGTCGACCATCGTTACCTGGATGCGGTGCTAGCGGCGGCAGGTTTCGGACCCGTTTTCAGGGACTGGATCACTGCCATGCACAGCAGCCGCATCTGCTCTAGAGTAAAGATGAACTGCTACCTCTCGGATCCGTTCGAAATCACGCGGTCCATCCGAGAGGGGTGCCCTCTCTCCTCCCTTCTGTATGTAGTGGCCCTCGAGCCACAGCTGCGGAAGTTGGAGTTGTTGCAGGGCATCTCTTTGGAACCGGGATTGCGGAAAGCGGTGTCGGCCTGCGCCGATGACATAACAGTAATGGTGTCGACCACCTCAGAAATCGGGCCCTTACTGGAGTAGTATGAAATGTTTACAGGGGCTAAGCTGAACCGGGACAAGTCGATCGGTTTGCAACTCGGCACGTGGAGGGGCATACCGATTCCCTCTGATGGCGTCGTCGGACGCTGGACGGAGGGCCCAGTGAAGTTGCTCGGGGTCTGGTTCGGACCAGACCTCCAGGTGAAGAACTGGGGGGAGGTAACGAACAGGATGTTTGCACTGACCCAGAAGTGGGCCGAGTGCAAACTATCCCTGAAAGGTCGGGCAGAGGTGGCGAACACTTATATAGCGTCCGTCATCTACTACCGCCTGACTGTCGTGCCTTGCCCAAGGGAAACACTCACCAACATGGAGCGCGCACTCTTCCAATTCCTTTGGAAGAAGCGGGCTCTTTTGGTGAGGAGATTCATCTTCTGTCAACACCCTTCGAAAGGAGGGCTGGGGATGCCGTGGCTGCTGATGCGTAAACAAGCATTAAGGCTACGGCACCTCCAGGTATTCCTCACCGGTGAACCGGTTTGGGCCCCGTTTGTGAGACGAACCTTTCCGAGACTCGTCTCACTCACCGAGCTGCAATCCTGGGTCAAGCAAAGACCGAGAAAACTGGGCGCCTGGCACACCGAGTCTGCCCAGGCGCTCATAGCTCTCTGGCAGGCGGACCCGGCTATCAGTGGAGACTCCACCTCGACATTCTATAGAGGGCTGGTGCGCAGCAGGTGCGACGACGCCCTCGGAGAAGCCCTAGGCATGGAGAAAGACGACCTGGCCAGCCTGTTCGGTAGGACATTTAGCCCGGGACCTATGGACAACTTCCAGAGGTCTCTGGCCTGGCAGTGCTACCGAGGGGCTCTGCCCGTTCGAGAAAAGCTCTACAGACACGGGCGCCCGGATAGGGAACCCTCGAAAAAGATCTGTCTCAGATGCGTGCGCGACGAGGAAACCGTCGTGCATGCATTGGTACACTGCCCAGGCGTCGCCGATCTGTGGAGCTATGTCGCACGACTGCTGTCACGGGTGGGACCTATCCGGTTGACCACTGAGTCCATTATAACGATCAAGCCGCCTCCGCCCTTCAAAAATGAAGGAGAGACGGTGTTTCTGTGCATAATATCCATTGTGAAAGAGGTTGTATGGTGGACGCGTTTGAAAGGGCTGAGGTCGGGCACCTTTCTCTCCGGCCAACAACTGGTCCTTTTCTTCCGATATCATTTCGGAAGAACGATCAGGATGGAGAGAGAGGTGCTGCACCCCAGCCAGTTTTATGAAAGGTGGGGGAAAGTGGCGAGAATGGTCCGTGTGAATGGGCCTTCTCTCTATATCAGCCTGTAGGGGAAAAAGATGGAAGAACAAGGGAGCACCCTCTCTCTGTGCTCCTGAGGAGAAGGGTTGCACACTTTTTCGGGGGTGTGTGCGACCCCCCAAAACGCCTCCTCTCTATTGAGGATTTTATTGTTAATTTTATATTTGTTATTTGTTTATTACTCGTTCTTTTGTGTAACCCCCCCCCCCTGTATTTGTCCTCTCCTTTTGTGCCCTCGTGGCAATAAATAGAAATGTATCTATCTATCTATCTACCTATCTAATTCACGTATATGTGTGAAACTTTAAACGTGTGTTAGCTTGTAAAAGCTGCAACAACGCATGTTTAATTATTTAGCTATAAAATTATTGAATATTTCAGGTAAACAAACCCCCATAGAGGTAAAGATTTGGCCAAATTTGACAACAGAAAGTGAACTTGCGTCTGTCGCATTCGGAGTTACCATTACACCAAGGTGCTATCTCTTATATGTTTTATCTCTTAAGTCGTGTAAATCAATCGTTGGAGACGGAATAGATTCTATCGAACTTTTGAACGACTCTGCCAATTTGCTGTAGATATGAAACAGATGAATGTGAGTTTTTTATACTAAACTATACAGGATAAAACTCACTTAAGTTGTGGAGTAGCAAAATCGTTAGAGCATCAAACAAAATACATGTGGTTTTTAGTTGCGGCCATCCACGTTGTAAGTTTAAGTCCCATAGAGGTCAACTTTGTATTAATTTGGGTGGGGTGGGATATCAATAAAATGAAGTCCCTGGACGCGTTTGATATTGTTATCATTTGTGAGGATGAAGTTTATAATTAAAAGTGAGATTGGTGAAAATTGAGAGCAGAGATGTTGGGTATAGTGATGAAGAAGATAATGTCTGAGAGGCACAGGGGATAAAACGGATGTGACCCCTATGGCACATGGCACAGGTTATTAAGTACATACAAACATTCAACTTTTCACATCCAGTTATAATCATTCAGTAACATTTAAGCCCTTATATACACACACTTACAGAGACACACACACACACTTACACACACACACACACACTTACACAGAGACACACACTGACACACACACACACTTACAGAGACACACAGACTAACACAGAGACACACATTTACACAGACACACACACACGCTTACACAGAGACACACACTTACACAGACACACACACACACTTACACAGAGACACACACTTACACAGACACACACACACACACACACTTACACAGAGACACACAGTTACACTGACACACACACACTTACACAGAGACACACACACACATTTACACAGAGACACACTTACACAGACACACACACACCCACACACTTACACAGACACACACACACTTACACAGAGACATACTTACACAGACACACACACTTTAACTGACACACACACACACACACTTACACAGACACACACTTACACAGAGACACACACTTACACAGACACACTTACACAGAGACACACACTTACACTGACACACACACACACTTACACAGACACACACTTACACAGACACACACACTTACACTGACACACACACACACACACACACTTACACAGACACACACTACTTGTATGTAAAGTTACACGAGAAAGTTGTTTAAAATACCTGAAACAGTCTTTGTGGGGACCTACAGAGGTACAACACATTTCTCACACATTTCGTCATATTATCAATAAATGAAATGAAGGTGACAGTAGAATCGGTAGAGCGTCGGAAAAGTACTTGCTTTGCGGCATATAGTTACGTCCCTTTACGTTGTGAGTTCAAAACCCACCGAGGTTAACTTTGCCTTTCATCCTTATGGGGTCGATAAAATAAAGTACCAGTCACGCACTGGGGTCGATTTAATCGACACCCCCCAAAAAAATTACTGGCCTTGTGCCTATATAAGAAACCAATATTAAGGGCGGTGGATTGGCAGTAATCGGTAGAGCATCAGACAAAATGCATTACGTTATATAGTTAGTCCCTTTACATTGTGTTCAAATCTCGCTGAGGTTAGATTTGCCTTTCCTCTCTACATGGCCTTTAAAATAAAGTACCAGTAACACGCTGGAGACGAATAAATCGACTTACCCCTCCCCTAAAAGTGTTGACCTTGTGTCTAAATAAGAAACGACTATTGATAAATGAAGTTGTCTATTAGCCATGACAGAAGCTCTCTAGCATTAAAGATAAAAATAGCTGAGCTATGTTTATATGGGAGGTAGGTACGATTGATATTTGAATCTCCCTTTTAATTCGGAAAGAAATCTGGACAATTATCAGTTAACATAATCGGACAGTCTGTTAAGTGATAGAACGATAGAAATATGGTGGGGAGGAGGAGAAGGTAGACAGGTATAATAGGGGTAGATAGAAGGAGAGGTAGATTGCTGTATACACATATATATATATGTATATATATATATATGTGTATATATATATATATATATATATGTGTGTGTGAGTGTGTGTGTGGTTATATATATATATATATATATATATATACATATATATAAAAACAGTGCGACAGAAACACACACAAAATTAAGGTGGCCACAAACACTCACATACCCACACACAAGAACATATACATATATATAGAGAGAGAGAATATGTGTGTGTGTGTGTATGTGTGTGCGTATGATACAGACAAACGAAAGGGGAGAAGCAGAGAGAGGGAGAAAGAGGGAGAGAGGGGCAGTGAGAGGGAGGGAGAGAGAGAGGCCCAGAGGGCGTGGGAGAGAGAGCAGAGAGAGAGAGAGAGAGAGAGAGAGAGAGAGAGAAAGAGAGTAAGAGTGTCTGAGTGTGTGTGTTGCTTGTGTGTTATGTCTGTATGTGTGTGTGAATGTGTGGGTGTGTCTATTTGTCTGTATATGTGTGTGTGTATGCATGTCTGTATGTGTATGTGTGTGGATGTATGTGTGTGTGTTATATGTGTAGGCATGTGTGTATGTGTGTATCTATGTGTGTATGTGTCTATGTATGTGTATGTGTGTGTGTGTGCCTATGTGTCTGTATGTGTGTGTGTCTGTATGTGTGTGTGTGTGTGTGTGTGTATGTCTGTATCTGTGTGTGTATGTGTGTGTGTGTATGACTACGTGTCTGTATGTCTGTATGAGTGTGAGTGTGTGTGTGTGGCTATATGTATGTATGTATGTGTGTGTGTGTACGTGTGCGTGTGTGTCTATATGTATGTATGTGTGAGTTTGAAAGAGGTCCTCTACATTTGAAAATGAATTAATGGAAATCCATTTTGATAATGGTGTAAAAAGATTTGTGTTAACGGCAGAGATTGTTGTTCGACACTCCGGTTGGACGTTTCTAAAGAGTTCGTTGTAGGCTTTAATGGCGGAATCTTGATAATAGTAAGGCAAGAGGCTGTAATTAATGCCAAAGCAGATAAATGTCTCTAATGTTCCCTAACATCTTTTGGTCCAGTCATTCACATCATATATAATTGTTTCTACTTTAGGCACAAGGCCAGCAATTACCCAGTACATTACTGGTACTTTATTTTATCGACCCCGTAAGGATGAAAGGCAAAGTTAACCTCGGCGGGATTTGAACTCAGACCGTAAAGGGACGTAACTATGCTGGAAAGCATGGTGACCGACCTTCTACCGATACTGCCAACCCACCGCCCTTGACATTATATATAATGAGTCTCTAGAAGATAGTAGCTACTATAATATAGTGGTCATCTGGTGGTAGCTACTATAATATAGTGGTCATCTAGTGGTAGAAGCTATAATATAGTGGTCATCTAGTGGTAGCTACTATAATATAGTGGTCATCTAGTGGTAGAAGCTATAATATAGTGGTCATCTAGTGGTAGCTACTATAATATAGTGGTCATCTGGTGGTAGAAGCCATAATATAGTGGTCATCTGGTGGTAGCAGCCATAATATAATGGTCATCTGGTGGTAGCAGCCATAATATAGTGAACATCTGGTGGTAGCTACTATAATATAGTGGTCATCTGGTGGTAGAAGCCATAATATAGTGGTCATCTGGTCGTAGAAGCCATAATATAGTGGTCATCTGGTGGTAGCAGCCATAATATAATGGTCATCTGGTGGTAGCAGCCATAATATAATGGTCATCTGGTGGTAGCAGCCATAATATAGTGAACATCTGGTGGTAGCTACTATAATATAGTGGTCATCTGGTGGTAGAAGCCATAATATAGTGGTCATCTGGTGGTAGCAGCCATAATATAATGGTCATCTGGTGGTAGCAGCCATAATATAGTGAACATCTGGTGGTAGCTACTATAATATAGTGGTCATCTGGTGGTAGAAGCCATAATATAGTGGTCATCTGGTGGTAGCAGCCATAATATAGTGGTCATCTGGTGGTAGCAGCCATAATATAGTGGACATCTGGTGGTAGCAGCCATAATATAGTGGACATCTGGTGGTAGCAGCCATAATATAGTGGACATCTGGTGGTAGCAGCCATAATATAGTGGTCATCTGTGGTAGCAGCCATAATATAGTGGTCATCTGGTGGTAGCAGCCATAATATAATGGTCATCTGGTGGTAGCAGCCATAATATAGTGGACATCTGGTGGTAGCAGCCATAATATAGTGGACATCTAGTGGTAGAAGCTATAATATAGTGGTCCTCTGGTGGTAGCAGCCATAATATAGTGGTCATCTGGTGGTAGCAGCCATAATATAGTGGTCATCTGGTGGTAGCAGCCATAATATAGTGGTCATCTGGTGGTAGCAGCCATAATATAGTGGTCATCTGGTGGTAGCTACTATAATATAGTTGTCATCTGGTGGTAGCAGCCATAATATAGTTGTCATCTGGTGGTAGCAGCCATAATATAGTGGTCATCTGGCGGTAGTAGCCATAATATAGTGGTCATCTGGTTGTAGCAGCCATAATATAGTGGTCATCTGGTGGTAGTAGCCATAATATAGTGGTCATCTGGTGGTAGCAGCCATAATATAGTGGTCATCTAGTGGTAGAAGCTATAATATAGTGGTCATCTGTGGTAGCAGCCATAATATAGTGGTCATCTGGTGGTAGCAGCCATAATATAGTGGTCAACTAGTGGTAGAAGCTATAATATAGTGGTCATCTGGTGGTAGCAGCCATAATATAGTGGTCATCTAGTGGTAGCAGCTATAATATAGTGGTCATCTAGTGGTAGAAGCTATAATATAGTTGTCATCTGGTGGTAGCAGCCATAATATAGTGGTCATCTGGTGGTAGCAGCCATAATATAGTGGTCATCTTGTGGTAGCAGCCATAATATAGTGGTCATCTGGTGGTAGCTACTATAATATAGTGGTCATCTGGTGGTAGCAGCCATAATATAGTGGTCATCTGGTGGTAGCAGCCATATATAGTTGTCATCTGGTGGTAGTAGCCATAATATAGTGGTCATCTGGTGGTAGCAGCCATAATATAGTGGTCATCTGGTGGTAGCAGCCATAATATAGTGGTCATCTGGTGGTAGCAGCCATAATATAGTGGTCATCTAGTGGTAGCAGCCATAATATAGTGGTCATCTGGTGGTAGCTACTATAATATAGTGGTCATCTGGTGGTAGCAGCCATAATATAGTGGTCATCTGGTAGTAGCAGCCATATATAGTTGTCATCTGGTGGTAGCAGCCATAATATAGTGGTCATCTGTGGTAGCAACCATAATATAGTGGTCATCTGGTGGTAGTAGCCATAATATAGTGGTCATCTGGTGGTAGCTACTATAATATAGTGGTCATCTGGTGGTAGTAGCCATAATATAGTGGTCATCTAGTGGTAGAAGCTATAATATAGTGGTCATCTGGTGGTAGCTACTATAATATAGTGGTCATCTGTGGTAGCAACCATAATATAGTGGTCATCTGGTGGTAGCAGCCATAATATAGTGGTCATCTAGTGGTAGAAGCTATAATATAGTGGTCATCTGGTGGTAGTAGCCATAATATAGTGGTCATCTAGTGGTAGAAGCTATAATATAGTGGTCATCTAGTGGTAGAAGCTATAATATAGTGGTCATCTGGTGGTAGTAGCCATAATATAGTGGTCATCTAGTGGTAGAAGCTATAATATAGTGGTCATCTGGTGGTAGCAGCCATAATATAGTGGTCATCTGGTGGTAGCAGCTATAATATAGTGGTCATCTAGTGGTAGAAGCTATAATATAGTGGTCATCTGTGGTAGCAGCCATAATATAATGGTCATCTAGTGGTAGCAGCCATAATATAGTGGTTATCTAGTGGTAGAATCTATAATATAGTGGTCATCTGGTGGTAGCAGCCATAATATAGTGGTCATCTGGTGGTAGCAGCCATAATATAGTGGTCATCTGGTGGTAGCAGCCATAATATAGTGGTCATCTAGTGGTAGAAGCTATAATATAGTGGTCATCTGTGGTAGCAGCCATAATATAGTGGTCATCTGGTGGTAGCAGCCATAATATAGTGGTCATCTGGTGGTAGAATCTATAATATAGTGGTCATCTGTGGTAGCAGCCATAATATAGTGGTCATCTGGTGGTAGTAGCCATAATATAGTGGTCATCTAGTGGTAGAAGCTATAATATAGTGGTCATCTGGTGGTAGCAGCCATAATATAGTGGTCATCTGGTGGTAGCAGCCATAATATAGTGGTCATCTGTGGTAGCAGCCATAATATAGTGGTCATCTAGTGGTAGAAGCTATAATATAGTGGTCATCTGTGGTAACAGCCATAATATAGTGGTCATCTGGTGGTAGCAGCCATAATATAGTGGTCATCTGGGGGTAGCAGCCATAATATAGTTGTCATCTGGTGGTAGCAGCCATAATATAGTGGTCATCTAGTGGTAGAAACTATAATATAGTGGTCATCTGGTGGTAGCAGCCATAATATAGTGGTCATCTGGTTGTAGCAGCCATAATATAGTGGCCATCTGGTGGTAGCAGCCATAATATAGTGGTCATCTGGTGGTAGCAGCCATAATATAGTGGTCATCTGGTGGTAGCAGCCATAATATAGTGGTCATCTGTGGTAGCAGCCATAATATAGTGGTCATCTGGTGGTAGCAGCCATAATATAGTGGTCATCTGGTGGTAGCAGCCATAATATAGTGGTCATCTGGTGGTAGCAGCCATAATATAGTGGTCATCTGTGGTAGCAGCCATAATATAGTGGTCATCTGGTGGTAGCAGCCATAATATAGTGGTCATCTGGTGGTAGCAGCCATAATATAGTGGTCATCTGGTGGTAGCAGCCATAATATAGTGGTCATCTGGTGGTAGCAGCCATAATATAGTGGTCATCTAGTGGTAGAAGCTATAATATAGTGGTCATCTGGTGGTAGCAGCCATAATATAGTGGTCATCTGGTGGTAGCAGCCATAATATAGTGGTCATCTAGTGGTAGAAGCTATAATATAGTGGTCATCTGGTGGTAGCAGCCATAATATAGTGGTCATCTAGTGGTAGAAGCTATAATATAGTGGTCATCTGGTGGTAGCAGCCATAATATAGTGGTCATCTGTGGTAGCAGCCATAATATAGCGGTCATCAGCCATAATATAGCGGTCATCGTTCCTTTGTCAGTGTTGAACTAAAGAGCAACGATGGTTGCTAAACACTGTACGGCTTAATTCCGGCTGTTTGTTTACAAACACACCGAGCATTACAATAAATGTTCGGTAAATCCATACGTACATATATATATATGTGTGCATGTATGTATATATATATATACATACAACTGTACGTCTGTATACATATATGTATGTACGTATACATACTTATAATATATATATATCTATATATAAATGTAATCTGAGTTTTTCGAATATTAATAATGATTTCTAGTATAGGCACAATGCCAGTAATTTGGGAGCAGAGGAAAGTCGATTAAATCGATCTCAGTATGTTACTGGTACTTTATTTTATCGACCACGTAAAGATGAAAGGCAAAGTTAACCTCGGCGGGATTTGAACTCATACCGTAAGGGGACGTAACTCTATGTTGTAAAGCATAGCGTCCGACCGTCTACCGGTACTGCCAATCCACCGCCCTAATAACATTCGATTCATTTGCAATTATGCAAACAAGCCTCACTTGTATAGCCATGTCAGTAGAATGAACCCTTCATTCTTGCTTCATCAGCCAATCTGCTAATATGCTAATCAGGCCGATCAGTCTCTGTATATTTTAGAAAATAGCATATATTTTCACTAACTCTGACAGTTGGCAGATTAACAGTGAGCTGTACTGATGAAGGGTGATTGAGATGGAGGGTTTGTGGTTTTTCTCGCATATATATATATATATTTATATATATATATATATATATATATATATATATATATATATATATATATATATATATATATATATATATATATATATACATATATATATATATATATATATATATATATATATATATATATATATATATACATATATATATATATATATATATATATATATATATATATATATATATATATATATATATATATATATACATACATATATATATATATATATATATATATATATATATATAATACAAAATTTAGTACAGCATCATCGAAGCTCTGGATGCAGCCAAGCTAACGAATGCAATCTCGGTGGGATTATTTTCTTTGTTTTTTGTGCCTCTCCTTTGTTATGTCCTACGCCATTTTGTTTTTGTGTGTGTGAACACACACACAAAATCAAGATGGGGTAGGAGTGGCACAAAAAAAAAACAAAGAAAAGAATCCCCAGTCACTGAAGAGGTCACAGAATGTGTGACGAAAGAACTTTGACAATATATATAAACAACCATCTGGTTGTGGAACCAACCAACCAACCGGAAATTTATAAATTCCTAAATTTATAAATTTATTATAATAAATTGAAGTGAAAGTTACTGGTGCGTGTGTTTCTTATTGGCAACATGACCCTCCCAAAGTATAACAAAATCGGTTTCAACACACGTTTTCAGATAAAGAATCTTGCTAAACAAATTCAGAAACGAAATATATATATATATACATATCGTGTTGGGTTATATGCCACAGTTAAGGCGACTAAAGTGTGCAGAATGTAAATACTGTAAGTAGAATTGAAGTTAGTGTTGCAGCATGCGTACAAACTTTGTGGTTGTGACATTCACGTGCTTATATGCCTGAATATATATATATATGTGTGTGGGGGGGGGGGTATGTGTGTTTGTGTGTGTGTGTGTGTGTGTGTGTGTGTGTGTGTGTGTGTGTGTGTGCATGTATATATATATATATATATATATACTTATATTGACATACAGTTATTATATACATGCTTATATATATTTAAATAAAGTAATTAGTATATTTAAGAGCTTAAGTATATATTCTGACTAAATTTCAAAACTGGAACATGAATTTTGACGGAAATGCAAAGAAAATGTTTATCGTTGAAAATATTCCTAGAGTTTCATTGAATTGTTCGGTTCTGAGAATGGAAGGCAAGATGTTTCTAAAGATTGTTTATATTCCATTAACCACAAATTTACAGACAGTGGCAAGAATAAACATACACAGCTTGTCTCAATAAACGTCATTTTATAGAAATTCAGTAATGATATTTCAATATTGTTTGAGGTGACTTGTAGCTAATGTTTTATATTTAACTATATTAATTAAAATTTAAGATTTATTTCAAATGTCTAGGCTATACAAAATATATAAATGTCTATATGAAAAATTCATGTAGATGAGATATATTGAAATTACAATATTATTTCATGTTTAGTAAATAGTTTCTAATTCTGTAAATTATTAAATCTAAACTATTTCAGAGTGAGAATTGAAGAAGAAATGTTAAATATATTAATACATATAATATAAAATATAGTGGAACGGCCCTCCGTCGGTTTCAACGACGAGTGTCCCAATTCGATCAACAGAACGCCCTACTCACGACAAACTAACATATAAGTGGCCGAGCATTCCATAGATATGTAATTCTAAATGGGATTCACCATAATATAGGTGGATCTTCACATTACACGTATAATACATTCCATGTGTTTCCTAGCACCATCCTCCCTTTCTCCCCCCCCTCACCTTCTTCTTCTTCTTCTTCTTCTTCTTCTTCTTCTTCTTCTTCTTATTATTATTATTATTATTATTATTATTATTATTATTATTATTATTGTTATTACTCTTTGAGTCTCAGTCATTGATGTTAGTTAACTGGAAAGTTTGTTGGAATGAATATCAAGCCACTACCTGCAGCCTCAGATATTCAGGACGTATCGGAGGGTTCTTGCTGTTCCCAGCAAGCATGCCTTTTGAAGCGTTCCAAAAAGCGTGAAGGGGCCGATTTTCTTTAACCATCCCTGGAAACTTTTGGAGATAGTCCCCAGTGCGCCTATGACAATAGGGATCACTTTGACTTCATGGCAGTTCCAAATCATTTTTACCTCCCACTTTAAGTCCTGGTATCGGTTAATTTTCTCCCTCTCCTTCTCTTGCACTCTCGTGTCGAATGGGCAGGCCACATCCACAATCAGGCACGATCTTTTTTCTTTGTCCACAACCACCAGGTCAGGTCTATTGTGTTCCAGTTTCTTGTCCGTCTGTATCCTAAAATCCCACAGCACCTTCACCTGATCGTTCTCTATCACCGCCTCTGGCTTTATTATTATTATTATTATTATTATTATTATTATTATTGTTATTGTTATTCCTTGAATCTCAGTCATTGATGTTGGTTAACTGGAAAGTCCGTTGGATTGAATATCAAGCCACTACCTGCAGCCTCAGATATTCAGGACGTATCGGAGGGTTCTTGCCGTTCCAAGCAAGCATGCCTTTTGAAGCGTTCCAAAAAGCGTGAAGGGGCCGATTTTCTTTAACCATCCCTGGAAACCTTTGGAGATAGTCCCCAGTGCGCCTATGACAATCGGGATCACTTTGACTTCATGGCAGTTCCAAATCCTTTTCACCTCCCACTTTAGGTCCTGGTATCGGTTAATTTTCTCCCTCTCCTTCTCTTGCACTCTCGTGTCGAACGGGCAGGCCACATCCACAATCAGGCACGATCTTTTTTCTTTGTCCACAACCACCAGGTCAGGTCTATTGTGTTCCAGTTTTTTGTCCGTCTGTATCCTAAAATCCCACAGCACCTTCACCTGACTGTTCTCCATCACCGCCTCTGGCCTATGCTCATACCATTTCTCAGAATGTGGTAGATTGTTTACTTTGCACAGGTGCCAGTGGATCACCCTGCCCATCACATCGTGTCTCCAGCCCTTATAGTGGGTCTGGGCTAGGTGTTTACACTCGGACACAATGTGAGCCACAGTCTCCTCTCTCTCTCCACAGATCCTGCACAGTGGGCTAGCCTCCTCCTTGTAGATATGGTGCTTCAACCACTTCGTTTTGAGGGCCTGCTCCTGCGCGGCCATTAGCATTCCTTCTGTAGCCTTTTTGAGGTCTCCTCTTCTCAACCAGTTCCATGTCTGTGGATCTCTAAATTCAGTTTTCTCAAAGAAGGTACTATGAAGGGATTTTCCCTTAAGGCTGCTCTTCCTCCTTGATGTTATTTCCTCCTTTGGTATCCCCTGGCCTACTGTCCCCTCCTTCAGTACAGCTCTGAGCATTGGCTCCTTACTATAGGTCACGTATTTGTATAGGTTGTTTTTCTCCATCTGAACACAGTCCTCTATGCTGATAAGACCTCTTCCACCCTCAGATCTCCTTAGGTAGAGTCTATCGACATCACTCCTCTTGTGGAACATGTTGTAGATAGTCAATAGCTTCCTAGTCTTCCTATCCATTTCTTTTTGTTCAGCAACATTCCATCTCAGAATTCCCGCACTGTACCTAATAATAGACACAGCTCGGGAATTTACTGCGCTTATGGCATTTCTGCTGTTCAGATGTGACTTCAATACGCTCCTTACTCTCCGAATGTATTCAGTTCTTAACAATTCCTTCATTTTTTTGTTCTTTATGCCATCAGCCTCCAGAACGCCCAAATACTTGTATCCTTCCTCAGAGTCAATTTCCTTTATCATCTCACCTGTTGGTATCTGGATCCCGTTACTTCTGCTCAACCTACCCCTCCTCATCACAATGACTCCACATTTACCAATACCAAACTGCATACATATATCACTGCTGAAAATACGGACAGTGTCAACAAGCACATCCAACTCCTTCTCACTTTTCCCGAAGAGCTTAAGATCGTCCATGAAGAGGAGGTGATTGATGGTAAGCTCTCCCCTTCCCAACTTGTATCCTGCTCTCACTTTTCGCAGCATAATGGTCAAGGGCATCAGGGCAAGGACAAACAACAGAGGGGACAGGCTATCTCCCTGGAAGATACCTCTCTTGATCTTCACGCTTCCCAAGGATACTCCAGTTGATGTCAACTCTGTCTCCCAGGACCCCATACTCCTGCCCAGCAACTGTCTGATGTTACCTGCCACCCTGAAGATCTCCAGGCTTTTGGTGATCCAGGAATGAGGCACCATGTCAAATGCCTTTCTGTAGTCTATCCATCCCATGGCAAGATCAGTGTGTCTCCTCCTGCAATTCCCCATTACCATCTTATCAATAAGCAACTGGTCCTTTGTACCACGTGACTTCTTTCGGCATCCTTTCTGTTCGTCCGGCAACAAGTTGTTTGTGTGGAGGTGATGGTAGATTTCCTCAGACACAATGCTCGTCAACAGTTTCCACATTACGGGCAGACATGTGATAGGTCTATAGTTGGTAACATCATTACCCTTGATTCGGTCTTTCATTATCAGAACTGTGGTACCTTTTGTCAACCACTCTGGCACCTCACCCGACACCAAGCAGTCATTGAACATGGCCGTCAGCTTCGGGTGGAGGGATGTTAAATGTTTAATCCAATACCCCTGCACACCATCTGGGCCTGGTGATTTCCAGTTGGTTAGTTTTTTGGCTTGCCCCTTAAGAGTTTCAACTGTGATACTCAAATCAGTCTGTTGCTGTGCCTGCTCACCGATCTCCCTCTGTACTGTCTCAATCCACCCTGCCTGGGCATTGTGTCTAACATCCTGCTCCCATATTCCTCTCCAGAATGTTTTAGCTTGTTCCGCCCCAGGGATCAAGTCGGTGCCTCTTTCTTTCCCCTCAAGCTGTCCAAACAGCATCTTCTGGTTGTTGTCGAACATGCGGTTCTGTTTATACTGACTGACTCTGTTCTCGTATCGCCTGATTTTGGCACTCTTTGCTACAATGCGTTGCTTCAATTCCTCTATGATAATATTTAGCTTTTTACTCCTAGTTTTGTATTTTATTTCCAGTCTATTTTTAGTGCCTATGTTTTTTAGTGTCCCATTCAGTAGTGACTCAAGCTTTCCTATGTCATTTCTCATTTCCCCGATTTGCCCACTCAGTCGCTTCTTCCACCACGGCTCTGCTCTTTCTTGTCTGTTGTTTCCTCTCGCTTTTATACCAAGTAGTTTCCTCACCGTATTTGCTGTTGCTTTGAGGATATTGTTGCACTGGTGGAGACTCCTCGCCTCAAGGTATGGGATGACTTTGTTTACCTTAGCTGTTGTTTCTTTTAACTTTTTCCTGTCTACAAATCTTAGGTTCATAGGTCTCCCACTATCATTGTTCAACTCATCTACCACTAAATTTAGGATGTCAACCGAATCTTGTCCTAGCCCGTCAGCATTCATCTCCTCAGTGGCCGTATCTCTGTTCCAGGTATTATTTATCTCAGTATTCAGATCATTGTCTGCTTCGGGTGGTTCCTCCGCTCTCAGGACCTCCTCACCTTCATTTCCCGCCGGCTCGCTTGTCTGGCATACTACACCCGCCATCTCCAAGCCATTCTCTCTGCTCAGTTCCTCCAGTTCCAGCTCGCTTATCCACCCATTAGTTCTTATTACCCGAGCCTGCCCGGCCAATTTTTGTTCATCTAATTTAAATAAACCAATCTCGTTCCAGATGTTATGCATCCGTCTCCTGTAGCCCCTCTCCTTGGGGTTACTTTTCAGGTAGCATTGCATAACAGTTCTATTCAATTCTTTCGTCCAGTTGGTTCTGGCCCCTTTCCTTCTTCTTCTTCCTCCAACATCAGCAGTATTTCGTTGACAGTCAGGTTCCTGCTGCTGAGCCAGGGGGCACCTGTTGGGTGAGAGTCTGTCACATGACGTTCTAGTCTCCATTTCACCGTTATTCGAACTGTTTATGTTCGATATTTAAACACTCTTATCGAGGATTGGCGAATGTATGTTTACATAGCCATCTGTGGATCCGCCATCCCACTTGGCCCTTGTGTGGCATTATCACCACGCTGTATACGGACACACATAAACAAACAAACACACGGGCAGAAAGGGCCCCAAAAATGAATAAGCATAAGTTTCATTGTAATGTAGTATTCGAATGTCTGACTTAGTTTTTGTTTTTTAAGTTTTACTTTTTCCCCCCTCTTCTCTGTCCGTCCGCCTGCTTCTCTCTTCATTCTTATTTTCTTTACGTTTTTGGGGTTTCTTTTTTTTGTTTTTGTTTTTCTCTGTTTTTCTCGTTTTTTACTGTATTATTATTATTATTATTATTATTATTATTATTATTATTATTATTGTGTGGTTTTCGCCACGAGTAACCCTCAGAGGTTTCCCCCCTATTGGGGAATTTTTCATTGTTTCAATTTTCATTTTATTGTTTATATATATATATGTTTTGTCTTTTTTTTTTTTTTTTTCTTATATAAATAATTGTTTCTACTTTAGGCACAAGGCCAGCAATTATCCAGTGCATTACTGGTACTTTATTTTATCGACCCCGTAAGGATGAAAGGCAAAGTCAACCTCGGCGGGATTTGAACTCAGATCGTAAAGGGACGTAACTATGCTGGAAAGCATGACGTCCGACCCTCTACCGATACTGTCAATCCACCAAATATTTACACGCACAAAACCCACATCGTATCGTCCTGTTGCGTCTGTGATGTTTTTCTTGATGTCAGCCCTTGTGGCCAATAAAGAAATCATTATTATTATTATTATTATTATTATTTTTTTTTTTCTTCTTCTTCTTCTTCTTCTTCTTCTTCTTCTTCTTCTTCTTCTTCTTCTTCTTCTTCTTCTTCTTCTTCTTCTTCTTCTTCTTCTTCTTCTTCTTCTTCTTCTTCTTCTTCTTCTTCTTCTTCTTCTTCTTCTTCTTCTTCTTCTTCTTCTTCTTCTTCTTCTTCTTCTTCTTCGCCCACTTATTCCTGAGAAGATCGTGGGGTCAGAGTCCTGAAACCCTCCTTCCAGCAGGTCCTGTCGGCAGCAACTGTCTCCAACTGATCCAGCTGGATCTCCAAGCAAGATCATGGATGATATCCAACCATCTTGCTCGAGGTCTACCCCAGTGTCTTCTGCCGGTTGAGTTTCTCTGTAAACTCTGTCCAGCGATTCTTTCCTCAGACATTCTAACCACCTGGCCATATTATCGGAGCTATGATCTCCCAATTCGGAGAAATGGCGGCTCTACCTGGAGTGACTCTCTCATCTCCGAGCTACACACTCTATCCAGTAATGTTACTCCAGCTGTGATCTCCCAATCCGGAGAACTAGCTGCTCTACCTGGAGTGACTCTCTCATCACCGAGCTACACACTCTATCCAGTAATGTTACTCCAGCTGTGATCTCCCAATCCGGAGAACTAGCTGCTCTACCTGGAGTGACTCTCTCATCTCCGAGCTACACACTCTATCCAGTAATGTTACTCCAGCTGTGATCTCCCAATCCGGAGAACTAGCGGCTCTACCTGAAGTGACTCTCTCATCTCCGAGCTACACACTCTATCCAGTAATGTTACTCCAGCTGTGATCTCCCAATCCGGAGAACTAGCTGCTCTACCTGGAGTGACTCTCTCATCTCCGAGCTACACACTCTATCCAGTAATGTTACTCCAGCTGTGATCTCCCAATCCGGAGAACTAGCTGCTCTACCTGGAGTGACCCTCTCATCTCCGAGCTACACACTCTATCCAGTAATGTTACTCCAAAAACCTTTCGGAAGACCCCCACTTCAGCCGTTTCTATTCGCGGTCGTATTCTTTTAGGCATTGCCCAAGATGCCTGACCATAAGTACCATCCAGCCAATTTCCCTCACAAGACATGGCTGGACCCCAGATAATTATTGCTAGATGTAATTCAATGTAGAATTGAAATATTTATCATTCACTTAGTTATGAGTTATAAAGAGGCTTGGCTTACTGGCTATGTTGTTTGTTCTACGATTGAGAAGTCGTGTGTTCGGTTCCCAGTGGTGCTTTGTGACCTTGAATCTTATATTATATTGTTACAGTGTTAGTGGTGGTGGCGCTGGTGGTGGTGGTGGTAGTGTGGTACTAATTTTGTGATGGTGGTGATGGTGGTGGTGATGTAGTAGGGATGCTGTGATGGTGGTGGTGGCGTAGTGATGGTGGTAGTGGTGGTGTAGTGATGGTGGTGGTGTAGTGATGGTGATGGTGGTGGTGTAGTGATGGTGGTGGTGGTGGTGTATTGATGGTGATGGTGGTGGTGGTGGTGGTGTATGATGGTGATGGTGATGGTGGTGGTGGTATAGTGATGGTGATGGTGGTAGTGGTGGTGGTGGTGGTGGTGGTGTAGTAATGGTGATGGTGGTGGTGTAGTGATGGTGATGGTGGTGGTGGTGGTGGTGTAGTGGTGGTGTAGTGATGGTGATGGTGGTGATGGTGTAGTGATGGTAAGGGTGGTGGTGGATGTGTAGTGATGGTGGCGGTGGTTGGTGTAGTGATGGTGATGGTGGTGGTGTAGTGATGGTGATGGTGGTGGTGGTGGTAGTGTAGTGATGGTGATAGTGGTGGTGGTGGTGTAGTGATGGTGGTGGTGGTGGTGTAGTGGTCGCGGTGGTGTAGTGATGGTGACGGTCGTGGTGGTGGTGGTGTAGTGATGGTGACGGTGGTGGTGGTGGTGTAGTGATGGCGGTGGTGGTTGGTGTAGTGATGGTGATGGTGGTGGTGTAGTGATGGTGATGGTGGTGGTGGTGGTGTAATGATGGTGATGGTGGTGGTGGTTGGTGTAGGGGTGGTGGTGGTGGTGGTGTAGTGATGGTGATGGTGGTGGTGGTGGTGGTGGTGGTGGTGGTGGTGGTGTAATGATGGTGATGGTGGTGGTGGTTGGTGTAGTGGTGGTGGTGGTGTAGTGATGGTGATGGTGGTGGTGTGTCATTGTTCTGTGTTGTCACCATTAAACACATGGGATAAACTGCCGCTATTAAGATCCGTTCTATCAATCGTCTAACGCCAACACTTTGTGTGTGTGCGTGTGTGCGTGTGTGTCTCTGTGTGAATGTGTGTGTGTGTGTGTGTGTGTGTGTGTGTGTGTGTGTGTGTGTGTGTGTGTGTGTGTGTGTGCGAATATGTGTGTGTGTGTGTGTGTGAATATGTGTATTTTTCGTTTATGTTTGTATATATATATATATATATACATATAAACGAAAGACACACACACACACACATACAATTCTAAATATATATATATATATGTGTGTATGTATGTGTGCGTATGTATGTGTGATGGTGTCTGTGTATTTATTTGCATGTGTGTATGTGTCTGTGTGTACATGTGCATATGTTTGGGTGCATCTGTGTCTCGGTGTCTGCGCATGCGTTCGTACGTGTTTACGTTTATGCACGTGTCTCCCTCTCTCTCCCTCTCATCCAATTTTCTTTCCCTCTCTCACACACCACTATATATCATTATTTCTCTCTCACTGTCACACACATCCATGCTCTCCTTCCTCTTCCTCATTCTGCTTCTTCACCTTCGCTTTCTTTCTCCTCTCCATCCCACACTCTCCTCTCCCTCTCCCCACTCTCTCTTCTCCCTCTCCCCACCTCTCTATCTACCCCCCCACATCACTGTCTATATATGTAATGAATAATTCAGATTCTATTGACAGTAAGTTTTAGGTTTCGTTTCCTTCCCTCAACACACACACACACACACACACACACACACACACACACACACACACACACACACACACACACACACACACACACACACACACGTACTCACATAACCCCCCCCCACATCACACATGCAAACCTAAACACACTCACACACACACATACAGCCAAACACACACATGCAAACCTAAACACACTCACACACACACATACAGCCAAACACACACACACACACACACATACACACACTCACAACACAAACACGTACAAACTAAACACACACAACACACCAACACTACACCCTTTTCCCAAACACATTTACAGAAGCCATGTCTACCCAGAATGATGTGGTCAAGAATGGTCCTTCAAAACTGTAAAATAAAATAGCAACAATAATTGCTTCTACATTTGGCACAAGGCCAGCAGTTTTAGGGGACGGGGAAAGTTGATTAAATCAACCAGGGGCATTACTGGTACTTTATTTTGTCGAACGTAAGGATGAATGTGCGTGTATCTTTGATGGTGTGTGGGTTTTGTATGTAAACAGGTTTAATAATTATAAAAGGGAGGTAACAATGAAATTATAACAAAAAGGATTCCTCAAGAGGATTACTCCTGGAATAGAAATAATTGTTTCTACTTTAGGCACAAGGCCAGCAATTACCCAGTGCATTACTGGTACTTTATTTTATCGACCCCGTAAGGATGAAAGGCAAAGTAAACCTCGGCGGGATTTGAACTCAGACTGTAAAGGGACGTAACTATGCTGGAAAGCATGGCGTCCGACTCTCTACCGATACTGCCAATCAGAAATAATGATTTCTCGTATAGGCACAAGACCAGTAATTTGGGGGAGGGGAAAGTCGATTAAATCGAGCCCAGTACATTACTGGTACTTTATGTTATCGACCCCGTAAGGATGAAAGGGCAAAGTTATCCTCGGCGGAATTTGAAATCAGATCATAAAGGACCGTAACTCTATGCCGCAAAGCATGTTGTCCGACGATCTACCGATACTACCAATCGACCTGGAATATAAATAATAGACGTCGCAAACAGGCAAAAGCTAGAAATGTTAGGTGAAGTGTAATGTCGTTAATAACGGCTCCAATATTTGACTGGGAATTAATTTTATCCATCTCGGAAAGATGAAAGTCGGAATTACACGTTACGGGATTTGAACTCACAGCGGCAAGAACTTTAATGACTTTGTCAAC
>OZ024743.1:81321966-81324466 GCA_964016885.1 Eledone cirrhosa
TCCCAAAAGGCGGAGGGGGAGATAGTCACGCGATATAACGGTCGAGAAACAGAGCTAAGCCTCTTATAACCAGGAAGAAAATACCACAGAGGCGGAGGGGGTATTTATATCGAGGCCGCAGAAGAGGTGGTGAAGAAGGCTAGAAGTATGAGTAATGGAAGCTTTCCAGTTGTCCCCACACCTCAAAGATTGCTCGACCAGAGGGAGTTATTAACAATATATTTAGAAACACACAGATACATGCGGACACACACATATATACATGAATGCATCCGCACCCAACTGTGAGTTAAGGGTGCCAACTTCACCGATGTTGCTCAATGAATAACCGGGACAGACCAATTCAGTTGAACCAGACTGAACCAGTATCAGAGTTAAAAATACATTATGAAGAGAGAAGAAACATTTAGATATAATTAGTAATAAAATGTATCATACCTAAACTGCTCCTAAATTCCTCGACTACGTAGTTTCGTGGCATAAACAAAAACAATATATCATAAAGATATAGAGTCCCTGCGAGGTCTGCCGACTTATCAAGAGGATACCTTATTTTACTAGTCTCAAGAACGCGTCTACACGACGTGAGAAAGAATCCCAAAAGGCGGAGGGGGAGATAGTCACGCGATATAACGGTCGAGAAACAGAGCTAAGCCTCTTATAACCACGAAGAAAATACCACAGAGGCGGAGGGGGTATTCATATCGAGGCCGCAGAAGAGGTGGTGAAGAAGGCTAGAAGTATGAGTAATGGAAGCTTTCCAGTTGTCCCCACACCTCAAAGATTGCTCGACCAGAGGGAGTTATTAACAATATATTTAGAAACACACAGATACATGCGGACACACACATATATACATGAATGCATCCGCACCCAACTGTGAGTTAAGGGTGCCAACTTCACCGATGTTGCTCAATGAATAACCGGGACAGACCAATTCAGTTGAACCAGACTGAACCAGTATCAGAGTTAAAAATACATTATGAAGAGAGAAGAAACATTTAGATATAATTAGTAATAAAATGTATCATACCTAAACTGCTCCTAAATTCCTCGACTACGTAGTTTCGTGGCATAAACAAAAACAATATATCATAAAGATATAGAGTCCCTGCGAGGTCTGCCGACTTATCAAGAGGATACCTCATTTTACTAGTCTCAAGAACGCGTCTACACGACGTGAGAAAGAATCCCAAAAGGCGGAGGGGGAGATAGTCACGCGATATAACGGTCGAGAAACAGAGCTAAGCCTCTTATAACCAGGAAGAAAATACCACAGAGGCGGAGGGGGTATTCATATCGAGGCCGCAGAAGAGGTGGTGAAGAAGGCTAGAAGTATGAGTAATGGAAGCTTTCCAGTTGTCCCCACACCTCAAAGATTGCTCGACCAGAGGGAGTTATTAACAATATATTTAGAAACACACAGATACATGCGGACACACACATATATACATGAATGCATCCGCACCCAACTGTGAGTTAAGGGTGCCAACTTCACCGATGTTGCTCAATGAATAACCGGGACAGACTAATTCAGTTGAACCAGACTGAACCAGTATCAGAGTTAAAAATACATTATGAAGAGAGAAGAAACATTTAGATATAATTAGTAATAAAATGTATCATACCTAAACTGCTCCTAAATTCCTCGACTACGTAGTTTCGTGGCATAAACAAAAACAATATATCATAAAGATATAGAGTCCCTGCGAGGTCTGCCGACTTATCAAGAGGATACCTTATTTTACTAGTCTCAAGAACGCGTCTACACGACGTGAGAAAGAATCCCAAAAGGCGGAGGGGGAGATAGTCACGCGATATAACGGTCGAGAAACAGAGCTAAGCCTCTTATAACCACGAAGAAAATACCACAGAGGCGGAGGGGGTATTCATATCGAGGCCGCAGAAGAGGTGGTGAAGAAGGCTAGAAGTATGAGTAATGGAAGCTTTCCAGTTGTCCCCACACCTCAAAGATTGCTCGACCAGAGGGAGTTATTAACAATATATTTAGAAACACACAGATACATGCGGACACACACATATATACATGAATGCATCCGCACCCAACTGTGAGTTAAGGGTGCCAACTTCACCGATGTTGCTCAATGAATAACCGGGACAGACCAATTCAGTTGAACCAGACTGAACCAGTATCAGAGTTAAAAATACATTATGAAGAGAGAAGAAACATTTAGATATAATTAGTAATAAAATGTATCATACCTAAACTGCTCCTAAATTCCTCGACTACGTAGTTTCGTGGCATAAACAAAAACAATATATCATAAAGATATAGAGTCCCTGCGAGGTCTGCCGACTTATCAAGAGGATACCTCATTTTACTAGTCTCAAGAACGCGTCTACACGACGTGAGAAAGAATCCCAAAAGGCGGAGGGGGAGATAGTCACGCGATATAACGGTCAAGAAACAGAGCTAAGCCTCTTATAACCAGGAAGAAAATACCACAGAGGCGGAGGGGGTATTCATATCGAGGCCGCA
>OZ024743.1:81329466-81341966 GCA_964016885.1 Eledone cirrhosa
AACACTTTATGAATTATTTTTCCAATGCGTGCAGTGCTGACAATCAGTCAGAAGAAGACTGTCGTCATGTACCAACCTGCTCCGGATAAAATTTTCAATGAACCCTCCATATACGTATACTGTCAAAAGCTGAAGGCTGCTGACACGTTTGTTTTTTGGGGGAGTAACTCTGAGTGTGGCCTGCTCTCTGGATGCTGAAGTTGGTCTACGTGTTAGTAAGGCAGGTGAGTCATTTGGAAGGCCCAGAGACTGTCTTTGGTGCAGGTGAGGAATCACAATGACGACCAAGGTGAGAGTGTATGCTGCATGTGTACTGTCAGTTTTGCTGTATGCGTGTGAGATATGGGTTGCCTACAAACGGTATATCCATAGACTGGAATGGTTTCACCAGCAGTGTCTCAGAAAGATGCTCGGTATCAAGTGACAAATGCATGTGAGTGATGTTGAGGTCCTTGAGAGAAGTGAGTGTCGGAGCATTGAGAGTATCATCCACCAACGACGTTTGAGATGGACCGGACACCTCTACAGAATGGAGGATGATCGAATCCTAAAAACAACTCTTGTATGGCGAGCTTTGTGAGGGTAAGAGACCACCTCACAAGCCAAAGCTCCGATTCAAGGATCGTGTAAAGGACTCATTGAAAAAAAACTGGTTTGATGATGGCTGACTGAGAGATAGAAGCTCTTGAAATAGAAACTTGGTGTGGAATGATGAATGATGGGGTCCATAATTTTGAGGACAGATGCATAGAGCACGAGAAGATCAACCGGGATGTGCGTAAGCAATGCCCTGGTGTATCTCTCGAAACGATCGGTGTCTCCATTGAATTGAAGTGCCCTGAGTGTGGAAAAATTTGCTTGAGTAAATCTGGTCTCAGGAGCCACAGTCGCAGCCATGTTCGAAGAGAACCAGTGAAAGTGAACTATGATTCCACGGTGTTGTGAGGGTTCACAGGCAACCTGATGCAAGACCTCAAGCCAGGGAGATACATAGTTGTCGTCAGTGTGCGAAGGAGTGCAAGTCTCTAGCGGGCTTGGAAAGCCATATCCGAGCGGCACACATCTGAATCTGACAAGCGATTGCAATACTCTTGGCAAAGTTTGCAGCTGTCATATACATATCTAGGGAGTGTGAGGTGCGGGTACTGTAGGTTTACCCCAGTGAGCACTCGATGTGTAGTTTCCAGTCTGTGAAGAGGTGTAGAACTAAGCAGAGTGTAAATATAATAATAAAAGGACGATTTGTTATATCTTCATTACGTTTATTGAGTAGTGAAGCTTTTGTCACTATTGATCAGCTCAAAGTTCGATCTGTATCGATCTGGCCCAGCTCTGGAATCAAAAGCTCGTCGGACTTCTGCTGTGGTAATGGCGGAATAAACCTGTAGAGCTTAGAAATGTCTGTAACGAATAAGGTGGTAGTGGTGGTTGTTCACATTGTTGTTGTTGTTGTTGTCAATGATGTTATTGTAGTTGTCATTGCTGTTACTTTTGTTGTCAATGCTGTTATTGTAGTTGTCATTGCTGTTATTGTAGTTGTCAATGCTGTTATTGTAGTTGTCATTGCTGTTATTGTAGTTGTCATTGCTGTTATTGTAGTTGTCATTGATGTTATTGTTGTTGTTGCCATTGCTGTTATTGTAGTTGTCAGTGCTGTTTTTGTAGTTGTCATTGCTGTTATTGTAGTTGTCATTGCTGTTATTGTAGTTGTTATTGCTGTTATTGTTGTTATTGCCATTGCTGTTATTGTAGTTGTCATTGCTGTTATTGTAGTTGTCATTGCTGTTATTGTTGTTGTTGCCATTGCTGTTATTGTAGTTGTCAATGCTGTTTTTGTAGTTGTCATTGCTGTTATTGTAGTTGTCATTGCTGTTATTGTAGTTGTTATTGCTGTTATTGTTGTTATTGCCATTGCTGTTATTGTAGTTGTCAGTGCTGTTTTTGTAGTTGTCATTGCTGTTATTGTTGTTGTCATTGCTGTTATTGTTGTTGTTGCCATTGCTGTTGTTGTAGTTGTCAATGCTGTTATTGTAGTTGTCATTGTTGTTATTGTAGTTGTCATTGCTGTTATTGTTGTTGTTGCCATTGCTGTTATTGTAGTTGTCATTGCTGTTATTGTAGTTGTCATTGCTGTTATTGTTGTTGTTGCCATTGCTGTTATTATAGTTGTCATTGCTGTTATTGTAGTTGTCATTGCTGTTATTGTTGTTGTTGCCATTGCTGTTGTTGTAGTTGTCAATGCTGTTATTGTAGTTGTCATTGCTGTTATTGTAGTTGTTGCCATTGCTGTTATTGTAGTTGTCATTGCTGTTATTGTAGTTGTCAATGCTGTTATTGTAGTTGTTATTGCTGTTATTGTTGTTGTTGCCATTGCTGTTGTTGTAGTTGTCATTGCTGTTATTGTAGTTGTTGCCATTGCTGTTATTGTAGTTGTCATTGCTGTTATTGTAGTTGTCATTGCTGTTATTGTAGTTGTTGCCATTGCTGTTATTGTAGTTGTCATTGCTGTTATTGTAGTTGTCATTGTTGTTATTGTAGTTGTCAATGCTGTTATTGTAGTTGTTATTGCTGTTATTGTTGTTGTTGCCATTGCTGTTGTTGTAGTTGTCATTGCTGTTATTGTAGTTGTCATTGCTGTCATTGTAGTTGTCATTACTGTTATTGTTGTTGTTGCCATTGCTGTTATTGTAGTTGTTGCCATTGCTGTTATTGCTGTTGTTGCCATTGCTGTTGTTGTAGTTGTTATTGCTGTTATTGTAGTTGTCATTGCTGTTATTGTTGTTGTCATTGCTGTTATTGTAGTTGTCATTGCTGTTATTGTAGTTGTTGCCATTGCTGTTATTGTAGTTGTCATTGCTGTTATTGTAGTTGTCATTGCTGTTATTGTAGTTGTTGCCATTGCTGTTATTGTAGTTGTCATTGCTGTTATTGTAGTTGTCATTGCTGTTATTGTTGTTGTCATTGCTGTTATTGTAGTTGTCATTGCTGTTATTGTAGTTGTTGCCATTGCTGTTATTGTAGTTGTCAATGCTGTTATTGTAGTTGTCATTGCTGTTATTGTAGTTGTTGCCATTGCTGTTATTGTAGTTGTCATTGCTGTTATTGTAGTTGTCATTGCTGTTATTGTTGTTGTCATTGCTGTTATTGTAGTTGTCATTGCTGTTATTGTAGTTGTTGCCATTGCTGTTATTGTAGTTGTCAATGCTGTTATTGTAGTTGTCATTGCTGTTATTGTAGTTGTTGCCATTGCTGTTATTGTAGTTGTCATTGCTGTTATTGTAGTTGTCATTGCTGTTATTGTAGTTGTCAATGCTGTTATTGTTGTTGTCAATGCTGTTATTGTAGTTGTCATTGCTGTTATTGTAGTTGTCATTGCTGTTATTGTAGTTGTCATTGCTGTTATTGTTGTTGTCATTGCTGTTATTGTAGTTGTCATTGCTGTTATTGTAGTTGTTGCCATTGCTGTTATTGTAGTTGTCATTGCTGTTATTGTAGTTGTCATTGCTGTTATTGTTGTTGTTATTGCTGTTATTGTAGTTGTCATTGCTGTTATTGTAGTTGTTGCCATTGCTGTTATTGTAGTTGTCAATGCTGTTATTGTAGTTGTCATTGCTGTTATTGTAGTTGTTGCCATTGCTGTTATTGTAGTTGTCATTGCTGTTATTGTAGTTGTCATTGCTGTTATTGTTGTTGTCATTGCTGTTATTGTAGTTGTCATTGCTGTTATTGTAGTTGTTGCCATTGCTGTTATTGTAGTTGTCATTGCTGTTATTGTAGTTGTCATTGCTGTTATTGTTGTTGTCATTGCTGTTATTGTAGTTGTCATTGCTGTTATTGTAGTTGTCATTGCTGTTATTGTAGTTGTTGCCATTGCTGTTATTGTAGTTGTCAATGCTGTTATTGTAGTTGTCATTGCTGTTATTGTAGTTGTTGCCATTGCTGTTATTGTAGTTGTCATTGCTGTTATTGTAGTTGTCATTGCTGTTATTGTTGTTGTCATTGCTGTTATTGTAGTTGTCATTGCTGTTATTGTTGTTGTTGCCATTGCTGTTATTGTAGTTGTCAATGCTGTTATTGTAGTTGTCATTGCTGTTATTGTAGTTGTCAATGCTGTTATTGTAGTTGTCATTGCTGTTATTGTAGTTGTCATTGATGTTATTGTTGTTGTTGCCATTGCTGTTATTGTAGTTGTCAATGCTGTTATTGTAGTTGTCATTGCTGTTATTGTTGTTGTCATTGCTGTTATTGTTGTTGTTGCCATTGCTGTTATTGTAGTTGTCATTGCTGTTATTGTAGTTGTCATTGCTGTTATTGTTGTTGTTGCCATTGCTGTTGTTGTAGTTGTCAATGCTGTTATTGTAGTTGTCATTGCTGTTATTGTAGTTGTCATTGCTGTTATTGTTGTTGTTGCCATTGCTGTTATTGTAGTTGTCAATGCTGTTATTGTAGTTGTCATTGCTGTTATTGTTGTTGTTGCCATTGCTGTTATTATAGTTGTCAATGCTGTTATTGTTGTTGTTATTGCTGTTATTGTTGTTGTCATTGCTGTTATTCTTGTTGTCATTGCTGTTATTGTAGTTGTCATTGCTGTTATTGTAGTTGTCATTGCTGTTATTGTAGTTGTCATTGCTGTTATTGTTGTTGTCAATGCTGTTATTGTAGTTGTCATTGCTGTTATTGTAGTTGTCATTGCTGTTATTGTTGTTGTCATTGCTGTTATTGTTGTTGTTGCCATTGCTGTTATTGTAGTTGTCATTGCTGTTATTGTAGTTGTCATTGCTGTTATTGTTGTTGTTGCCATTGCTGTTGTTGTAGTTGTCAATGCTGTTATTGTAGTTGTCATTGCTGTTATTGTAGTTGTCATTGCTGTTATTGTTGTTGTTGCCATTGCTGTTATTGTAGTTGTCAATGCTGTTATTGTAGTTGTCATTGCTGTTATTGTTGTTGTTGCCATTGCTGTTATTATAGTTGTCAATGCTGTTATTGTTGTTGTTATTGCTGTTATTGTTGTTGTCATTGCTGTTATTCTTGTTGTCATTGCTGTTATTGTAGTTGTCATTGCTGTTATTGTAGTTGTCATTGCTGTTATTGTAGTTGTCATTGCTGTTATTGTTGTTGTCAATGCTGTTATTGTAGTTGTCATTGCTGTTATTGTAGTTGTCATTGCTGTTATTGTTGTTGTCAATGCTGTTATTGTAGTTGTCATTGCTGTTATTGTAGTTGTTATTGCTGTTATTGTTGTTGTCATTGCTGTTATTGTTGTTGTTATTGATGTTATTGTTGTTGTCATTGCTGTTATTGTTGTTGCCAATGCTGTTATTGTTGTTGTTATTGCTGTTATTGTTGTTGTCATTTCTGTTATTGTTGTTGTCAATGCTGTTATTTTCATTGTCAATCCTGCTACTGTTGTTGTCATTGCTGTTATTGTAGTTGTCATTGCTGTTATTGTAGTTGTCAATGCTGTTATTTTCATTGTCAATCCTGTTATTGTTGTTGTCATTGCTGTTATTGTAGTTGTCATTGCTGTTATTGTCTTTGTTATTGCTGTTATTGTAATTGTCATTGTACTCACTGTCACTTTCTCTATTGTTCTCATTATTGTTACTATTCCTGTTGCCAACATTGTTGTTGTTGTTGTTATTTCCCTATAATCAATTCCTTTAACTATAAAATGTTCCTAAAAACCTCACAAACAGACATTTCTTCATCTTTTTTATTCATTGGTTCTTTATTAATTGTTTATTTTAATTCTTTATTGACTTATTATTGTTTACATTTTTGTTTACCTTGTTATATATACATTTTGTATATAATGTATATATTTCTTTATTGTATATGATTTATATTTATTTTTATTGTATATTATATAGTTTTTATATATTGAATATTATATATAGTTTTGTTTATTGTATGTATTTTTATATTTATTATATATATATATAGTTTTTATATATTCTATATTACATATAGTCTTTATATATTCTATATTATATATAGTCTTGTTTATTGTATATAGTTTTATTTATTAGATATACTATATAGTTTTTATATATTGTATCTTATATATAATTTATAGTATATATTCCATATCATTTTTATATATTGTGTATTATATATAATTTATAGTATATATTCTATATAGTTTTTATTCGTTATATATTGTATATAGCTTTTTATTGTTTGTTATCCATAAAAATGTTTTTATTGATTAAATTTAGTTTTTTATTAGGTATACATTTTTTAATCATATTTATTATAATTTTTATTTTATATTGTATCTGTTTTGTGTCTTTATTATATATACATGTTTGTATTTTTGTTATTGTTTATTATATAGATATTTTATAATTTTGTATCGTTTGTCTTTTGTTTTTATTTCTTTTTGTATATAATTTGTGTTTTTGTATGGCTTATTTACATTATGTTTATTGTTTTTTTCTATATATAGTTAACATTGTATTCTATAGTATATATAGTCTGTATTGTATTATATATGTTATATATATATTATTTTATTGTTTCTTATATAGATTTCGTTCATTGTAGTGTATAGTTTGTGTGATTGTGCATCAATTATAAGTGTCAAAGAAGTAAGGGGTGGCACGAAAACCAAAATTAAAATAGCGAGTTTGGCTTTTACACCTACTCCCTTCTTCTGATTACGGAATGCTGAAGCTGGCACATTACTGCACCCGCTTCTGCAATTTTGGCACTTAAGTAAGCCTCAGTATGTTACTTCTATGGTCATTGTTGTTGTTATTGTTGAGGAATATTAGTTAGGGTGTTGACCAAACCAAGTGGTTCCACGTTAGTCCACGTGGCTCCAGGCCACTCAGAAATACTAAAACAGTGGATACCCTAATATCTGCCTGCACCACCTTAACGCAATCTCAATACAAAAACAGACACGACTGTCTCGGGGAGTACATTCACTGGAAAATATGCAAATTTTATGGAGACGAAACAAACAAAATTGTTATGAACATATCCAGATCTGGCAACTGAAATTGGTAATGGTATAGTGCTGTGGGATTTCACAGTACAGACTAACAGGACAATCAAATCCAATAGACTATATATAATAAAAGATTTTTTTTAATATTATTGTGGATAGTCATGGCCGTATCTGATGATTTCAATATGTATTTTATGATACGTGAAATTAATTTAAAAGTGAAAGAATCATAAAATATAGATTTTATATTGTGATTGTGAAAGCCTTCACTATTCCAGTTATTGTTGGGACACTTGGCCTGGTGAAGAAGGGAACTAACACAGTCTCATCATTTATACCGTGTAAACGTTGTATAAAAGAATATCAGAATATCATACTCTCCATTACTGCCCACATTTTGTGAAGAGTAATGTCAATGGTCAATGTGGGAAAAGTAAACCACGTTGTATCTTGTATGTGAGGCATCCATGCAGCAAAGTTTGCAGTATATTTTGTATTCAATTCTGGCTTTAAATGTATATATATATATTGTATATACTGTAAATATTCTAATTGGTTTTACTGACTATATAGATCTGTTAATATTGTATATAGACGCTGTGAATTTATAAATATTCTCTGTGTGTGCTTGTGTCTGTGCCTGTATATGTGTGATTGTGTATGTGTGTGTGTATGTGTGTCCATACATGTGTACATATGTATGAGTATATTTGTGTATGTGTGTGTATATATGTGTGTATATATGTGTGTATATGAGTGTGTATATGTGTGTACGTGTGTAAATATATGTATGTGTATGCTGCATTTTTACTGTCTTTCTCAAACTCTCGGCGAAATACCATCAGTAATTTATGGCACTGAGACACGGTGTGTCATAACAAACCTTCACCCCACTCAGGTACCTGGTTGAGAAATGTGAGTGAAAGTACAGATATCTAAGTAAAATAACAACAACAACAATAATAATAATTGTTTCTACTTTTGGAACAAGGCCAGCAATTACCCAGTGTATTACTGGTACTTTATTTTATCGAACCCTTACTGACGAAAGGCAAAGTTAACCTCAGCGAGATTTGAACGTAAAGGGTCGTAACTCTATGCTGAAAAGCCTGGTGTTCGTCACTCTACCGATTCTGCCATTCCTCTATAAGCTTCTAAACTTTCAAGCAGTAGGTTATTCTTTGCGACATTTCATCTTTTATTCTGTTTAATCATGTGATTTATTTTAATGTCGTTAATTATAATCTGGTTAGTTTCATCTCATGGAATATAATCTTGTGAGGTTCGAAACCATACACATACACCCACATACACACATACAGACACACATACACACACATACACACACATACACATATACAGGCACACATACACACACATACACACACCCATATACACACACATACACACATACAGGCACACATACACCACACACATACATACACACACATACACACATACACACACATGCACAGACACATACACACACACATATATATATATAAATAAAGAGAAAGAGAGAGCGAGAGAGCTAGAGAGAGGGTGAGGGAGGGAAATAATTTTGTATATATCTTTTGAGTTTGGTAAGCTAGGAAAAATAATTTTGAAGGTGAGAAAATTATTGTATGTTATTGGTTGAACGCTGGAATAATCAAAAGTATATCAACTTTTGGAATAAATACATATACCCCACCCCATATCTATATATATATATATATATATGAAAAAATGGGGAGAAGAATACTGCATGGTTGCACATGGATAACATGTTATAAAATGAGTCCCTCATCAGTATATTAATATTTATGTATTTATATATATATATATATATATATATATATATATATATATATAAATTACACAATTATCAAAGTTATGTTCAAATCATTTAATTGCTGACAATCGTTTCTTCCAAACTTTCGTTTGGGATCATCGGAGCATTATCAATGTTTGTAATGTTATTACTGGTAATAAGGTAGTAAGAAATTACTGACCTTTCCTGTTTATAGTTGTTTATGGTATATACATAACTTTAAATACTATCATTAGTGGATTGGCAGTATCGGTAGAGGGTCGGATGGCATGCTTTCCAGCATATTTACGTCCCTTAACGATCTGAGTTCAAATCCCGGTGAGGTTGACTTTGCCTTTCATTCTTACGGGGTCGATAAAATAAAGTACCAGTAATTCACTGGATAATTCCTGGCCTTGTGCCAAAAAGTAGAAACAATTATTATTATATATGTATATACATTTATATATGCTTATATATATATGCATTGAGTACCTTACTTACTGTGGTTACCTCCGATTCAACCCGGAATAACTTACCTATATATATATATTTATATATATATGAAGGAATCCAATGAATTATCGATAGGTTTAATAAAGATGAGTTATGTATTACAATTTATATATATATATATATATATATATATATATATATAATTTAAGAAGTAATCTTTTCAGTCCTTGCAAACATAGATTGAACTCAACGTTTAAATATATATATAAATTGTAATACATAACTCATCTTTATTAAACCTATCGATAATTCATTGGATTCCTTCATATGATTGCTTATAACTATCTTGAAAGGATTTTTTCTTGAAGAACTTTTCTTGATAAACGTACTGAAAGATTTGAAGAAAGGTTTTTCTGAAAATTCCTATGATGGGTACAAAGAATTCATAATTTAAATTATAATTCATATTTCATATTTTATATTGTATATTTTGTATTTATATATTTTTCAAATGCTTGATGTATATATATATATATATATATATATATATATATATATATATATATATATATATATATATATATATATATACATGTGTGTGTGCGTGTGTGTGTGTGTATGTGTATGTATGTATGTCAAAATGTCTATATATATATGAAATTTATACTTTAAATATATTCTACAGATGTACTCTTATGAAAGATTTTTTATGGTTTATGCTTTGGATATATTCCAATGAATGAATTTTTAAATGTTAACACGTTATAGCAAACAAATTTATGTTTTTAACAGTCATAACTGTATAACAGGCTGGAGTTATGAATTTATAACTTGCTATAAAATAACATAAAATTCATACTCTAATTACACTATTAAGATGGATAATTAAAATTTTTCAACATCTTAACTTTATAACACTTAATCCTTAGAGCTATCTAAACATTTAATAAATCACTAGCAATTTCCTTTACGCTCTACTGCTATTACAAATAAGGGATTATTCTTCGGTAAACTCTCGGAAATATTCGGATATTTTAAACTTACAAATTTTTTTAAATAATTAATTAATAATAAATAATAAAATTATATATGGTTTTATAATAATAACATATTTTTTAATAATATATATTCTTTAATAATAATATATAGGTCTCAACTTTAATAATATAACATACACATTTAAACATTTAAACTACGGTTTGAATTGATAAATTATTAATTAAACATTTAATCAAATTTATTAATTAAACATTAGATAAATTCTTCAACTTAGCTTTATTTATGTTTATCCATCTTTATTAGTATCTGTTATTGGTTATTATTATTGTTTATCCATCTTACGGTATTCATCCACGCTATATTTATTTTCTTCGCTTCTTCTCTCAAAATTACGCTATTCTCTCTCACTAAAATATACTCAGGTTTCTCTCTCTCTTTCTTTTCTTTTTTCTCTTTCTTTTTTCATTTTTCCCTATTCCAACGGCTTAATTTAAATATACTGTTTTTAAACCTTTCCACCACTAATTTACATAATAAACCAACAATAAATATAATAACTCCACTAACCAGGAGATTCCAACCAGAATGGTTGCATTTTTTAAGGGTATGTCAATATTTATTTATAAAACTAACCTATATTATATTTTATCTGATGAAAGCGCACCATAGTTTGCTCTGGTGGCCCAGGAAATATGTATAATGAAATAAATATGGTTTTATAAATATAGTTTCCATTTGTTAATATATTGTATATATATATATATATATATATATATATATATATATATATATATATATATATATAACAAAGGTAGTGTGCTAAGGAACCAGATAAACCATAACGCACCAGAGTACTCAATACTTAGGGTAGTAGAGTGGGTAATAGGAAAATGTTTAACCCGGACGGCAGAGCTCAAACCGGTTCGACGGCTATTTCTGGTCCAGAAATAGCCGTCGAAACGGCTTGAGCTCCGCCGTCGGGGTTAAACATTTCCCTATATATATACAAAATATACAAATGGTTTCTACAGGACTAGAACTGTTTCATTCGAATGAAACATTTCTAATTCAGTAGAAGCCATTTCTATGTTAAGCATTTATACTCTGCTATGCATTAAGTACCTTACTCACTGTGGTTACACCCGATTGAACCCGGGATACACACACATACACACACACACACACACGCACACGCACGCACACACACACACACACACACACACACACACACACACACACACACACACACACACACACACACACACACACACTATATATATATATATATATATTTAGGTTAGCTGGTTCACCACTGGATAGAACTGGTTATTCCGTATGGTCAACCTCGATGTAATATTATGCAGCTCACCCGTCTTCGTTTGTGTAGTTGGTGCGAGTACGGAGTTAATTATTATAAAATAACAGGAGGCTGGACTGGTGTAAATCCTTGAAAGATTTATTATACTATGATCATTTCAATGACCGGGTTCAGTATGAATTGGAATTGGGTGATATCATCAGGTATTCGAAATATAACAATGGAATATAACATAAAATCCATGGGGCTGAAAATCAGAGGCAAGAGGACTACCGACTATTTAGCAGCTTCTACCTCAGTCGGTCGCCCTCGAGTGTTGATTATTAAATCTACTTATGATCATCTGGTGAGGGGGCGTAAGCTTATAATGTACTACTACCTCCTCGTCAAAGAGAAAAGGTCATGCCACAATCAGGCTGACCGTGCGTGCTAGAAAAGTGCCGCAAAAAATGTTTTTTCCAAAGTACATATATCTTTAATAAAGGCAGATATAGTGGGCGTCTGTATGGTATAATGTGAGGACAGAAATTTCGGTTAGCAATTAGGAATGTTAAACTAATATTTAGAGTTATAGGATGAAATTAGAAAAATAAGAGAAATAAGGTTTAAGGTTTGGGTTGTGAGATTTAGTTAAAGAATTTACAGGAAGAGTCTTTTATGAAAAAGTTTAAGTGTATTATTATTATATATATATATATATATATGAAAAAGTATGACCCTGATGGCAGAGCTCAAGCCGTTTCGACGGCTATTTCTGGACAAATACTTTTTCCTATTTCCCACTCTACCACTCTAAGTATTGAGTACTCTGGTGCGTTATGGTCCATCTGGTTCTTTACCACATTTCCTTTGTTATATATATATATATATATATATATATATATATATATATATATACGTTATTCCGGGTTGAATCGGAGGTAACCACAGTAAGTAAGGTACTCAATACATTGCAGAGTATAAAAGTTTTAATATAGATG
>OZ024743.1:81349466-81351966 GCA_964016885.1 Eledone cirrhosa
TTTGTTTTTAGCTGAGTGTTCTCGAATAACGTAAAATTAAATATCGACAGGACCGGGAATCGAACCCTATATATTCATGTGTATATAAACATACGCCCTACACCACTAGCCCTCCACCTACGTGGATATATGTACATGACATTACATTCTGTGAATAATATCTATGCACAAGCAGATGACTGTTGTATAAAACTAAATGTATATTCACATAGAGTAGGCTGGCGGCCATTAATGTAGAAATCTCATTATAGAGAGCATGGTAGAGAAAGCCATTACACTTTAATAACGTACACATTAAACTGTCTTAGTTGATTGAATGGAAAGGATGTAGGAGGTTTTTTTTGAGAGACTGTTCTTGTAAGGAACTCCCTCTGATGTTGAACGAATTATTTGAACCACACTCACACGTAGTAAATATATAACGGCCTACATTGTTGGATATCCAGCCTAACAAAACTTTTTATATTATGTCAATCTACTTTCTACATATACATCCATCCATTCCTCTCTCTCTCCTTCTCTCTCTCTCCCTCTCTCTCCCTCTCTCCCTATATAACTTTCTCATTATTAAGCTGGTGTTCACAACATATTATTTAACATAAAATTATGCTGGCATATTTTTAGGTGAATATAATCTCTTTAAAACAAACAGTTTTGTATCAAAACTTTTATGAAAAGTGTTATGGAGAAGCTCCAGTATGGCCCCGGTCTAATGATTGGAACCAACAAATGAGTAATAGTTAAAGGGAGCAAAATGCTAAATAGATTCACTCTGTCAAAACGCAACAAATTACTGCCAGAGAAATATTTTCTGATTTCTATGTATCGCCATTGATTACAGAAGAGTTTCTTCATTAGAAAGTGACAAACACATCATCAGATTTGAGGGTTGTATTAAATTTAACACCTAATCATGATTTTACTTATAGTTTCTTAAGAATTCGAAACTATTAATCGATGTTAATAATGCTGGAGCTGCCTGCCATAAATAGTATCTCAGCGTGTATTACAAAGAACGTCATGTTAGGTATGTGTAGGTGTGTATGTATGTATATATCTAACTATATATATATATTATATATATATATATATACATGTACATGTACATATAAATGTACATGCAATTACCAGTTGATGATGAAATCCCTTCATTAGCATATTACAAATGACATAAAATGGCATAAAATTACATGAAAGAAACCTTTCAATTATTATTCTTATCTTATTATTGTTGAATTGGCAGTATCGGTAGAGGGTCGGCCACCATGCTTAGTAGCATAGAGTTACACCCCTTTACGGTCTGAGTTCAAATACCGCCGAGGCTAACTTTGCCTTTCATCTTTACGGGGTCAATAAAATAAAGCACCAGTAACGTACTGGTGTCGATTTAATCGACTTTCCTCTCCCCCCAAATTACGGGCCTTGTGCCTATACTAGAAACAATTATTATCACCAAGGGCGGTGAATTGGCAGTATCGGTAGAGGGTCGAACGCCATGCTTTCCAGCATAGTTACCTCCCTTTACAGTCTGAGTTCAAATCTCGTCGAGGTTAACTTTGCCTTACATCCTTACGGGGTCGATAAAATAAAGTACCAGTAATGCATTGGGTATTTGCTGGCCTTGTGCCTAAAGTAGAAACAATTATTATCACCAGCAGCAGCAGCAGCAGCACTATTTTGGTTTTGCTGGGCAGGATCTTCTCTCGTTAGAACGATATGACAATACCAAAGTATTCCTGGTCCTTCTGTCGGGAGGTTTCTACCTCTTTCTCTCTTTGTTTCTCTCTCTCTCTCTATCTCTCTGTCTCTCTCTCTCTCGCTGTCCCTCTCTCTATCTCTCTATCTGTTTGTTTATCTCTCTCTCTCCCTCTCTATACCTACATACATATATAATATATATTTAAGTGTGCCCTTGCGCAAGCATATGTGTACACACACATATATATATATATATATATATATATATATATATATATATATATATATATATATATATATATATATATATATGATATATCTCTTCGCAAATAATATTGCGATACGGTTCTATCAAAGACCGTCTGGGTGATGGTAGTTACCACAATACTGGTTTGTATTTATTTTTCTTAATTTATTCTTAAATTGAGTCTAGCAAACCCTATTGTCTGTAGTTAGTATTTTTTTTCACCTTACCGATTTTGGTCCATTACGATTGGAACACATATAATATGTCTGTGTTAGTTTTATCTTTTTGTTAGGTTATATAATATTCTGTCGTCAAAAACCATTATATTGCAGACTCCTGCAATCGGAATTTGTCGATCTTGGATTTCCAGAAACTTAGCGCTGATGTTGGGTGCTGTATGTGATGTATATTGTGTGATATACGATGTGCATTATATATTTTGCATTCAGCCTCACCGCTATGTCCGAGTCAGTATAAAATCTTTTCCTGGGTCCTGTAATTTCGTTGCTCTAGTGATGCGGCTGGACTGCCGACCGCTATATCTGATTTGCTAAG
>OZ024743.1:81354466-81364466 GCA_964016885.1 Eledone cirrhosa
GACGTACAGTAGTATGTATATATATATATACATACATGCACACATATATATATGTACGTATGGATTCATCGAACATTTATTATAATGCTCGGTGTGTTTGTAAACAAACATCCCGAATTAAGCCATACAGTGTCTAGCAACCATTGTTGCTCATTTGTTCAACACTGACAAAGGAACGCTGTACTATATATATATATATATAAACATATAAATATATATATAGTAATAATAATAAATGCGAAGACTAAAATCCAAAGAGGGCTCGATATATATATATATGTATATATATATATATATATATATATATATATATATATATATATATATATATATATATATATATGTGTGTGTGTGTGTGTGTATGTATATATATATATATATATATATATGTGTGTGTGTAAATGGAAAAGAATGAAACGAAATTTCATTTTTCACTCTTAGTACGGCTGATACTTAAATGTAAGTATGTATACGTACATACATATATGTATACAGACGTACAGTTATATGTATATATATACATACATGCACACATATATATATATGTACGTATGGGTTTACCGAACATTTAACATAATGTTCGGCTTGTACATCGTTCCTGTGTCAGTGTTGAACAAAAAGGCGACGATGGTTGCCGAACACTGTACGGCGTAATTCGGGCTGTTTGTTTACAAACAAACCGAACATTATAATAAATGTTTGGTAAACCCATACGTACATATATATATTTGTGTGCATGTATGTATATATATATACGTACGTCTGTATACATATATGTATGTACGTATACATACTTATATTTATATATATATATATTCAAACAAACTTACGCGAAAGCTGCTATACTTATTCACGTGACTACATCAACCAACCAAATTTCACTCATATATGAAAAAAACAATCCGCTATATTCACTGAACCAGAACAATTCTCCCATCCCATTTCTCTTGACCATTATCTTTTGTTTGTCATAAAATTCTCTAAAAGGCTACAAAATAAATTCCCAAATACTGGCGCGAAATTTAATGAACTTGTTCACGTGACCGCAATAATTTCATTCATAACCAATCAAATTACATTTATAAAAAAAATCCTTCGTGAGCCCCCTTTTTTAAGTAAAAAGAAATTCAAACGCTCATATATGAAAAAACAATCTGAGCCCCCCCCCCCCCCTGTTTGAAGAACTTTGTAACGCTAACTGGCGCGAAATTTATTATACTTATTGACCAGCCAATCAAATTACTTTTCTAAAAACCTGGCGTTTCGAGCCACTTTTTTTTTTCATATAAAACAAGTAACATTCAAAGACCAACCAGATGTGAGAAAAACCACAGACCCTCCATCTCAACTCTACTTTTGAAAAGCAGAAGAACTGCGAAACCGGTAAAGGAACCAAATAAATATATATATATATATTTTTAAATAAGACTCCAGTTGCATTTTCGATTTCATCTTTTTTTCTTTATACTTTCACTCGTGTAGGACACCTCGGTTATTTTTCATTTTGTAAAAAAACCTCACTTTCTAATAATATATATATATATATATTTAATACATTAACAGAGAAAGCTTTAAGCGATACTCTGACCAACTCCATCTCACTCAACAAACATTAGGATATACCTAAGTATAATCCCAATTTAGTGTTTGGGGTGCTAACTATATAGTGGAAAGTTGGTTGTATTATTTTATATGAGACATAATTAAATAAATCTCTCTTTCTTTCCATATGATCGTTTCATTATAAGATTTCTACAAGTTGGGATAAATAATGTCCAAGTTATGTAGAAACTTGTATATAATCCATAGATATACACACAAGCGAGCCCTTATAACTCATCAGTGGATGCCCATGCAATATCGATATAAAAAAATTACATCGATATTAATAATTAGTGATGGTCGCCGTCAGTCCTAGAAGAACAGCTAAATTTGAAAAGCCAGTAGTCCTTCAAAAAGAAAATTCACGCTGTCCCCAAAAGGGAAAGAGGAGGTAATCGTAAAATATAAAATAATATACACGTTGGTCATTGAAGCCTGTTAGGTATTTTAACCACGTGTTTAAGAACTCAATTGGATATTAACAAAATAAATATATGTATGTACCATCTACACAGAGAGAGATATTAAAAAAATAATAAATATATGTACGCACTATCTATACATACCTATAGGTATTTTCTCAGGCAAAAATATCAGACATGAGATACAGGAAAATGCAATCAATATTTCATATAAAGAATATATATATATATATATATATATATATAAATGAGTTTTTCGAGTCCAGCACACTAACGACTACACCACACGTACCTTCACATAATACATGGAACATGTGTAAAAGAGGAGGCACACACACACACACAGTCATTGAAAGAGTCGCAGGGTGTGATGAAAAACTTTGATAAACCAACTGATTAATGAATCAATTATCTGATTAATAAAACGGTGTGGGTGGTTTCAGTGACAGTATGACTCTCTCATTTGACAATATAACTATATGTAAATATTGTTGTGGGTATATATACCTCTAGTATGTGGAATATATACCTCTACTACGTGGTATATATACCCATTGTACACATATACTTAATATACACTTACTTTATATATACATATACTTTATATATACATATACTTTATATACACACATACTTTATATATACATATACTTTATATATATACATATACTTTATATAAACATATACTTTATATATACATATACTTTATATATACATATACTTTATATATACATATACTTTATATACACATACTTTATCTATACATATACTTTATATATACAAACACTTTATATATACATATACTTTATATACACATACTTTATCTATACATATACTTTATATATACAAACACTTTATATATACATATACTTTATATATACATATACTTTATATATACATATTCGCCTTAGTTGCATTCTCTCTCCACTGTTGTTCTTGCTGGCAGCCGATTTCGTACTAAGGCGAATGGATGAAGGACCCGGTCGAGGAATCCCATGGAGAGGGCAGTCGAGGCTGAGGGACCTGGCATTCGCCGACGACATCGCTTTGATCGCTGAAATCAGTGCAGATCTGCAGGCCCTAACAACATCCCTACAAGAGAGTGCGGAAAACATCGGCCTGAGAATCAACACCAAAAAGACCAAGGTCATGAGAACGGCCAGCAACACAGGTCCAGTGATCAGAGTCAACCAACAGGACCTCGAGGAAGTCGATCACTTCACCTATCTAGGTAGCATCCTGACAAGCAGCGGCGACGCGGAGCTTGACATCAACTGTTGGATCGGCAAAGGAGCCGCAGTTTTCTCGCGGCTGTGCCCAGTCTGGCAGTCTTCATGCATTAGCACCAAGACCAAGCTCCGCCTGTACAAGAGCATAGTGCTGCCGACAGTGCTTTATGCGAGCGAGACCTGGAAGAGTACGGCAGAAATAGAGAGACGACTGAATGCTTTCCACCAGCGGTGCCTGCGAAAGACCCTTCATGTGTCCTGGCGCGACCGAGTGCGAAACGAGGAGATCCTGCGGAGAGCCGAGTCGTGGACCCTACAGAGAGGGGTCACGGAGCGTCGGTGTCGTCTGGCTGGCCATATTCTGTGTCTGCCAAATGAACGGCATTCTAAAGCAGCGATGAACTGGACTCCGCCTGACGGTAAACGGAGGCGGGGTTGCCCAGGGATCACCTGGCGACGAACGTTCCGGAAGAACCTGATGGCAGCCAACACCACCTGGCACTGTCTCGAAAAAGTTGCCTCTGATCGTGACCGTTGGCGAGTACCTACTGCTCGATGCACCGAACGGCGCGGAAGAATCTAAGACTAAGATATATATATATATATACACATACTTTATATATATACTTTACATATACATATAACTTATATATACATATACTCTATATATGCATATACTTTATATACACATACACGTGATATATACATATACTCTATATATGCATATACTTTATATAGACATACACGTTATATATACATATACTTGATATACACATATACTTTATATATATAATTCATTTTTTATATTGCTGTATATAGTTTTTAATTTATTTTTTCATTATTAAAATATTTCGTTAAATATTTCGTTATTAATTTGATTTTGTTCGTTTTTTTTTAATTTGTTATTTCGTTAAATATTTCATACATTAAATATTTCAATCATTAAATATTTCATTCATTAAATATTTAATTCGTTAAATATTATTTACTTTGAAAATTATTTGTTTTGTTGTTTAATCAGTCTTTATCATTAGTCATAATTTAATTCCTTAATTATTACGTTAATTATTTTAAATATTTATTTGTATCACGTGGCCTAGTGTTAAGGATGTAGGACTTACGATCATAATGTAGTGGCCGGGCTGTGTGTTGTGTTCTTGAGCAAAACACTTTATTTCACGTTGTTCCAGTATACCTAGCTGCAAATGAGTACCAACAATAGCTGGGGTTAACTTTGCAATGTGTGTGAAGGCATGCAGCTGAGTGGTTAGAGAATTGGATTCACAATCTTGAGGTTGTGAGTTCTGGACCGGGTGATGTGTTATGTCATTGAGCAAGACACTTTATTTCATGTTGCTCCTTCTACCTGGAGTTGCGACCGGTAGATAGTACTAGCAACTGGAAAGACCAATGGAAACGTTGCTTCCTCGGTTCGATTTGACGAAAGGCGATCGATCCTAACAATATATAAATCTATATATATATGTGCGTATATTTTTCCTTACCGAATACTACCCAACAACTAAAGAATATAAACCGAAACTAGTAAAAGAAGAACAGTCCACTCAAATACAATTGCAAAAATTAAAAGTAAATCAAACACCAGTTTAGATAAAAAGAGGACGAACCTCATTAGGGTATATCCACCCTCAATATGTCGTTTAGATCGAATTTTGGTTACCAGATAAATTCGTACAATATAATGTGAAGGCGTATGGCTAAGTGGTTAGACCATTTGGCTTGCAATCGAAAGCTTATGAGTTCAATTCTCGGACCGAGTGATGTGTTGTTTCCTTTATTTCACGTTGCTCCGGTTTACTCGGCTGTATAAATGAGATGATAGGGACTGGGGTCCCTATCATTAAATTACCCAAGACACCTCCTTGGAGGAGGCCAGCTAAAGCTATGCAGGTTTATCTGTGACAACAACAACAAAACACTTTTCTTAACAGAGACCTTCCACCATGTATCTTAGTCCAGAGAGTATCAAAGGCAACATACAATATATATGACAGTATCCTTACTCCATACTACACAAAAACTAAATACAATATACCTATATATGGACACATAGAACTAGCAACAACAACAAACACATCATTGATACCACCACAACACCACCACCACCACACCACCACAACAGCACCGCCACAACACCAGCACCACCACCACAACAGCACCGACACAACAGTACCGTCATCACAACCACCAACTCCACCACTACCACCACCACTACCACCAGCGTCACCACCACCACCACCAACACCACCACCAACAAAACGACGACGACCAACACCACCACTACCACCACCACCACCACCATCAACACCGCCACCACAACCGCCACCATCATCACTACCACCACTACCACCACCACCACCACCACATTACAACCAATACCACCATTACCACCATTACCACCACCACCACCATCACCACCATCACCACCATCACCACTACCACTACACCACCACCGCCACCACCAACACCACTACCACCAACACCAACACTACCATCATTACCACCACTACCACAACCGCCATTAACACCACTACCACCACCATCAACTCCACCACACCACCACAACCACCATCAACACCACCAACACCACCACCACCATCAACACCACCACCACTCCCCCCACTACTACCACCACCAACATCACCCCCCCCCCCTCCCCCACCACCACCACCACCACCGCCATCACCATCACCATCACCCCACCACCACCACCACCACCATCACCCCCCACACCACCACCACCATCCCCACATCTACCACATCCATCATCGCAACCACCACCACCACCACCAACACCACCACCATCACCACCACAACCACCACAACCATCACCACAATCACCATCACCACCACAACTACCACAACCATCACCACAACCACAACCATCACCACCATCACCATCAGCCGTTAATATGCTTTGGGGAAGTATATACTTTCTGACGTTCAATCATCTGGTAGGAAGGTATACGGTGCTGACGATAGCTAATAAGCTTGAAACTAGTACATCGTTCCTTTGTCAGTGTTGAACAAAAGGGCAACGATGGTTGCTAAACACTGTACGGCTTAATTCGGGATGTTTGTTTACAAACAAACCGAGCATTATAATAAATGTTCGGTAAACCCCTACGTACATGTATATATGTGTGCATGTATGTATATATATACACACTACTGTACGTCTGTATACATATATGTATGTACGTATACATACTTATATATATATATATATATATATATATATATATATATATATATATATATATATATGTGTGTGTGTATATATATATATATATATATGGAGGAGGTTATAGTTCACTTGAAGCATTGTGTAATGAGGTATAAACGTGTGAATATGTATAATAAAGCCAAAACAATGCAGGTATGGACATAGAAAAAAGAATGCAATTGCAAAAGATATTGTTGACAATTCGTCTTTTACCTTAGATTTATTTAAATGTCCTTAATTTTCGAGATAATATCTCTTCTTCAGAGGGAAATAAAGGTCTCAAACCAGCGTTCTAACTAGCTTGCCAAGCCATGCTGACAGGAGACCGAGACACACACACCACACATTTCCTGGAAGTACTCAAACTGAACGGATACACGACATCCACCACAAACCATGCCAGAATGAACAGAGGACACCACACCCGAGGCACTAACACTTGCTTCCTGAAGCTCCCACACTTCAGTGAAGAAACAACAACAGCCATCCGCAGAGCCATCAGACGAGAGGGACTAGATATCCAACTGGCCCACTCAGGTCCTTCTCTACGCGGGCAGCTAACCAAAAGACACTCCACCAGACATGACAACTGCTGCAGACTAGCCAACTGCCCCATCAACGACACAGACCTATGCCACCAGGCTTACGTCGTATACAGACTAGAGTGTGACAAATGCAACAACTTCTACGTAGGTAGCACCACCAGACCACTCCACATAAGAATAAAAGAACACCTCAATACTAACGCTTCTTCATTTAAGAAACACCTAGTTAAATGCAAAAACACCGACAAAACCATAACAGTTAGGATAGAAACTAAGGAAAGAAACCTCGGCAATCTTAGAATTAAGGAAGCACTAATTATAGATAAAACACTACCACCAATCAATAATAGACTAGAACTCAACACCCAATTTATAACCTGATAGGGCTTCTAGCCCCATATTTACCCCCCCCCCCCCACACGCTTACACCTCCACTTATTCTCTCTCACACATACACACACAAAACCAGTTCTAACACCAGATAACACCTATCCCCCACATTTACGAATAGACTTATCTTCTCACACTCACACACACACACTCACATACTTACACCTTCATGCATTCTCCCACACACTTATACAGGCATGTATATAAAAAAAAACCAAAACAAACCCCTTTTAAAGGTAGACTACTCTTTATCCACCTAATTTTAACTCTTTGACATTAGAGATAGAACAGATACTCTATACTATTTCCTGTCAGCATGGCTTGGCAAGCTAGTTAGAACGCTGGTTTGAGACCTTTATTTCCCTCTGAAGAAGAGATATTATCTCGAAAATTAAGGACATTTAAATAAATCTAAGGTAAAAGACGAATTGTCAACAATATCTTTTGCAATTGCATTCTTTTTTCTATGTCCATACCTGCATTGTTTTGGCTTTATTATACATATTCAAACGTTTATATATATATATATATATATATATATATATATATATATATATATATATATATATATATATATACATGTGGAAGCTTAGTAAAATCGAAGCTTTGGTTGTGGGCAAGCAAAGTCGACCTACAATATGAATGAGTTAGCAAAGCACTCAATTAGGGTATGTCCTGAGAGTAACAACATACGCTTAAATAGCTTGACAAATTGAACATTGCGGTAGGCAAAACCTAACACACAATGCCAGAGCAACGAAAAGACTAACAGGTTAAATGTATATATATATATATATATATATATATATATATATATATATATATAAAATTAGAATTGGTGCTCTGAAATAGCCATATATATATATGAATGTATATATAGTGTATTTTGCAATGCATTTTATGCTTAATTAAAAGCATTTTGAAGACCGTATGCTGTTGTTTTAGAGTAGTGACAGACTCACTTACTTTAATTTCAGCAAACAGGGGGATATAAAGCTGACAAGGCCTTGTTTCTGCATTTATTGATACTTATCAAAGCTAACTACTCCTCTTGTCTGCTGAAATTACGGATGTTATGTTCTTATAGAATTCTAGTAAATAATCAGGAACTAATTATACAGAGCGGTTGCCGGTATTTTGCTGAAATTAAAGTAAGTGAGTCTGTCACTACTCTAAAACAATAGCATACGGTCTTCAAAATGCTTTTAATTAAGCATAAAGTGTATTGCATAATACACTATATATACATTTATATATATATATATATATATTAAAATATAAATATTAATAAAATAGATGTTCTTTTGATCAATTACATTTTATTATACATATTTCAGATGTACAACAGTACGTCCTCATCAGACAAAATATAATGATACATGACATACCCTGAGATGTTAAATGGTTAAGATTTAATCAAGATAGTGATTAACCCAAGAGAAAATGTTACTTATATAGCCTAATTAAGAAAATGCGAAAACGTAATAAATTCATTAGAGAATGTGTGAGTAAGAAAAAACGTTGCATACTGTAACTGTTCTAAAGTTTTTAAAATGTATGATATTACGATATATCTAGGAAAACGTCTCATGAATCATAACAGTTTAGAAATGATAACACACTTATCGAATTTATAAAAATAATATATAAATAACCAGGAAATAATCCTGAAATCTGGAGTCTTCACCCTAATATTATAAATTAAATATTTTCAAATTTAACCGTTTAACTTTCGGAAAAAATCTCCTTCTGCATATATCACCCCCCCCCCCCCCCACCTCCTTTATCTTTCCCTCTTTATAAATCCTTTTCCAGTGGCTATCACTGGCTGTTATGATTCATGAGACGTTTTCCTAGATATATCGTAATATCATACATTTTAAAAACTTTAGAACAGTTACAGTATGCAACGTTTTTTCTTACTCACACATTCTCTAATGAATTTATTACGTTTTCGCATTTTCTTAATTAGGCTATATAAGTAAAATTTTCTCTTGGGTTAATCACTACCTTGATTAAATCTTAACCATTTAACATCTCAGGGTATGTCATGTATCATTATATTTTGTCTGATGAGGAGGTACTGTTGTACATCCGAAATATGTATAATAAAATGTAATTGATCAAAAGAACATCTATTTTATTAATATTAATATTTTAATATTAATAACTCCAGAAAATTATTTTTTACCGTAGAGTGCTTCCAATCCACTGTAAAACTCATTCTTTGACATAATCATTGAATATCGTTCAACACTTTAATATATATATATATATATATATATATATATATATATATATATCCAAGCGGGAAATTAGAATATCAAGCCAATAATGGTGTCGGTTCTCCCCCACCCCACTCTCTCTCTCTCTCTCTCTCTCTCTCTCTCTCTCTCTCTCTCTCTATATATATATATATATATATATATATATATATATATATATATATATTAAAGAGTTAAACAAGATTCAATGAGTATATCAAAGAATGAGTTTTACAGTAGATTTTACAGTAGATTTACTACCTTGATTAAATCTTAACCTTTTAACATCACAGGGTATGTC
>OZ024743.1:81369466-81386966 GCA_964016885.1 Eledone cirrhosa
TTGAAATAAACGTATTTTGTGTGGGGTGTTAAAGCATGTTATAATTGTTATAAATGTTTAAGATAGTGTGCAATTTGTTAGAGGGGCATGTGGTGATAATGTAGGTATTTGTTATGTAAGGTGTAATGCAAAGCCCGTGCTAGAGTTGGGTATGTGATTTTCATTCAAGTGTTTATGTGTTGTAGTTCGTATGTATGAGTATATGTTGTTTGTTACTCACAGCTATTAACCATGGGATTATTTTGAGTCGTTTATAATCAATATGTGTTTGTTTGTTAAATGCAAATTCCACCGAATTACTGGCCATGTTATTATTGTAGGTATATTATTTTATGCATTTTTTATCTACAAATTATCATTTCTAGGGTTTTTATTAACCGTTATTAAGCTGTTGGTAAACCGTTAGGCTACTTAACTTTATGAGTTTACACATGAAGTTGTAAAGGGGGTTACTAAAAAAGGGAGGTAATTAAGGTTATTGATAAATTAAGGGTTGTTTTAATATTGTTATAAATTAATCTTTATAGAGTATATGAAATATTGGTTATATAATTGTTATTTTTTAAACTTGTGTGGAGGGAGTTAAAAAACATTTATTAAATCATTTTAATAACTAGATAGTTTTTACATAGTTATATATAATATATATAATTTTACATATGTATATATAATATATATAAGATATATATATATATATATGCGAGAATGTATATATATATATATATATATATATACAGATTGTGTAGAAAGAGTTGAAGTTTTTTATGACAGGATAGTGAGTTGCATGATATATACTGGAGTAATTGGAGTTATATACACAGTTGTCTGCTATTTAGTTGGTGTTGTATATTGAGAGTATATTAGAGTGTCTATATTATTTAAATATTTTAATTGTATAAGGTTAGAGATCAACAATGGGGTTTATTGATTGTAGGTAGGTTAGTGTAGTCTTTTAATTAAGGTGTAGTCCTATATTCACGAATGTCTAATTGGATAAATTAAAAGGTGGTGGTCAAATGTTATCTCCGACATTGGTCTTTATTTTTATTTTTATTATTATTAATATTAGTTACTAGGTTTGAAGTAGTGGAACGAGAATCTATGATAATGTGGACACGTTGAGAAGATCTCTGATTTCCTATTTAGCAGGCTAAGATTAGAGTGAATGATGTTTGTAGACTCGAGGATGTAAAGGTTACAAAATTTGTTAGGTTGTCTATATGAGGGGTCCTTAGCTATCACTTCCCATTTTAAGGTGTATGGTATATTACTTGATTTTAATGAGTGTATGTGGATAGTGAGGTTACGTTGCTAAGTTTAGGGTATCTGAACGAATGAAGGTGTGAATTATATCTGGTCTTAAAGCTATTCGATGTTGAGCCTATATATACTTTCGAGGTGTGATTAGCGGTTACAGTACCGGAGTAGATAATGTATTTAATAAGGCAGTTCTTATTTAATGGGCATGTCTTGTTAGGTCTACAATTACAATTGTTGCATTTGAGTGGTTGTTTCTGTTTCTACTTCTAGTATTATGATTATGGTAAGTATTATTATTATTGGTATTATTAATATGACTTGCTGTATGGTCTTGTTATTCCTATGCTGGACATTATTACTTTGGTGTAATTTGAAGTACTTTTTAATCTTTCCCTTGTTGGTGCTGGCTATATGGTCTGCTATGCTAGGTGTGGTGGAGTAGGAGATTTTAATTGTATTTTTATTAAATAGGTTGTGGTATTTATGGTTAGTTGGGAAGTTTTTTCTAGAGTAGAGAAGAAAGCTTTAGGTATGTTTGTTGAGACATTTAAGTTGAACAGAGGATTAAAAAATGTGTTACTTCTTCTATTCTTCTTATGGTTGTTATTCATACTACTCTTTAGTGTGGTATTAGGTACCTACTTATCTATATTTTACTGTGTGTGGTGTTTCTTAGGATTATTGCTGTGGTGTGGTTTAACTTTTTTGATGTCCTCTGTTTAGGATTCGGGATTTTCAATACTATGATCATATTTAATTTTATTCATGGCCATGTTGTGTGAAATTATATTAGGCTGTCTATGGGTGGTTGACGATTTAGGTTTAAATTTAATTTTATCTCTATGGTTGGAACGGGCTAAGGGAGTAACGATTAAATGTATTCTCGTTGTAAGAAAGAATAGAGATTCCATTAGATACTCCTTTAATGATTGAGGTCAATACAGATTTAGGGTGGTTAGAGTTGGTATTAACATAGAAAGGTTTTTCATTAGGTTTATGATAAGATGTCTATTTTTTAGATCTTCTGAAATATATCAACGAAATAGGATTCAGGATTACCATCGAATATATATATATATATATATGTGTGTGTATGTGTGTGTGTGTGTATAGTATATTTGGCAATATAACGTATGTTTAATTAAAAACATTTAGAAGACCATACGTTACCGGTTTAAAGTAGTGACTATGTCACTTACTTCTTTTCAGCGGAAGAAGGGCGAGAAGCTAACAGTCTGTTTCACGCTGGTTGGCGATCACCATAGCCCCCCCCCCCCCGCTTCCGCCGAAAATTATAGGAGCTGGATTCTTAGAGAATTCCAGTAATAATCAGGAACTGATTATACACAGTGATTGCTGCTCCAGCAAAAATTAGGTATTAGGATTGGTGCTCTGAAATAGCAATGTATACATGAATGTATGTATAGCATATTTGGCGATATACCGTATGTTTAATTAAAACATTTAGAAGACCATACGCTATCAGTTTTAAAGTACTGACTATATGTCACTTACTTGTTTTCAGCGCAAGAATGGATATATATGTGTATATATATATATATATATATATATATATATATATATATATATATATATATATATATATATATATATATATATATATATGTATATATATATATAGGAACGAGTAGGACGTTTCGACGGCTAATTCTGGACTAGATGAAACATTTTTATCCTGGTAAAAAAATACCCGAACTTCTCAGGGGGTAATTCTATATATGGTAAAAGTGATTGTCACAAGGATTGGTCAAAAGTCTGCTGTAGTCGTCACTTACAACGCTCGACTGGGTTTCTCCACTCCCTCTCCCTATTTCTTCTACTGGCAAGTTCAGCTACCTCTACCTTCCACAAAATGCCATGATGGAATCATGTGTCCCAACAACAAACTTTTGACCAATCCTTGTGACAATCACTTTTACCATATATGGAATTACCCCCTGAGAAGTTCGGGTATTCATTTACCAGGATAAAAATGTTCATTTAGTCCAGAATTAGCCGTCGAAACGGCTTGAGCTCAGCCGCCGGGGTCCTACTCGTTCCTATTACCCACTCAACTACCCTAAGTATTGAGTACTTTGGTGCATTATGGTCCATCTGGTTCCTTACCACTTTTCTTTCGTTATATATATATATATATATATATATATATATATATATATATATATATATATATATATATATATATATATATATATACATATATATATAAATATACATATATACACACACATACACACATGTATATGTATATATATATATATATATATAAATACATACATATATATATAAAAACATACATATATATATATATATATATATGTATATATATATATATATATATATATATATATATATATATATATACACACATTTATTCATACATACATAGACATATAAACAAGATAAATATGTACATATATACGTACATTTATGCTCACATACAAACATTCATACATACAAACACATATATATATATATATTTATACATGTGTGTGTGTGCGTATGTGTGTATGTGTGTGTGCGTGTGTGTGCGTGTGTGTATGTATGTGTGTATGTGCGCGTGCGTGTGTGTGCGTGTGTGTGTGTGTGCGTGAATGTATGTATGTTTGTGTGTGCGTGTGTGTGTGTGTGCGTGTGTGTGTGTGAGTGTGTGCGCGTGTGTGTGTGCGCGCGTGTGTGTGTGTGTGTGCGTGTGTGTGCGTGTGTGTGCGCGCGCGCGCGCGTGTGTGTGTGTGTGTGTGTGTGTGTGTGTGTGTTTATGTATTTTTACCACTATTATGGCTTCATTATTCAAATGACTCTAAGGACGGTGGATTGGCAGTATCAGTAGAGGGTCGGACGCCGTGCTTTGCAGCACAGTTACGTCCCTTTTCGGACTGAGTTCAAGACCCGCCGAGGTTAACTTTGCCTTTCATCCTTAACGGGTCGATAAAATAAAGTACCAGTAATACACTGGAATAATTGCTGGCCTTGTGCCAAAAGTAGAAACAATTATTTAAATGACTCTGAATGTGATTATGTAAAATTCAACAATAAATTTCAATATTCAAAATTCACAAAAAACACACCATTTGAAGACAGCAGCAACAACAGCAGCAACAACAGCAGCAACAACAGCAGCAACAACAGCAGCAACAGCAACAACAGCAGCAACAACAGCAGCAACAACAGCAGCAACAACAGTAGCAACAACAGCAGCAACAACAGTAGCAACAACAGTAGCAACAACAGCAGCAACAACAACAGCAACAACAGCAGCAAAAACAGCAGCAACAACAACAGCAGCAACAACAGCAGCAAAACAGTAGCAACGACAGCAGCAACATAAGCAGCAACAAAAACAGCAACAACAGAAGCAACAACAACAACACCACCAGCGGCAACAACAGTAGCAACAACAGTACAACAACAACAGCAACGCAGCAGCAACAACAGCAGCAACAACAGAAGCAACAAGAGCAGCAACAACAGCGGCAACAACAGCAGCAACAACAGTAGCAACAACAGTAGCAACAACAGCAGCAACAACAGCAGCAACAACAATGACAGAAGCAACAACAGTAGCAACAACAGCAGCAACAACAGCAGCAACAACAGTAGCAACCCCAGCAGCAACAACAATAACAGCAGCAACAACAATGACAGGAGAAACAACAGCAGCAACAACAGCAGCAACAACAGCAGCAACAACAGTAGCAACAACAGCAGCAACAACAGCAGCAACAACAACAGCAACAACAGCAGCAACCTCAGCAGCAACAACAGTAGCAACAACAGCAGCAACAACAGCAGCAACAACAGCAGCAACAACAGCAATACCATCGGCAACATCGACAACAACAACAGCAACAACAGCAGAAACCTCAGCAGCAACAACAGCAACAACAACAGCAGCAACAACAGTAGCAATAACAGTAGAACAGTAGCAACAACAGCAGCAACAACAGCAGAAACCTCCTCAGCAGCAACAACAGCAGCAACAACAACAGCAACAACAGCAGCAACAACCGTAGCAACAACAACAGCAACAAAAGTAGCAACAACAACAGCAATGACAGCAGCAACAACAGCAGCAACATAAGCAGCAACAACAGTAGCAACAACAGCAGCAACATAAGCAGCAACAACAGCAACAACAGCAGCAACATCAACAGCAACATCAACAACAACAACAGCAACAACAGCAGCAACAACAGCAGCAACAACAGCAGCAACAACAACAGCAACAACAGCAGCAACAACAACAGCAATGACAGCAGCAACAACAGTAGCAACAACAGCAGTAACAACAACATCAATAATAATAACAACACCAATAACACCACCAACAACAACAATAACAATACCAACAACAATAACAACAACAACAGCAGCAATAACAACAACAACAACAATAACAGCAATAACACCAACAATAACAACAAAAACAATAACAACAACAACAACAACAATAACAACAATAACACCAACAACAACAACAATAACGACAACAACAACAATAACAACAATAACACCAACAATAACAACAATAACAACAACAACAACAACAACAACAACAACAATAACAACAACAACAACAAAAACAACAACAGCAACTACAACAACAACACCAACAACAATAATAACAACAACAACAACAACAACAACAATAACAACAACTGCAATAATAATAACAACAACAACAATAACAACAACAACAACAACAACAACAACAATAACAACAACAATAACAACAATAACAATAATAACAACAACAACAACAACAACAACAACAACAACAACAACAATAACAACAATAACAAGAGCAGTGAGAAAAATAATCGGCAACAGCAATAGCAATATCAGCAAGAAAAACTACAACAACAACAACAACAATGCTGACAACAACAACAACAACAACAACAACAACAACGATGACAACAACGACAACGACGACGACAACAACAACAACAACAACAACAACAACAACAATTAGCATATAAAGAATTAACGACATAGTCAGTTTCTCGCTCTGCTAGAAATAGTAACCAAATCCTCCTTAAATCTCACGCTACTGTCAAAGAAACGCCGTAAACGTTGCTAATGTGCTGTCGTGTTTAATGTATTTAGGAAAAAGTTGCAAGGGTCACGATTGGAACGCCTTTGATGGTAGGTCTGCTGGATCAGAGTTGGGTGACTGTTGTTTAGAAGAAAGACATAGCCACCGCCATCGCCACCACGCCACCACCACCACAGCCACTGCCACTACCGCCACCGCCACCGCCACCACCACCTCCATCACCACCACTACCACTACCACCACATAATGTGAGGTGTGACAGACACAATGAGAAGTGTGACAGACATAATAGGAAGTGTGACAGAATGTGAGATCTGACATAATGTGAAGTGTGCCATAATGTGAAGTGTGCCATAATGTGAAGTGTGACATAATCTGAAGTGTGACATAATGTGAAGTGTGACATACTGTGAGGTGTGACATAATGGGAAGTGTGACAGACAGAATCGGAAGTGTGACATAATGGGAAGTGTGACATAATGTGAGGTGTGACAAAATGTGAGGTGTCACATAAGGTGAAGTGTCACAGACACAATGTGAAGTGTAACAGACATAATGTGAAGAGCGACAGACATAATGTGAAATGTGACATAAAGTGAAGTGTGACAGAGATAATGTGAGGTGTGACAGGCATGATGTGAAGTGTGACAGAGATAATGTGAAGTGTGACAGACAAAATGTGAGGTGTGACATAATGTGAAGTGTGACATAAGGTGATGTGTGACATAATGTGAAGTGTGACAGAGATAAGGTGAGGTGTGACTGTCATGCTTGTTTGCAGGGAGAGACACATCATATCGTATGAAGAGATATTCAGAAAATCTAAAAAATGAAATCAACTTAAAAATAGAGAATAAAAAAAACAACAACACTACCACTACTAGCAATAACAGCAACTACTACTATTGCTCCTAATACTGCTCCTAATACTACTACTACTACTACCACTACCAGCAACAACAACAACAACAGCTACTACTACTACTACTACTACTACTACTACTGCTACTACTACTACTACTACTACTACTACTACTACTACTACTACTAATACCACAACCACTACCAGCAACAACAACAACAGCTACTACTACTACTATTACTACTACTATAACAACAACTACTACTACTACACCACCACCACCAGCAATAACAATAACAACTACTACAGCAACAACAACAACTACTACAGCAACAACAACAACTACTACAGCAACAACAACAACTACTACAATAACAACAACTACAACAACAACAACAACTACTACAGCAACAACAACTACTACAGCAACAACAACAACAACAACTACTACATCAACAACAACAACCACTACTACAGCAACAACAACAACCACGACTACAGCAACAACAACTACACCTACTGCAACAACAACCACTACTACAACAACAACAACAACTACTACTACAACAACAACAACTACTACAGCAACAATAACAACCACTACTACAACAACAACAACAACTACTACAACAACAACAACTACTACAACAACAACAACAACTACAACAACAACAACAACAACTACTATACTACATCAACAACAACAACAACAACTATTACAACAACAACAACCACGACTACAACAACAACAACAACTACTACAGCAACAACAACAACCACGACTACAACAGCAACAACAACAACAACTACTACTACAGTAACAACAACAACCACGACTACAACAACAACAACAACAACCACTACAACAACAACAACAACAACCACGACTACAACAACCACGACTACAACAACAACAACAACAACAACTACTACTACAGCAACAACAACAACCACGACTACAACAACAACAACTACTACAACAACAACCACGACTACAACAACAACAACAACAACAACTACTACAACAACAACCACGACTACAACAACAACAACAACTACTACTACAACAACAACAACAACAACCACGACTACAACAACAACAACAACAACAACAACCACTACTACAACAACAACAACAACCACGACTACAACAACAACAACAACAACTACTACAGCAACAACAACAACCACGACTACAACAACAACAACAACAACAACAACTACTACAGCAACAACAACAACCACTACAACAACTACTACAACAACTACTACAGCAACAACAACAACCACGACTACAACAACAACAACAACAACAACTACTACAACAACAACCACGACTACAACAACAACAACAACAACTACTACAACAACAACCACGACTACAACAACAACAACAACTACTACTACAACAACAACAACAACAACCACGACTACAACAACAACAACAACAACAACCACTACTACAACAACAACAACAACCACGACTACAACAACAACAACAACAACTACTACTACAGCAACAACAACAACCACGACTACAACAACAACAACAACAACAACAACTACTACAGCAACAACAACAACCACTACAACAACTACTACAACAACTACTACAGCAACAACAACAACCACGACTACAACAACAACAACAACCACGACTACAGCAACAACAACAACCACGACTACAGCAACAACAACAACAACAAAAACAGGTACAACAGGAAGAAGAAAACATCAACATAAACTTTGACGAAAAACAGTAATATTTAATATTAATTAACATTTAATTCTTATGAATAAAGATAAAGAAATTAAAATAAATTAACATAAAATGGTGCCATAAATAATTAGTAGAATGGTTCTGCTGGGAATTAGAATGATAGGAAGTGAAATGGAAGGTTCTATAAATATTGAAATATTTGACGGTTTCAACACGAGAAACCTCGGTGACATATACGTCAACAGTGTCAACATCAGCAGCACATATGATGTCATTTATGCAGTGCTGGGTTTACCATTGTCGTTAGATGTGCTGAAACACATGGCCCCGTGGGCCCGGGGCGCCCAACTTCTCGGCAAAAGGTTTTTTACGGTGAATTTTTCGTATGTTTGGTGGCTCATATTTTAACTATGACGGGGGGTTATTTGTCCTTACTCCGACACTGCATGTATGGTGATGACACCAACACAGTAAGAACATGAATCGAAATTATGAATGACCATTTATCTGGATGTTCAATGTGCTGGAAATAACAGCCGTGAGAAATTTTCAACCAGCCATCCATACATGAGCCCTGCACACTTGATGGAGTAATAGGGACGCCGTAGTCATATACGGTATGTCTTGGGCATCTAACAGGGGCCGATCATATCTTATCCAGGTTTAATCAATTACTTCTATAGGGAGAGAGGGAGAAGGGAGAGGGGGGAAGGGAATGGGAGAGAGAGTGAAGTAGTAAGAAAAAGATATAGAGGGAATTACTTCCAATTCACTATAAAATATATTTACTACAACTTACAATTTTAGGAAAGAATACTGAAGAATAAACGTAGATATGGCTGTGTAGTTAAGAAGTTCCTTTCCTAACAACTTTCTTTCGAATTCAGTCCTACTGTGTGGCACATTGTGAAAGGTAGCGAAAGAGGCTGTGCGGTGGACCAGCTTGACAGGACTAATGACAGACACTTCTCTATTCAGCCCTCATCAACTTCTTCAAGTTTCACTTGGAAAGGAAGGTGAGGGTGGAAAGAGAAGTGCTGCTCCCAGTACATTTGCTAAAAGTGGTGAGAATGGCCCGTGTGAATGGGCTTAATCTGAGCATGTGCCTGTAGGCTGGCTAATTTGAGAAAAGGGTTACCGCAGGATGACCTGGAAGCATCAGGTGGTTCAGTATTAGTGGGTCACCTGAGTCACCCCTGGGTGGTTCGACCCCTAATGGGGAATATATTTTGTTATAATTTTCATATTTTTGTATTTTTATATATTTTTATGTATTTTGATATATTTGGATATAGTTCAATTGTTAATTATTTTTGCTATTGTGTAATTTTACACGATTTTATTATAACCCCTCTCCCCACTGTCCTTGTCTTTGCAATGTCCTATACATGTCGGTCCCTGTGGCCAATAAAAGAAACTATTGGCCTGCCCTACGAGCTTTACGTAAATATTCCACACTTGTTCTCCGATCTCCTCGAAGCGCTCTACTGCAACTGGCAGCAGAATGGGAGTATTCCCAGTTCTGTGAGCAGGGGAGTGGTGACGCTGATAAGGAAAGACGAGAACAAGAGGGATACATTAGACAACTTCAGGCCCATAACTCTGTTCAACATAGAGTTTAAGATTTGGGCCAAGGTGATAGCAAAGTGGTTGGTGGTTGTCGTCGAGTATTTGGTAGGGGAGGCGCAAACTTGCGCAATCACGACCAGGTCCATACATGACAACCTCCACCTCATGTGATACATCATAGAGAGGGTTGTGTGTAAACCTGGCTTCGGTGGGGCACTGATCAATTTAGATCAATCGAAAGCATTCAATAGGGTCGACCATCGGTACCTGGAGACTGTCCTCAAAGCAACTAGCTTCGGCCCCGTCTTCAGAGCTGGGTTGCTGCAATGTACAGCGGCATCTGCTCGGTGGTGAAGGTTAATGGCCACCTCTCGGATTCGTTTCAGGTTTCCCGATCGGTCGCTCAAGGGTGTCCTCTCTCTTCCCTTCTGTGTGTATTGTCTCTCGAGCTTTTACTGCGGAAGTTGGAGCTGTTGCAGGGCTCCCCGCTCGAACCGGGACGCGGAAAGGCTGTGTCAGCTTATGCGGACGACATCAGCGTAATGGTGTCAGACACCTCAGAAATCGATGTGGTCGGCACCTTATTGAAAGAATATTAAAGGTTGACAGGAGCGAAACTTAACCGAGAAAAGTCGGTGGGCTTGAAGCTCGACACCTGGAGAGGCAAGCCCATGCCGTCCAACAGCGTTGTTGGGCTCTGGACGAACAGACCGGTAAAGTTGCTCGGGGTTTTGTTCGGACCAGACCTCCAGGTGGAAAAGAATTGGGACGAGGTAATGAGCAGGTTAGCCAGTCTCACCCAGAAATGGGCTGCGAGGAAGCTATCACTGAAAGGTCGCGCGGAGGTAACGATTGCGTATTTCGCGTCCGTCATCTGCTATCGCTTGACCGTCGTGCCTTGCCCCCGTCAGCGCCTCGCCAAGCTGGAAGGGCTCCTCTTCAAATTCTTGTGGAGGGGACAATTCCTGTTGGTGAGGCGGTCCATCTGCTGCCAGCACCCTCTACGCGGAAGGCTGGGCATGCTGTGGGTAATGATGCGCAGACATGCGCTGAGACTGCGACATCTCAAGATATTCTGCCTAAACGATGAACAGGTGTGGTCACCGTTTATCAGATGGGCCTTTCCGCAGCTCGTCTCTTGAACTGAGCTGCAGTCCTGGGTCAATAAGAGACTGAGACTGGAGGTCTGGCATCTGGAATGTTGTCAGGCACTCACTGCCCTCTACCAAGCGGGCAATGCGATCAGTGGAGCTTCCACTCTGAAGTTCTATAGAGGTTTAGTGGTGGGCAAGTGCGACGCGGCACTCGGAGAGGCTCTGGGCTTCGACGAAGTCGAACTGACCAGTCTGTTCCGGAGGACTTTCGAACCGGGGACGATGAACAATTTCCAGAAATCCCTCGCTTGGCAGTGCTACCGGGGAGCACTGCAGGTTCGAGTTGAACTCTACAGGCACGGAAGTGCTGTGAGACGGACCTGCCCGAGATGCGCACAGAGCGACGAAACCGTTCTGCACGCACTTGTCCAATGTCCGTGCATTACTGACTTGTAGAGTTATGTCGAGCAGCTACTGTCACGTGTAGAACGGATCCGGCTATCGGCCGAGTCCATAGTGAAGATCGACCCGCCGCCTTCCTTAGGTCAGGAAGAGCAAGCAATTTTCCTCTGTCTGGTGGCCGTTGCGAAAGAAGCCAATCCCTCATCAACTTCTTCAAGTTTCACCAGGAAAGGAAGGTGAGGGTGGAGAGACAAGTGCTTCCCCCCAATACATTTGCTAAAAGGTGGATGAATATGGCGAGAATGGCCCGTTGAGTTGGCCTACTCTGACCATGTGCCTATAGACTGGCAAATTTAAGGAGAGGGGTGCTCTCCTCGGGTGCCCTAGAAGCGCAGGGTGGTTCAGGATTGGTGGGGTACCTGAGTCATCCCAGGCTCGTACACCCCCTATTGGGGAATTTATTTTGTTATATTTATGCATAGTTTATTTTATATTTTTATATCTTCATTGTTAAATTAGTCTTGCCATTGTGCACTTTTACTCGACCTTATTGTAAACCCCCACTGTCCTTGTCTTTGTATTGTCCCCCTACATGTCCCCTTTCATCCTTACGGGGTCGATAAAATAAAGTACCAGTAATACACTGGGATAATTGCTGGCCTTGTTCCAAAAGTAGAAACAATTATTATTATCAACATGGATAACACAAGAAAGAGAGAGAGCACTGTCAGACAACACAGAGAGGGGGAGACTTTATCAGCATGTCAACAAGACAGCGTTCCAGCGGAGGTAAATATAACCGAAAATATTACAAAGGAAAAGAGGATTGTTACAGATTTAAAATTACCAAATATTTCTAACACAAACAGCACCAACAATAACACCAACAAAAAACCAACAACAAACACCATCAATAACAACAGCAACAACAAAAATAACAGTGGTAAGGTCGATAACGACAATAACAATGACAATAACAACAGCCACAAGAGCAATAATAGTAGGAACAGTATCAACAAAAACAACAATAACAACAGCCACAATAACAGTAACAACAGCAACAGTATCAACGAAAACAACAACAACAACACCAACAACTATACCAACGAAAACATCAACAATGACATCGATAAATGTAACAGCGATACATGTAACAGCGATCTCAGTACCACCAGTAAGACCAGTAGCGGCAGCAATAGCGGTGCTGCTGAAAAGGGGACCACTTCTTTTGCAGGTGTCGCCCGAAATATCGAGACAGTGTTTGTCACAGAAGAGGAGATGGCAGTCGCAAGGGACATGGTGACAAGAAGCGCCAATAGAGTCTCCCTGAAACCTCCACCCGATTTTTTCAAGGACCAGCAGCTACGGACGGTGACATACCGCACCGTAAGCAAAATCTCACATCGGGTGGAGAGAGCCACGGAGGCTCAAATCTAAAAGGCCTTGAGGTGCGTCTGAGTACGCAAAACCCACATCACCCGAGGCAGAAAGTACGCCACAGTAGACGTACTTTTCGCCACCCCCCAAGAAGCGAAGTCTCACTCTTTGGAAACCCTAAAGAGTGAGGAGATAGTCTTGGTGCCCTCCTACTGCGGGAAGAAAATTGTGAGGGTCAAAGTGACCCAGGTCCCACCCGACGAGTCCATACCTTGGCTGGCAGCGTCTGTCCTTGTTGGAATCGAGGACAGGACGACCATGCTGCAAGTAAAGAAAATAGGGAGAGAGAACTGGTCAGGTATAGGCATGCAAATGCTTATACAAACTGACCAGGAATGTATCGACGCTATCCCCGATATAATAGACATCGATGAAGGACTCCAACTCCCTATAAGCGTAGAAGGAAGACGGCCAAAATGTTATCTCTGTGGGTCGAAGGGTCACCTCAGGGCTTTTTGCCCGCAGAAGACAGCGAAGAAGAAGGCTCCTCTCCTTCCAATACCTGGTCCGCTGCTACCAAGAGCAGGGTAGGCAACAAACGCAGAAGCCCCTTCCATGGTGAGTAGGAGGGCAACGTCCGTGGCACCCGTACCAAGGCCACGGACAACTAAAGCAGCAGCATCAGTGGCGGCAACAACAATAGCTACATTTGAAGTAGCTGCACCAGCAACAAAATTGCCGGAGAGGGCTCCACTACCACCACCAACAACCGTGGAGCACAAACACCTCCCAGACGCCACGGAATCTGACATGGAGTTTGAAGCGGGAGTGAAGTGGTAAACGGTCTGCCACAAAAAACAAAAAACAAAAAACCTCTTAGATTCACCCTCCAAAAGCGAAGGCACACAAAGAGGGGTAAAGGCAGCAAGGAAACTTGAAGCAACACCACCACCATCACCATTACAACCACAAGCACCGCCGCCAACAACAAACACACCACCACCAGCATCACCAAAAACATCAACAACGCAAACACAACAAAACACACAAACCAAACAGCAACAAAATCACCCCTCCCCCCAAAAAGTACACAGCCATAAACATGGCAAAAAAAAGAACTCATACAATATATAAAGCAGCACACAGACATCACAGAAAAAAACTACTACATCCCACCAACACCAAGAACTCTCCCGACAAACATAAGCATCATTGAAATCTCAATAGAACAGTACAAACCTTTAAAAAAAAATTCCCCAACGCAGTTGGAGACTTCATAGTGTCGGTTACCAAGGGGATATACACTGACATCCTCTTGGAAACACCCATGACCAGCCAAAGGGACGGTTCTACTGTCCCTTCACCACACGATCAAGGTAAGTAACCCTTTCTCACTTGCCCCGTTTCTCATCCAACATGGCCGTACTCAGAATAGGCAGTATAAATGCACGTGGCCTGGGGTCATCTTGGAAGCAAGGTCACCTGCTCAACGACCTCAGGTCACTAAACATAGAAGTGGTGGCCATCAGCGAGACCAGAATCTCCGAAGCACAAGCCTTCTCACTGACCTTCGGCGGCTACGATGTATACGCATCTCCCAGCCGTCCAGGATCGGAGGGAGTGGTTGCCGTCCTTTTTCGGAGAGGCTTGGATCTCGCCATACGGGCCATCTTCCTAGACCCAGAAGGTAAGTCGGTGGTGCTGGACGTGACCGGAAGCGAAGGCAATGCTTTCAGGCTAGTAGCCGTCTACGCCCGAACAGGGGCAGGGCGGCCAGATTTCTTCAGACGTCTAGAGACCTTTCTTGGAACGTCCCGCTCTTTAGTGTTAGTGGGAGACTGGAACGGTATCTTGGATGCACGCTGGGATTGTGTGGGGCTAGTAGATAGGGGAGGAGGGTGCAAGAGCCTCACCAACCTGCTCAGACGTTTTGAACTGTCTGACAGGTATCGACTGGATCACCCAAATGTGCCAATGTGGACATGGACAAACCGCATCGGCTCATCCAGATCGTATCTCGATAGGGTATTCTGAAGAGAACTAGATAAGGCTAGTTAAAGTTGTCCACAATTTAAAATAGTCGACTACACAGACCACAAGTTTGTGATCTGGTAGATCAACATAGACAGACTTCATAGACAAGGGCCCGGTTACTGGAAGCTGAACGCGTCTTTTCCGGCGCGCAAATCCTACAGAGACGGATTAGCGTATTAGTTAAGCGGGCGTTGACGGGAGCGGTCGTCAACAACAGGTTGCGCTTCACCCTGAAAAGGGCAATTAAAGTAGAGTCGATTAGGTTTAGCAAAGGAGTAGTGATAACGGAAAATAGAGTAGAGGGAGAGCTGGTTAGAGATCTAGAAGAGGCGTTTAGAACAAGCATCGCAACCGACGTGCTTGCGGCGAGATTGGCACTCGGCCAATTCTTCAACGCAAAACACGAAGGCTGCGTTGTCAGAGCGTGCTCTGCGCGTGCTCTGAAACACGAGAGGACAAAAGCCATTCAATGGGCCCGGGTCGCAAAGGCGCGACGTGGCAACAAAGCTACAATTCGGTCTTTGTCTGACCAAAACGGGTGCGTGCTGCTCGAACCCGAGATGTGTGAAGCTTTTCAGCAGCACTTTGCTGAACTGTTCGGGAGCAGCGGCGGGCCGGTTCGGGGCATGGACTTCAGTGCATACCTCGGCGGACTGCCTCGGCTCTTGACGACCGCAGCACAGTGTTGCGAAAAGCCAATAACAGCCGGTGAAACACGGGAAGCGATGGCTAACTGCACGAGGGGTAAATCGCCAGGTTTGGATTGTCTGCCCTACGAGCTTTATGCATTTATGCCAGACTTGTTCGGTGACCTCTTGGCAGACGTCTACTGCAACTGGCAGCAGAACGGGAGCATTCCCAGATTTGTGAGCCGGGGAGCGGTGGCGCTGCTGAGAAAAGACCCAAGCAAGGGGGATGTTATCGATAATTTCAGGCCCATAACCCTGCTAAACGCAGAGTTCAAGATTTTGGTCAAGGTATTAGCAACGAGGTTGGCGCTTGCCGTCAAGGGTCTGGTAAGAGAGGCGCAGACATGCGCCATTCCGGACAGATCCATACATGGCGGCGGTCCTCGAGCAGCCGGTTTCGGGCCCGTTTTCAGGGGTTGGATTGCTGCGATGTAAAGCGACATCTGCTCAGTTGTGAGGGTGAACGGTCACCTGCCGCAGCCGTTCAGCAACATGGGCTCGGTCCGCCAGGGTTTTCCTCTCTCGTCCCTCTCGTACGTATTGGCTCTCGAACCGTTACTGCACAAACTGGGGGGCGATGAGGGGCGTCCCACGCGAACTAGATGCGGGAAATCCGAGGCAGCTTACGCCGACGACGTCGCCGTGGTGGTGTCATGCACCAGGCACGTTCACGCTCTCAAGGAATACGAAGCGGTGATAGGAGCAAAGATAAACCAGGAAAAGTCGGTGGGCTTGCAGCTCAGCCCCTGGAGAGGCAAGTCCATGCCGTCCGACAGATGGAGACAAACTGGAACACAAGTGACGAGCAAGGTGGCCTCCCTCACACAGAAATGGGCCGAGAGGAAGCTGTCCCTGAAAGGCCGGGTGGAGGTGGCGAATGCGTACATCGCATCCGTCATATGCTACGCCTCACCGTCGTGCCGTGCCCCGGTCCAACTCTCACCAAATGGAGCGCCTCCTCTTCCGATCTTTGCGGAAGGGACGCGCTACCATGGTCAGACGATCCATCTGCTGTCAACACCCGTTGCGTGGAGGACTGGGCATGCCATGGCTGATGATGCGCAAACATGCACTGAGACTGCGACATCTCTGGTGCTTCCTTGACGGTGAACAGGTGTGGTCGCCGTTCGCCAGGCACGTTTTCCCACAGCTCGTCTCCTTGACTGAGCTGCAGTCCTGGGTCAGAAAAAGACCGAGGAATAGCGCTTGGAAACTGGAATGTCTCCAGGCGCTCACTGCATTCTGCCAGCTGGGCACCAGTATCGGTGGAACATCCACCTCGGCGTTCTATAGAGGACTAGTGGAGGGGAAGAGCGACGACGTTCTCGGAGAGATCCTGGGCGTCGAAGAAGATCAGCTCTTTGCTCTCTTCCGGAGAACTTTCAGCCCAGGGCCTATGGATAACTTCCAAAA
>OZ024743.1:81391966-81409466 GCA_964016885.1 Eledone cirrhosa
TGTTTATGTGTGTACGTACATGCATACAGATATACATACGTACATAATTACACACGTCCATACATACATCCATACATAAAAAGCAGGCATTCATTCTTTCCAAGAATTCTAACGACATTTCTGGAAATAGCCGTCGAAACGGGTTGAGCTCTGCCGTCGGAGTCATACATTTTCCTATTTCCCACTCTACTACCCTAAGTATTGAGTACTCTGGTGCGTTATGATCCATCTGGTTCCTTACCACAATTCCTATATATATATATATCTATATATATATATATATAAATGAAAAGTATAGAAATTGTTGTAGCTTCTTTCCAAGAATTCTAACGACATCGCTTATATTCTATTTTCATGTAGTCTCCCTTACACTCTATTACTAGTTATTATCATTAATCTAGTTTTTCTTTCTCGTCACTACAGATGTCCTTCCTTCTCATCCCACCCTCATATCTGAGAGTCGGGTGTCATGGTCTTATGGACCAGCACTCTCAATCTTTCCGTCTCTTGCCATTACCGTACATACCCCAAAACGTCCATTCCTTCATATCATAACTCCATCTCCGTTTCTGCCACCAACTAGCACTTTTCTACAGTTGTAATTTTAATAAATTAATAATTCCTGGCAAACTACATTAACTCTTAATACGAATTAGCAGAAAGTATTTAAAAATGGGTTTGTTAATTCAAATGTTTATAGTGTCTTTATTAGAAGAATGACAGATCATGTGACAATTTGCTGTATCAGAGTAAAGGCGTCAATTTTCAATGTGGTGCAGTTTTTTTTGTTTTTTTTTACATTTCCAAAATATCTTGCAATTAAATGTTTCACTGAGAAAGTTGGCTTAAAAACCATTGATAATTACATAAATATGAAAACGAAATATAAACTGACAATTAAATAACGAGAAAAGAGGGAAGGAGTAAAGAAGGGCAGATCTGGATGTCTGAGAAAGTAGAGGAAAGTACTATAAATGCTATAAATGTGAGGAGGAGGAAAATAACAAGGTCTCATGGGCCACAGAGGAAAAGAAGGGGGAAAGAGAGAGGGCTCTGGCTTTGGGGCGGGGCTGTTAATAAGGTTTCATGGTGTATAAGACGTTAAGAGTTAAATATTTTATCACTAAAGTTGCCATCCAATTAAAATATCCATCCTCTAAGAATCGAACCCATGTCCTATGATTTGGTAGCGTTAAAAGTGAACTAATTAACCCCAGGAAAATAAAACACCGTACAATGTTTGTCCTACTCTCCCGCTTCCATCACCTGTGTCGGCCTTCTTCGACATTCTTTGATATTACGATTGTAATAATTCTTTATCAACATGACTAGAATCATAATTATCCTCACTTCAACATCCCCTATCTGTCACATCATGTCTCTTCATCTATCTATCTATCTATCTATCTATCTATCTATTTATCTAACTATCTATCTCCATGCCTATTGATCTACTCGTATATATATATATATATATATATATATATATATATATATATATATATATATATATATATATATATATATATATATATATATATATATATATATATATATATATATATATATATATATATATATATATATATATATATATATATATATATATATATATAGGGAAGGTGAGAGAGAAAACAATATCAGAAAATAGAATTACATAAATGAGATACACACGCAAACACACCCACATTTATATATATATATATATTGCCAAACTGGTGGAATCCTGTGTCAGAGAACACTCTGGAACTTCTGGAACTCTCACAGTCTTTACCGGCCCTCGTAATTTTGATTTATCCCCAACTCCAGCTGTTGAGATCAACGTATCGAGTTTCTTGAAGACATCACACGGATCACTGATGGCGGCTCATGGGTGGATGTTGTTTACTTTGACTTTGCTATAGCTTTAAATTCTGTGTCACACAAGAGACTTATGACAAAACTCCCTGCAATGGATGTGAAAGATGATCTTTTTATCTGGTTGAAGTCCCTTATTTTCAATCGAAATGAGGTAGTCACGGTTCTAGGATAGCATTCCTCACCATATGAGATGTCATCTGGTGTACCACAAGGATATGTTCTTTGTTCTTGGTCCCCCTTTGTTTGTGGCATATATTAATGACATAGATGCCAACCTAAAGAATGCTACAGTACTGAAATATGCAGATGACATCAACTGTACCTTGAGATAAAGACGACTGATCCTGAACACTATAGATCTTTCCTGCAATCAGACCTGGACCCAATGCAGCAATGTATCATGGACTGGCAACTCAAGCTGGCTGTGAACAAGTGTACCACCATGCATTTTAGGAGGAAAAACCCAACGTCCACGTACTCCCTCCACAACGCTAATATCAAGAAATCTTCTTGTGAACGTGACCTGGGCATCACTGTCATCAGCGATATGCGTTGGACAAAGCAAATTGACAAGAAGGCTGAGGGTGTCTTAGCATCACTCAGCAAGACCATTGTGGGCCGCTCTCCAGCTATCTATTTAAAGCTGTATATAGCTATGGTGCGGCCACACTTAGAATTTGCATCACCAGTCTGGAACCCCTATCTTGCTCAGAACATTGACCAATCGAATACCCTCCATCTGTAATCTACCATACTCCTTGCTTCCCTGGGCATGGATATACATTGAAGCTTGGTAAACACTCTCAAAATGATTAGCCATCTTGTCAACAACAACCCTGAGCACCTTTTTGAATTCCGTGTGTCTAACACACGTGGGCATGCCTTCAAATTCAGACAACAGCACTGCTCCCATGACTTTCGGAAACATTTTTTCACGCTCAGAGTTGCTGAAGCATAGAACAAACTACCTGCATCAGTTGTTAGCTGTCGAGACACTGCATCCTTTAAAACTTCCATGCTTCCTGAGATTCGCCAACACTACACCTGATATCCCCCTCCATAGACACGTACACATGTATATCATGACTCATACACTGTTCATTTTCCTGACATTTGTACATTATTCTGTGTACTATATATGCACCTTTGATGATTTGTAGTGCATCTGAGCATTGTGCACAATAAAAATCCTTTTAAACTCCCACTTTAAATCCTGGTGTCGGTTAATTTTCTCCTCCTTTTCTTGCACTCTCGTTTCAAATGGGCAGGCTACATCTACAATCAGGCACGATCTTTTTTCTTGTCTGTCTGTATCCTGAAATCCCATAGCACCTTCACTTCATCGTTTTCTATCACCGACTCTGGCTTATGCTCATACCACTTCTCAGAATGTGGTAAATTGTTTAGTTTGCATAGATGCCAGTGAATAACCTTTCCTATCATATCATGTCTCCAGTCTTTAAAGGGAGTCTGGGCTAGGTGTTTACACTCAGATTCAATGTGAGCCACAGTCTCCTCTCTCTCTCTCTACAAATCCTACAGAGTGAGCTAGCCTCCTCCTTGTCAATATGGTGTTTCACCCACTTCGTTCTGAGGACTTGCTCTTGCGCAGCCATTAGCATTCCTTCTGTAGCTTTTTTAATGTCTCCTATTTTTAACCAGTTCCATGTCTGTGGATCTCTGAAAGTATACTTACATTACTCCGGAGTAAACAGACCAACCTGCGCAACAGACCAACACATACTCAAAATTAAACACGCACGCACACGCACACACACACACACACAAATATATATATATATATATATATATATATATATATATATATATATATATATATATATATATATATATACACAGTTCAAGAGTAACCAATCTTAAAGAGAGAGATGGAGATAGGAGAGGAGAGATTGGTGAATTAGTTAGAAACCAAAGCGTAAAGGCATGTGCTGAATGTGCAATATGCAGTAGAAAGCAGCTAGGTGGCTGGGTTCATGCAGAAGTTAGGCGCGCAGAGCTGGAAATATTCATTAGTTAAGAAAAACAAGACCACAAATTTCACAAGGGAGACATTATTAAAAGATTGTCAACATATTTTAGTTTGATGTAAGGAATGTAGAGAATAATAATAATAATAATATTAATAATAATAATGTCCGTTTACAATTGTTTCGCTACTCCATATAATATTTCTGGATCAAATGACTATATATCATTATTGATCTGGTTCAGTTGAAAATAATTAACATATTTAAAAACAGAGCGGCTCATCGGAACTTCAAAGGAATATAAATTAAGATAAGGAGAGAATGTTACATAATGTAATGTTCCATATATTGGTATTTCACTATGGTGTCCTGGGTGTATCAATTGTCAGCCATAATCAAGCAGTATTCATCTGTCGTGGCTGCATTCTGTGAGATCTGCCTATGAGTAGCAAGATGGCCGCCAATGGACATATTTACCTTACTAATTAGAGGGTGGTTTCAGGGGAAGTAACTCCTCGAAATTGTGGGTAGTTTATAGCTAAGTGCTAATTTTTTTATTTTTTTATTGAGAGACAATGTAAGGGAGGTAACTTATAATTATCTAAGTTAGTTATAGCTATTTAACTTATTAGCTACAAGTAAAAATGGGGCTAGATGACTATGTTGGGTCAAATTTTCTGTTGGCGAAGGAATTAGCCCTTCGATGTTGACAGCTAATCGTTACCTCCGTTCTATCCTTAATCGGTAGAGGTCGTGATGGATTTATGTAATATGTTTCGGTAATACAGAGATCACAAGATTTTCTTCGTCCATTGAACGGTCGGGCCCTAGCTAAAATATCCCGTGTTAGTGAGTGTTCAATGTTGGTTAATTTAAGGTTTTTAATGAGCCTAGCTAGAGATGTCAAACATCTGTTGTTAGGGTCTCGGAAGGAAAAAGAGTGCGCGTTATAGCGTACCTTAAAAGGGTTAGAGGTAGACCCGATATAGGAGCTGGTATTCGAAGCAGTTTTAACCGTGCACCTATAGACTATGTTGGGTGTCAGGCAGTGTCCATTTAGTGGGCTTGCATTAGGGTAAGGGCAGTTGCAGTTGCTTCTGCGGTTAGTGAGAGTAGGGTAGTTTAACCTAAGCGGTTGGTCAGTGTCAGAAGGATTAGATGGGGGAGGTATGCTACTAGAGTAAGTATTGGTGTAGTAGCGTGGTGTATTTGATAGGGGTGGTGGTACCGCGGTGTGGGAGTTATACTGTCTTAGTTTATGATGGTTACTGAATGCGATGTGGCTAGCTAGGTTAGGTGTTGTGGAGAGTGAGATTTTAATGTTATTTTTATTAAAGAGTTTGTAATATCTATGGTTGGGGTGGGATGTTTAGATAGGATAGAGAAGAAGCGTTTAGGGATATTAGTGGCTAGAGTAGATATTAATGGGGGGTTAAGCCAGGTGATATTTCTAGGCCTATTCCTTATAGGAGTTCTAGTGGAGTTGTAGGGGCCTTCCTAGGGTTATTATTACCTGGGGATTTGTTATTTGTCATCCCATTTGTCATTCCTATTGTAGGGTTGATTTTTAGTTTGCTACTTGGAGTGGGGAGCAGGCCGCTGCCACCATTAAAATTCCGGTGAATCTGGCTATATGCTAGGGTATTTTTTGTTCAATTGTAAATGGACATTACTATATTATTATTCTCTACATTCCTTACATCAAAATAAAATATGTTGAAAATCTTTTAATAATGTCTTCCTTGTAAAATTTGTGGTCTTGTTTTGCTTAACTAATGAATATATATATATATATATATATATATATATAAATATATGTAAGTATAAAAAAAGCGCTCAAGCTTGGAAATGCTAAATGACAGCTCATGAAAAGATACGGGGTTCAATTCCTCATAACGGCTGATGGCAACTTCTTTTTCCGTCTTTTAAGGGAGTTCGCCCTACTTTATGAATTGTCTTTTAGCATTTCTGAGCTTGAACACTTTCTTTATACTTATATATATTTAGTAATAATAATTGTTTCTACTTTTGGCACAAGGCCAGCAATTACTTAGTACATTACTGGTAATTTATTTTATCGACCCCGTAAGGATTAAAGGCAAAGTTAACCTCGGCGGGATTTGAACTCAGACCGTAAAGGGACGTAACTATGCTGGAAAGCATGGCGGCCGACTCTCTACCAATACTGAGTAATAATAATAAATGCGAAGACTTCTGCGTTCACAGATTGATTTCTTTTCTTTTAGTTTCAGAAGATCTCGTTAAGCGTGAAAGCAGCGATTCTTTGCTTAAGCTTTAATCTGTTATTTTAATATATATATATATATATATATATATATATATATGTGTGTGTGTGTGTGTGTGTGTGTGTGTGTGTGTGCGTGTGTGTATGTGTGTGTGTGTGTGTGTGTGTGTGTGTGTGTGTGTGTGTGTGTGTGTGTGTGTGTGTGTGTGTGTGTGTGTGTGTGTGTGTGTGCGTGTGTGTGTGTGTGTGTGTGTGCGCGTGTGCGCGTGTGTGTGTCATGTATGTATTTCTATGTTCCCTCTTTATTGTATTCTCTCTTTCTCTCTGTCTCTTCCTCTATTTCCTTCTCTCGCCATCTTATCTGTCTTTCTTCCATATATTTACCCAGTACACAGAGAGAATTTAACCGACCAAAATTGATTCTTTCCCCACTACTTAACTTAAACACGATCATTTAACACTAATTGCTCGTCTCATTTCCTTACCAATCACCTCCCTCTCCCCCTCTTTCTCTTCGCCCTCTATCGCCTTCTCCCTTTCTCTCATTCAGCCCCACACCACTTCCTATATCCATCAATCTATCTTATTAAACTATTTGTCTAATCGATACTCGTCCAATTCGATTATGTCACAGTTTACATCATTTTACATTAAACGACATGCTGTGAATTCAGTAAGTTGTGTTCTTATATCAAACAATAGAGTTTTGAAGAAGTCGGCAGCTATCAGCTTTTCATTTCTGTAAATATCAATCTTGGCCTTAGGTCCTCAAAGCGGGCTTTACACCCCCTGGGAGGAGGGTGTTTATTGAGTAGGTCAAAGGGACACTGGGGCCTAATGGGGGGGGGGGGGGGCAGAGATGATATAATAGTATATTAAATAACAAAATGATACATACTATATATAAATATAATAAAATAAAAAATATATATATATAATATTTATTTATTCATGGTATATATTATATTATTTATTATATATATATTAAAATAGGCGATGGATTGGCAGTGTCAGTAGAGCGTCAGGCACCATGCTTTACAGCATAGAGTTATGGCCTTTTACGGTCTGAGTTCAAATCCCGCCGAGGTTAACTTTGCCTTTCATCTTTACGGGGTCTACAAAATAAAGTACCAGTTACGCACTGAGGTCGAATTAATCGACTTTCTCTTCCGCCCAAATTACTGGCCTTGTGCCTATAAAAGAAACCATCCCGCCGAGGTTAACTTTGCCTTTCATCCTTACGGGGTCGATAAAATAAAGTACCAGTAATGCACTGGGTAATTGCTGGCCTTGTGCCAAAAGTAGAAACAATTATATATACATTAATTATATATTATTTACAATTTGCCTGTAGGCAGGTCTCTCAGTAGGTTTGGGGCTCAGAAGGTATTACGTGGCTGTGGGGAGGGGCTTTCGCCCAAAATGTTTGAGAACCTCTGATATAGGCGGAGAATTGGTTGGGTCGCTAAAACGTTGGGTAAAACCTTTCAGGGAATTCCTTCCCGCATTTAACTTTATGTAATGAAAAACCATCAAGGTCTGCCATTCGTCCTTTCGTGATCGTGAAATAAAGTACCTATCTAGTAGTATGGTTGACTCTCTCTCTCTCTCTCTCTCTCTCTCTCTCTCTCTCTCTCTCTCTCTCTCTCTCTCTCTCTCTCTCTCTCACTCTCTCTCTCTCTCTCTCTCTCTCTTTCACCTCTTTCATCTTTCTCTCTCTCTCTCTTTCTTTCTCTTTCTACCTAGCTGCATTCAGATCCAGTGAGAGATGGGCTCCATTAGGTTTAGAATATATATATATATGTATGTGTGTGTGTGTGTGTGTGTGTGTGTGTGTGTGTGTGTGTGTGTGTGTGTGTGTACGTGCGTGCGCGTGTGCGTGCGAGTGTGTGTGTGTGTGTGTGTGTGTGTTATATGCATATGTATATATATTAAATATAGTTATATATTGTGAGTATGTGGGTGTGATGTATATGAGAATGTGCTGCACCTGTGACTCAACTGAAATATATTCAATATATATATGAATATATATATACATACGTACATATATATATATATATATATATATATATATATATATATATATATATATATATATATATATATATACATATGTATATATATATATGTATATGTATATATATATATATATGTATATATATATGTATATATATATATGTATATATATATGTATATACATGTATATATATATATATATATATGTATATATATATATGTATATATATATATATATGCATATATATGTATATATATGTATATATATATATATATATATATATATATATACCTGAAAAACAGAAAATATAGAAAATATAATCATGAACACACACATGTGTATACATCTATAAATATATACATACAAATACACACATATCTATATATATATATACATATATACATGTGTGTGTGTGTGGGGGGGGGGGGTATACATATATATATATATTTATTTATTTATATATATATATGTATGTGTGTATGTATATATGCCTGTGTGTATGTATATATATATATATATATGTGTGTATGTATATATATATGTGGCATGTATATATATGTATGTGTATATGTATATATATGTATGTGTGTATGTATATATGCATGTATGTATGCATGTGTGAATGTGTTCCTGAATATCTGTACATAGATTGTAATGATCTAGAAAAAGACAGAGGCAGTGACATAAAAAAAAACAAAGAGAGGAAGATAGTGGAGAGAGAGATAGATAGATAGAGGGAGAGTGATAGAGAGAGAGGGACTGAGAGAGAGAGGGTGGGTGAGAGAGAGAGAGACAGAGAGTGAGAGAGGGAGTGTGTAAGAGAGAGGAAGGAAATGAAGAACTTGATAACATTTGGATGTTTTCAAAAAATATTTAGCCTAATTATTTCCCTTTAAATATCGCCCTCTCCTTTTTTTGGCGCTATTTCCTACCTAATATATTTCCGCATTGCTGTGTATTTATTTGCTCATATTTTTTTGCTGACAAAAATCTGATAGCTTCACTGTGATGTTTATAAAATGTGACACTTTACTATAGAATGTTGTAGAGAAAAAGACATTGACATGTAGTCTCAAAGGACATAACAGTCCACCGTCTCTATTTACTCCAATAAACCTTTCTTTCTTGTTGGTTGGTTTTTGTTGGTTCGTTAAGTTTTGTTTTGTTTTTTGCTTGATTTTTGATTGTTTGCGTTCGTCCTGCATTCGTCTCGATTTGAACTCAGATAACTAAAATAATGAAGATGAAAATAACAACAACAACAACAACAACAACAACAACAATAACATCAATAATAATAATAATAATAATAAAGATAATAATGATAATAATGATAATAATAATAATAATAATAATAATAATAATAATAATAATAATAATAATAATAATAATAATAATAATAATAATAATAATAAGAAGAAGAAGAAGAAGAAGAAGAAGAAGAAGAAGAAGAAGAAGAAGAAGAGGAAGAACCACGGCAACAACAACGACAGCAACAACAACAACAACAACAACAGCAATAACAACAACTACGAAGACAACAGCAAATGTAGGAATAGGAAAACGTAATTAAAAATGTATATAATAGAATATTGAGGTAAAGAATATATATATATGTATATAAGGATGATGAGAATGTGGGGGCGGAGGAGGATAGGGAGGAGGAGCAAGAAGTGGGGAGGAGGAAGATGGGCAGACCATGTGGTCTTGTGAAACAAAATGCCTTCCTTTTTATGCTATGTGAATGTTCGAATTTATTGCTCATGTCAATGATGGTGCTAGTAGTGAGCTGTTTATTATGGCTGACTTGGGTCTAAACAACAACACCACAAACAACGCCAACAACACCAACACCAACAACAACAACACCAACACCAACAACAACAACACCACCACCAACACCAACAACACCAACAACACCAACAACAACACCACAACCACCACCAACACCAACAACACCAACAACACCAACAACGCCAACACCAACAACACCAACACCAACAACAACAACACCACCACCAACACCAACAACAACAACACCAACACCAATAACACCAACACCACCAACAACAACACCAACAACACAAACAACACCACCACCAACACCACCAACAACACCACCACCACCAACAACACCAACACCAACAACACCAACAACACCAACAAAACCAACAACACCAACACCAACAACACCAACGACAACAACAACAACAACACCACCACCAACACCAACAACACCAACAACACCAACAACGCCAACACCAACAACAACACCACCACCAACACCAACAACACCAACAACACCAACAACGCCAACACCAACAACGCCAACACCAACAACAACACCACCACCACCAACAACAACACCAACAACACCAACAACACCAACAACACCAACAACACAAACACCACCACCAACACCAACAACACCAACAACACCAACAACACCAATACCAACAACACCAACACCACCAACAACACCAACAACACCAACAACACCAACAACACCAACACCACCAACAACAACACCACCAACAACAACACCACCAACAACACCAACAACAACACCAACAATAACACCAACACCAACAACACCAACAACACCAACAACACCAACACCAACAACACCAACACCACCAACAACACCAACAACACCAACAACACCAACACCAACAACACCAACAACACCAACACCACCAACAACACCAACAACACCAACAACACCAACACCACCAACAACACCAACAACACCAACAACACCAACAACACCAACAACACCAACACCACCAACAACACCAACACCAACAACAACACCAACAACAACAACACCAACAACACCAACACCACCAACACCAACAACACCAACAACACCAACACCACCAACAACACCAACAACACCAACAACACCAACACCACCAACAACACCAACAACACCAACAACACCAACAACACCAACAACACCAACACCACCAACAACAACACCACCAACAACAACACCACCAACAACACCAACAACAACACCAACAATAACACCAACACCAACAACACCAACAACACCAACAACACCAACACCAACAACACCAACACCACCAACAACACCAACAACACCAACAACACCAACAACACCAACAACAACACCACCAACAACACCAACACCACCAACAATAACACCAACACCAACAACACCAACAACACCAACAACACCAACACCACCAACAACAACAACACCAACAACACCAACACCACCAACAATAACACCAACACCAACAACACCAACAACACCAACAACACCAACACCAACAACACCAACACCACCAACAACACCAACAACACCAACAACACCAACAACACCAACAACACCAACAACACCAACAACACTAACAACACCACCAACACCAACAACACCAACAACACCAACACCACCAACACAAACAATACCAACAACACCAACAACACCAACAACACCAACAACACCACCACCAACAACAACACCAACACCACCAACAACAACACCATCACCAACAACACCAACAACACAAACAACACCACCACCAACAACAACACCAACACCACCAACAACAACACCAACACGAACAACACCAACACCACCAACAACACCAACACCAACAACACCAACACCACCAACAACAACACAAACAACACCAACACCACCACCACCAACAACAACACCAACACCAACAACACCAACACCACCAACAACAACACCAACAACACCAACAACAACACCAACACCAACAACACCAACACCACCAACAACACCAACAACACCAACACCAACAACACCAACACCACCAACAACAACACCAACACCAACACCAACAACACCAACACCACCAACAACACCAACAACAACAACAACACCAACAACACCAACACCACCAACAACAACACCAACACCACCAACACCAACACCACCAACAACACCAACAACGCCAACAACACCAACAACACCAACAACACCAACACCACCAACACCAACAATACCAACAACACCAACAACACCAACAACGCCAACAACACCAACAACACCAACAACACCAACAACGCCAACAACACCAACAACACCAACACCACCAACAACACCAACAACAACACCAACAACACCACCAACACCACCAACACCAACAATACCAACAACAACACCAACAACGCCAACAACACCAACAACACCAACACCACCAACAACACCAACAACACCAACAACACCAACAACACCAACAACACCAACACCACCAACACCAACAACAACACCAACACCACCAACAACACCAACAACACCAACAACACCAACAACACCAACAACACCAACACCACCAACACCAACAACACAAACAACACCAACAACACCAACACCACCAACAACAACAACAACACCAACACCACCAACACCACCAACAACACCAACACCACCAACAACACCAACAACACCAACAACACCAACAACACCAACACCACCAACACCAACAACACAAACAACACCAACAACACCAACACCACCAACAACGCCAACAACACCAACAACACCAACACCACCAACAACACCAACAACACCAACACCACCAACAACACCAACAACACCAACAACACCAACACCACCAACAACACCAACAACACCAACACCACCAACAACACCAACAACACCAACAACACCAACACCACCAACAACACCAACACCACCAACAACACCAACAACACCAACAACACCAACAACACCAACAACACCAACACCGCCAACACCAACAACACCAACAACACCAACAACACCAACAACACCAACACCACCAACACCAACAACACAAACAACACCACCAACACCAACAACACAAACAACACCAACAACACCAACAACACCACCAACAACACCAACAACAACACCAACAACACCACCAACACCACCAACACCAACAATACCAACAACAACACCAACAACGCCAACAACACCAACAACAACACCAACAACGCCAACAACACCAACAACACCAACACCACCAACAACACCAACAACACAAACAACACCAACAACACCAACAACACCACCAACAACACCAACAACAACACCAACAACACCACCAACACCACCAACACCAACAATACCAACAACAACACCAACAACGCCAACAACACCAACAACACCAACACCACCAACAACACCAACAACACCAACACCACCAACAACACCAACAACACAAACAACACCAACAACACCAACAACACCAACAACACCACCAACAACACCAACAACAACAACACCACCAACAACACCAACGCCACCACCAACACGACCATGTAATGGGGCTTAAGCCATCTCTGTCAATTGACCTTTAAACATTCGTCTTCTCAACGCTGTCTGATTCACAACAAAAACAACACCAATAAAAACACCAATGATGACAACGACAATAACAGTACCATCATGTCACCCTACCACCAATCAGCTACACACAAAATCACTAATAAAACCGATCTTTCAACATTGGGCTGGTGAATTATGATTAGTCTTGGCTAAACAACAACAGCATCAACAATGAAAACAACACAAAATCCAACATCACTTTGTCCATTGATTACAACAATAACAATAATGGATGTATCGTTTGGGTATCAGCCATGATAGCACAGTGTTGTATCTCGTCTAATATCCTCAACTGTTTCAAAACTTCAAGTTACATCTGTATAAGACTTATATAAGACATATATTCACTTAGATAGAATCAACAGCTGTCAGTTTAGCTTATAACAATTCATGTTATATTTTCAACATTTTAGTTTCTGTGAGATAAAAAAAAACAATTTGATGTATTAGCTACAGTACATGAATTATACTCGATTTAGAAACCATAGGAAGATGAAAGCTATTGCCGGAATGATTTGAACTGAATACATTATTTAATACAATTTAGAGAAGAAAGGAGACAAAGCATACACAGTAGATCAGACTTGTGAAAATTAAGCGTCTGGAGCCCTCATGAAAAATTATAGATCAATGACTCTAACAAATATTTCTTTGGAGGAGAACTATGTATCTCGTTTCAATGTTTGTAATAGAGTGAACGCCGTTTAATACATTTACCTAAAAAGTAACTGTGATTAAAAAAGTGAACCAAAATCTGAAGCCTGGATATCTAGCGCCTGGGGTTTGCTCGCTAATGTTAAGTGCCACATTCTCCCAAATAAAATAAATTCATCTTACAGTTTAGTACGCTGACAAAATTATTTGACACTTTTTTGCTCTAGACACACTAAAACATTATCAAGCTTGCATTTTCTAGTACAGAGTATACCCTCGTCAACATCAAATCATGTGACAGGAGATAACACCATACGGTCCACTCTACCACCATGAGTATTTCCAGAATGTTGCTACGTGGTAAAGGTGTTTAGTAATGTATTTTCTAATCGTAGGAAATTATTATATATTGAATTTAAATATACAACAATCATGGGCAAACTGCGACCCGTTTTGGCTATTTGAATGGCACGGCGAATTTCAAAATTGACTTGAATTGTTTTGTAGAGTAGCCTGCCTTATGATGAGCCTATGCGGCCTACTGCTCGAAAAATGTTGGCCATACCTGCTCTACAAATTTGTACGAAAATGTGGTATTTTATAGTTCAGTGGGTTCCCCTGGAAACTATAATTGTAGGGCCGGGATGCCCCTACTACACACGAAGTCGTCGTTGGGGATAAACTGTCTTTTACGGTTAATGCTTTAATTTCGAGTGTTCAGTTCACGATCGTAAGGTTATGAGTTCGATTCCCAGCGGCGTAATACGTCCTTCAACAAGACTTCATTTCAAGTTTTTCTATTTTATCAGCTGCCAAAAATAAGTTTTACTTTTATCTAAAAAGACGAGTTTTATTACATACTGTGTCTGCGAGTATCTATGGAATGTTCAGCCACTTACAGGTTAGTTCCATAAAGACGCTCCTGCATAGGAGAAACAACAACAATACATGTCGTTGCAATCGAGGGAAGTCCAACGCAGTGATGCTGACAAGTTTGATCGGTTACACCTACCACACAGATCGTATAAAATCAATTTAGTCAAGACTAATTAATACGCAACTCTGAAAGATACAAAAGACAACAATCTTCAAAATGGCTGACTAAAAACGTCTCTTTTTTTCACACTTTGTTTTTCTCTCGTTTTCCTCGTTCCTTCCTCTTCTCACTCTTTATCTTTCTATTTTATTTTATATCTTCTGATGAAGGACTAGTATCCGAAATGTTAAGACTCTCTCCCTGCTATTTCAAGCGTTAAACTAATATATTTCTTAAATGTACTCTGTCGTTTGCTTTGTTATTTCGGTTTAATTTCTACATACCTCTATATAATCACTTGCATTGCTAGATGTAGTAGTCAATTGTCCTTGGAATCATACTGAAAGTGGATAATCTACTCATTAATCTGTCACACCCACATAGGAAGTCCCTAGCAAGATACGGCGACGCATTTACCCATAGTCACATACATACAAGTACATGCATGTATACATAAATACATACATACATTTATACAAACGTACACGCATACATACATACATATATATATACACACACACATATATATATATATATATATATATATATATATACATAGTTGAAAATGAACAAACAAAACCCAGGAGGCAATTTTACACAGTTATATTAGGTTGACGCTTGATGGAAGTGGGGGGAATATATATATAGTTGTTACACTTTTAAAACTAGTGAATCATTATTCAACAGCAAACTTAAAGAGAGTATATCTATATATGCGCGCGCATGTGTGTGTGTGTGTGTGTGTGTGTGTGTGTATGTGTGTGTGTGTGTGTGTGTGTGTGTAAACATAAACACGTGTTAATTTAAATCAAGCAATACCTCGTTTCACGTGCCACTTAATAATATGAGTAGGTTGAGATGACGTGAATGACTCATTTCAATTTACAGGTTTTACATCCACTGAACAGTTGAGTTCAGTTCTTACACAGAAATACTTTCACTGTCAAATGTTAAGGCAGTTGATCTTCAAACATTTGAGCCCGTCGTGCGTGACCCGATTAAGGAATTACATGAAAACCTCGCAACGTATGACTCCGCTCAAGTGATTTTCAATATAGTTGTCATGAATATATTGTAAGTAATCGGCTGACTAAGACGGCGAATTGGTAGAATCGGTAGAGCATCGTATTAAATATCTCACGGTATTTGTCTCGACTCAATGTGATCTGAGATCAAATCATACCAAGGCCAACTTTGAATTTCATCATTTCCATAAATAATGTACCAGTCCTGTACTGGGGTCGATTTCTCATTTCGGCTATATTCAAATGGGTATCGATTCTCCCCCCCCCCTTTCTCCCTCTCTCTTTCTCTCTCTCTCTCTAGCAGAAATCCGCTGTGTTGAAATTCCCCACCCCGTTAGATCTAAATGACTAAAACAACAAATATAACAACGAAGAGAACGACGAGCGTGTTGTTGCTGTTGTTGTTGTTGAAGAAGAAGAAGAAGAAGAAGAAGAAGAAGAAGAAGAATGCAAGAAAATGAAATGTTTGTATATGTTATTTACCAAACAATTGGATTACAGGCGTCTATCTAGATGCATTGGGTAGAGACAACAGTACCTATGTCTATACATAAACAGACTCTTTAACTGCTTAATGAACACAACCACAAGGGTATGGTCCGAACGTGGAAGAGTCGAACACCCATTGTCATCGCCTCCATCTCTCTTGCCCTCCCCATCTCTCTGTATGGTGAGCAAATGGGGTCCCTCGTGCTGGCCGCCCCACAGCCCCGGCGGACAGAATGGAGAAGGCGTTTCCCCGGAGGATGACGAGGGAGATGTGCTGGAAAAGCCATTCCAGCTCGCGAAGGTCTAACCCGGGGCTGGCCAGCTTGGCGTCTATGGTGGTAATATAAGAAAATGAGGGGTTTTTTTTTAAATGAAAAAAAAACGAGATCTCCTACACAGTGAAAGTATAAAGAAAAAAGATTAAATCGAAAATACAACTGGAGTCTTTTTAAGAATATTTATTTGTTTCCTTTACCGGTTTCACAGTTCTTATGCTTTTCAAAAGTAGAGTTGAGATGGAGGGTTTGTGGTTTTTCTCGCATCTATAATTATATATATATATATATATATATATATATATATATATATATATATATATATATATATATATCCAGGAAGCTCCAACCGTTAAGGTTGTCTTTTTTCCGGGTATGCCAATATTTATTTATAAAACAAATCTGTATTTTATCTGATGAAAGCGCACCATAATTTGCCTTAGTTGCCCTTGACATATGTATAATAAAATAAATATGGTTTTATAAATATAGTTTTCATTTATTAATATATATATATATATATATATATATATA
>OZ024743.1:81414466-81416966 GCA_964016885.1 Eledone cirrhosa
ATAAGAAAGTTACCTCCTGTATATTTGTGGTGCGAAGCATGAATTTGACTTCTCTCTTTTTGTCTAGAACTTCTTTACACAAGCAAGTATATATATTCATATATTGCATAAATATATTCACATTCAGAAGATTTTGCTTAATCCACTTATTATACACAATGATGTATAGTATATAGTTGATATATGTATGTAAACATATACATATTAACTCTTTGCTATTATTATTTTTACTATATATATATATATATATATATATATATATATATATATATATATATATATATATTCATATATCTATGTGTGTGTTTGTGTGTGATTGTGTGTGTGTCTGTGTCTGTGTCTGTCTGTATGTATATATATATATATATATATACATACATTGTTGAAATGAACTAACAAATCACAGGAGGCAATTGTACACAGTTATATTAGGTTCACGCATATATATATATATGCGTGTGTGTGTGTGTATATATATATATATATATATATATATATATATATATATATATATATATATACATTATTCATTTATTACTTTAAATCGAGACAGGCAAACCATATTATTTTAAATTAGTATTTTCCAACCTAGCTAACTTGGTCATTTGCAATTGGCACATATGTATAGTTGTATCAGTGTGTATCCCTCTCATATATTCAATTATATATATATATATATATATATATATATATATATATATATATATATATATATATATATATAACAAAGGAATTGTGGTAAGGAACCAAATGGACCATAACGCACAAGAGTACTCAATACTTATGTTAGTAGTGTGGGAAATAGGAAAAAAATGACCCCGACGGCAGAGCTCAAGCCGTTTAGTCGACTATTTTAGGACTAAATTAGAATTTTTAGTCTGGTGAATAAATAGCCGAACTTTTCAAGGGGGTACTTTCTTATATGGGAAGATTGTAGTTGTCAAGAGGATTAGTTAAAATTTGTTGTAAACACAAATAAGTCTATCATGGCATTTGGTGGGAGGTAGGGGTGGCTGAACTTGCCTGTAGAGCAATAGGAGGGTGTGGTGCGGTCAAGCGTTGAAAGTGATATGTATACATCAGATTCTAAGGATAGTGTATGAAGTGGAGGAGGGAGGTTATAGAATAGGTAAATCGAAAGAGAGTAGGGGACAGTAAAAGATACTAGAAATAAATAAAAATATATATAAAATTAGATAGTGAGAAATGAATTAAAAAAATCACAATGCTATCTTACAATTACAGGTTAATAAGTTGAGAATAGATAAAACTTGTAGAAAATACAAAACTGATACAAACTTAAAGGGGTTTTAACACGTCTGCTATAAGTAGTTAGTAAAACGTAATCGGCCAATTCTATCGGGTGGGGAGGCTCGATGGGCTGCATCGGGGTGGGCGAAAGGGGAAAAACAGACGAGAAAGAAAACAGGGGGTGGAAGGAAGTGATAGGAAGGGAAAGGGGGAAGAAGAAGACAAAGAGGAATAGAAAAGAGATACATCTTCCTATGTAAGCTGGGGTTTCCCCTAACTTATTCGGCAAGTGTGTGTGTGTGTGGGGGGGGGGGGGGGGGTCAGCCCTTGTCTACCCACCCGGGTCGTTATAAAGTTTGAGGGCGAGGTAAGTCCCACGTAATCTGTGTTTGCATGCGGTTACCCGTTCTTGTTTAGGAGTTGGTCCTTTGAAAACAACATTTGTAATGTTTCCTCCGAGCATAAGTTACACGGACGGCGTCCTCCCGTGTAAGAGTTAGCTCTGGACAGTAAGCTCCAAGTGAGATTGTAGGTTATATTATTATCTTGGAGGTCCCAGATGTGGCCCGAAAGTGTAGTGGCATGTCGCCGGACAGGGTTCGGAAAGTATGTCGGTGTTGGTAGAGCCGGGTCTTGAAGTCACACGCGGTTAATCCTATATAAGCTTTGTTGGAGGTGTCCGTCTTCACCTTGCACTGGTAGATCAAGTTACGTTCTCGGCATGTGTTGTTGAGGGAGCACGTAGATCTATTAGGGCAGTTACACCTCCTGGTCGGCTCTCCTCTGATGTCTAGGTTATTTCTTCCATAGGGGTTGAGTTTTTTGTTGTTTGAAGAGACGATGTTTTGTGCGAAGTTATGTGTGGTGCTGTAGGAGGGTTTGATGGTGTTTTTGTATCTTTTACTGTCCCCTACTCTCTTTCGATTTATCTATTCTATAACCTCCCTCCCCCACTTCATACACTATCCTTAGAATCTGATGTATACATATCACTTTCAACGCTTGGCCGCTCCACTCACTCCCCTATTGTTCTACAGGCAAGTTCAGCCACCCCTACCTCCCACCAAATGCCATGATAGACTTATTTGTGTTTACAACAAATGTTAACCAATCCTCTTGACAACTACAATCTTCCCATATAAGGAAGTACCCCCTTGAAAATTTCGGCTATTTATTCACCAGACTAAAAATTCTAATTTAGTCCTTAAATAGCCGTCGAAACGGCTTGAGCTCTGCCGTCGGGGTCATA
>OZ024743.1:81419466-81434466 GCA_964016885.1 Eledone cirrhosa
GTATATATATACATATACATATATATATATATATACATATATATGTATATATATATATATATATATATATATGTATGTATATATATATATGTATATATATATATATATACATATATATATATATATATATATATATATATATATACATATACATGTATATATATATATACATATACATTATATATATATATATATATATATACATGTATGTATGTATATATATATATGTGTGTGCTTGTATATATTTATTTATATATATACATATATATGTATGTGTGTGTATGCATATATATATATATATACAACATAGTATTGTAATAGATACAGGTATGATATCTACATTATTTGTATGGTTTCAGGAGTAAAGTCTTTTGGGTTAGCTCTATATTCTATACTATTTATATGTCATATATTTTATATATATACTATTTATATATCATATATTTTATATATATACTATTTATATGTCATATATTTTATATATATACTATTTATATATCATATATTTTATCTTAAGAGATCATTCTGCTGTAATGTCTTTGACATAACTGGTTAGTATATGTAATATAAGCATACTACTTCGTCTTTGTTGTTGTTGCAGTTGTTGTTGTTGTTGTTGTTGTTGTTGTTGTTGTTCTTCTTCTTCTTCTTCTTCTTCTTCTTCTTCTTCTTCTTCTTCTTCTTCTTCTTCTTCTTCTTCTTCTTCTTCTTCTTCTTCTTCTTCTTCTTCTTCTCCTTGCAGTACCGTTCTTCTATAACTACAGGTCATCATTGAGAGATGTGTCCAGTGATACTCTTATTTTTGTGTGTGTGGGACATGTAAGATTACTCTTCCTCAAATACTCCGTTCCAATATCAGAGAGCAGGGATGTGGTCCAAGGGGGGGGGGGGGGAGCAAGAACATCATAAGTAGTCTTCACTGCTACATGCTCTACCACAAACCTATCAATAAGCCGACAGTTTTCCTTCCTTTATACTAAATAACAAATATTTCAGGACCTCCAAGAATCATGTTATAACATGTTGACGACAAAACCGGCAACTCCACCGAGTTTACTTGGTGAGAATGGTGATTGGACACGATACGGGATGAAAACAAGGCGTGTTAAAGGGCGGAGGTACTCAGCAGAGTCAACGGCCATTCAACAAAGTTTTTTTTTTTTTATTGAGTGAGAGACACCTAGTCTTCATTAAGAAGGTCACTCTGATATAAAAACCTGCGACTTTCTCTGTATCCAACTATGTAGGCTAGTTCTACTTTTGGGACAAATGCATTCAATGTTTAGAAAGTGGGATTGGCTCCGTGAAAAGCCTTTCCTCACTTAAATAAAGCCCCAACACAGGCATCGCTTGATATGTGATATTTTTTGCGATGCATGGCATTGCTGGCCATGGGCAAGTCCCTAGCAGGACTAAAAAGCCACGTCCGTGATGGTCATGCTTAAATTGCAGTCATCATCATCATATATGTAAATATGCATATATGTATGTATGTAAATATGTATGTATGTATGTAAATATGCATGTATGTATGTTAAAAATGCATGTATATGTGAGGTATGCATGCATGTCAGTATGTATGCATGTATATATTTATGTGTGCATGCAATATGTATGTGTGTTTGAATGTATATGTGTATGCATATATACCATTTTTTATTCTATTTATAAACATTATTTTATTTTTCTGACGATAATACGTTATTAATATAGATATGTACGAGTACATGTATATATCTGTCTGTCTATGTGTGTGTGTGTGTGATTGCATGTGTGATAGTGTGTGTGAGTGTTTAGGGGGCTGGTTGTCTTTGTGTGTACGCGGGATAAATTTCAGGCACCGATAAGTATGGTTGACTAACTTCAACCCGGATAAAACGTGTTAGTGTAAGGAAATAAGCGGGTTTACCAACATGTAATTATAACCGTCTCTACACACTTCCAGAATCGATCTCCATAGAGAGTACTTTAGTTTTTCGCACGGAAACTCAAACCAGCTATATATATATATATATATATATATATATATATATATATATACACGCATATATATATATATTTATATATATATATATATATATATATATATATATATATATATATATATATATATATATATATATATATATTGCCCACGACCGAATCCATTGCCAAATAACTACTTACAATTCAGGGTTACCAATCAGAGAGCATGTTATGGTTGTTTTTCCTCTCTAACTATAACCCTTAAACTCTCAATACAACAACAACACTGAAATCTGTCCCTTCATCACAGTTCTCTCACAGAGAGCCCCTCAATACTTACAGACCGTATGATTCATTTGAAGCAGTAACCCATCTTATTCTCATTTTATATCCTTTGCTAAAATACTATAAAACCTTCACACTTACTTCACACTTTTATATATATTTATATCAAGATATAACTATGTTTTGTTACGTCCCGCTCTCACGGTAGTTTTGTTAATCATAGTGCTATCATGTTATATTTTACACTAGATTTCCACCATGCCGTGCTATACCACCATGTTATATACTTTATTACCCTACCATGTGATATATTATTTATCCAATCCATTACACAGTTATTGCTTCGTGTGTTACCATCTTTTAAGGAGTTTGTTTCATTTTTTTAAATATCGTAATACCAAACTTTCAGATATTCAAGATGTGTTGTTGTTTTTACTATTGTTGTTTTACACACACTCCCTCACACACATACACATATACACACACACACTCCCACATACTCACACACAGAGACACTCACACACATGTAGTCACACACACACTCACACACACACGTCCCCACTCACTCACACACACGCGAATATATATATATATAACGAAGGAGGAACCAGGTGGACCATAACGCACCAGAGTACTCGATACTTTGGGTAGTAGAGTGGGTAATAAGAAAATGTTCAAGACCCCGACGGCAGAGCTCAAGCCGTTTCGACGGCTATTTCTGGACTCAGAAATAGTCCAGAAATAGCCGTCGAAACGACTTGAGCTCTGCCGGCGGGGTCGTGAATATTTTCATATATATATATATATATATATATATATATATATACAGAGATATCCACAGTAAATTCGTTTAGACAACAGCTGGTGATATGCATGTCAGTAAATATTCTCTTTATCTGATATTTTGTAACTAACCTTACATAGATCGATATCGAAGTATAGTTACGATGTTTTATCATCACCTAGAAACGATCGTAAAGCAGTGAAGTATAATTCTAATGACTTGATTTTTTATTTCATTGTTTTAACTTATATATATATATATGAGAGAGAGAGAGGGGGGGGTGAGAGAAGTATAGATGTATATATATATATTGTATAGAGATGTATATATATATATATATATATATATATATATATATATAGATGTATATATATATAGGTTATAGTATAAATGAAGATGATGACAATGCATTTTTAGAGTCGTTAAAACCTCAGATTAAATACTTTGTGGTATTTAGTTATGGCCTCTAATGTTTTGTGTTCAAATCCTGCCCAGGTTAGATTTGCCTTTTCATCTTTCCAGGGTTCGTCAAAGTACTAGTCAAATACTAGTATCGATTTAATTAGCATTCCCCGCCCACACTATCACTTTTTATCTAAATTAGATACCATTTTTTAAACAAAAGGTTACCCGTCGTAGTTTTTGGAACACAATATATAAGCTTCTTTTTTCTTGTCTTCCAATCTGTTCTAGACTTGTCTATATATCAAATAAAAGGAGAAATATTTTTCAAACTGAGCAACAGTGTTGTTCAGGTAATTTAGCAATCATGTAGGAGAGTCATTGAAATAGATATTAATAGTGTATATAATTGGTGAAAAGAGACACAAGATGAATGGTTTGTGGTTTAGTGCTGATCTGAATATAATTGAGTTAATCATAGACTCAGCCTGTTGATTTTAACAGGAGACGATTTAATATCATGTTCAAACAGTATAATATGCTAAAGCGACTTCAGGATGTGAAATTAAAATACGTTAATCCTGTAATTAAATTATTAATCTAAGTTATCAATAGAGAGATCTTCAATTCCATTGATTAATTTCGTCCTTACGATGAGGATCATCTAATGATATTACCAGACATACTTTGATCTCTGGGTACCATGTCGTAATGAGGACTTTCGAAACATTAGTTGACTAACAAAATCAACATTCATGATCATTAATACCCGGTTTCTCTTTATGTATAATAATCTAATGTGAAACTAACATGGCCGAGTTGTTAAGGAGTTTACTTGACAGTCATAAGGTTCCGGGCAAATGTCATTTATCATAGTCTCGGCTCGACCTATATTTCTTTAGAAGCCTAACTGATGGACTGTACCTGTCATTCAAAGAGCCAACGTATTCACACAGTGCGTTGGCGGAATCTCCCTGGGAATTATGTTAGTATATACAGTATATATGAGTGTGTGTGTGTGTATATATATATATATATATATATATATATATATATATATATATATATATATATATATATATATAAATATATATATATATATGTATATATATATATTTAAAAGAATAGAGGTGTAACACACAAGTTATGATATATTGGTAAACGGAATAGAAAATGCTGACAAATTGTTCACAGTGAAAAATAGTTTTATTAGGAATAAGTGAGAATTAGTAATAGTATTGGTTAGTATTGAGTTTTGGTTTTTACCGGTTGCGCATTTCTAATGCTTTTCAAAAATGCTTTTCAAAAATGTTTGAAAAGCATTAGAAATGCGCAACCGGTAAAAACCAAAACTCATTACTAACCAATACTATTACTAATTCTCACTTATTCCTAATTAAACTATTTTTCACTGTGAACAATTTGTCAGCATTTTCTATTCCGTTTACCAATATATATATATATATATATATATATATATATATATATATATAAGTTGACGGTTGAAAGGAAAGAACTCTTACTACCGAAGTAAAACTTTAATATTTATTTAAGGCTAAATAGTGAGTGGTGTTTCGTCTGTACAGTGTATATATATATATATATATATATATATATATATATATATGAATATGGCCTCTAATCTTTTATATATATATATATATATATATAATAATAAAGAGAGATAAACACAGATACATTGAGCTATTTTAATTGCAAGGGACAATTCTGAGTTTTCTAACTCAATATATACTTTTGATATATATATTTATATATGTGTGTGTGGGGGGGGGGGGGGGGGGTACGTTTATATATGTATATATGTCGTTCAACACGCTAGAAACAACAGCCAAATATTTCTCAAATCACGCAAAGCCATCTTTTTAATGGGAATTATTTATTAGATAATGTACTTCTTAAAATACAAGATTATCTCAGTTGGAACGGCTTTGATCATAGGTTTGCTTGATGAGGGTGGATCTGGAGCTAAACAACAGCGATAACAACAACAGCAACATCAATAACAACATGACATCAACAATGAGTCATATGTAGAAATATATATAAAACCTAGAAATAGATGCAAGGATTTCAGATAAAATTTGAACCTGACTGCATTTTGGTCAAAATGGAATTATTTGAAGAAACAAAACGTGGATGCCATTAATTCTAGATTAGTTCCAGAGAGTGAGTTTGTGATGAGCGAGGTTCACTTCAGCAAAGCAGATCTAGAGAATATTTTGGAGGAATCTATATTAGAATCTCTCAGAGAAAATCTCCTGCTCGGCAGATAAGCAAATGATGGAAGGTTATTCATAAAAAAAAGTTATAGATTGAGATAGGAATCTTTGAGTCAAGAGTTTGGAATATATATTGACAACGGAGACAACACAGCAGGAAGTATAGAGTATGGTAATGAAGAGGTGTGAATAGATAATAACTACATGGAATGGATATACAGCGAATATTTCGGTTATTTGAAACAACAAGCAGACGATACAAGGATTAGATATTTCGAGCTGAATTCATTGATGAGACTGAATAAAAAAAATAATGAATAGTAAATATAAGGTGAGTTGGCAGAATGGTTAGAGCGTCGGATTAAATGCCTCGATATTTGTTCCTATTCTCTGCAATTTAAGTTCAAATTCTACCGAAATTAACATTGCCTTTCATCGAATCGGAGGTCTATATAGCAAAGCAGTATTGGATAGAATTGGAGGAATTATTAAAATGTCAGACGGGATGCTTTGCTGTATCTATTCCTTCTTAATCAATTCTGACAATCCGTACCTCACCTTTGAGAAGGCTCCTACCCTAGTAGTTAAAACGCTGGATTCACGATTATAAGGTCATGGGTTCGATTTCTGAAGTAGGTGGCGTGTGGAGTTCTTAGAAAAATAGTATATTTTATTATATCCTTCAGCCAGAGAGTTGTGACTGGCAGAGAGAATGAGAAATGGAGTGGTCAGTTGGAACCTAGGTTCCCCAGTCCGATCTTACAATGGAGAGATCAGTGGAAAAGTAGGTTCCCTGGATCGATCTTACGATGGAGAGATCAGTGGAAACATAGGTTCCCCGGTCCGATCTTACGATGGAGAGATCAGTGGAAACATAGGTTCCCCGGTCCGATCTTACGATCGTTGTATTTCTCTAGAAATGTAATGAAATGGAGTGGCGTCTACGAAGGAACTGTTGTTGTTTTTCAAAGACTTGGCCAGAGGAGGAATAATAAAGGTCGTATATTGAGGCCTCCATGACATAATTACCCTCGGTATATACAATCTAACACATATACGAAATCCGTATATTGACACACACACGCGCGCACACAAACATATATATATATATATATATATATATATATATATATATATATATATATATATATATATATATATATATATATATATATAGGAAAAGAGTCAGAACCTCGACGGCAGAGCTGAAGCCGTTTCGACAGCTATTTATTTCCAGAAATAGCTGTTGAAACGGCTTGAGCTCTGCCGTCGGGCTTCTGACTCTTTTCCTATTACCCACTCTACTACCCAAAATATCGAGTACTCTGGTGCGTTATGGTCCACCTGGTTCCTTACCACAACTTCCTGATGATTTCTCACGAATGAAACAGTTCTAGCCCTGTAGAAGCTTTTCTATATTAAATATATATATATATATATATATATATATATATATATATATATATATATAGTAATAATAATAAATTTGAAGACTAAAATCCAAAGAGGGCTCGATAAGGATAAATATATATCAAATATATAAGAACCGTAGAGCAAATATTTATTAAAATAACAGATTAAAGTTTAAGCAAAGAATCGCTGATTTCACCCTTAACGGGATCTTCTGAAACTAACAAAGTCAATCTGTGAACGCAGAAGTTTATATTTCAAAAAACGTTGCAATCGAAGGAAGACAGGAAGACGATACTTTGGTTCGTGGAAACGTTCCCTGGCAAAGAAGGGGACAAAACGAATATAATACGTCATTATTTGGAGCGGTGAATTGGCAGTATTGGTAGAGGGTCGGACGCTATGCTTTGACGTATAGAGTTACGGCCCTTGCCATTCCGAGTTCAAATCCCGCCAAGGTTAACTTTGCCTTTCATCCTTACGGGGTCGATAAAATAAAGTACCAGTAATGCACTGGGTACTTGCTGGCCTTGTGCCTAACGTAGAAACAATTATTATCAGGGCGGTGGATTGGTAGTATCGGTAGAAGGTCGGATGCCATGCTTGGCAGCATAGCGTTACGGCCCTTTATGATCGGAGTTCAAACCCCGCCGAGGTTAACTTTGACTTTCATCCTTACGGGGTCGATAAAATAAAGCACCAGTAATATACTGGGGTCGATTTAATTGATTTTCCCGTCCCACAAAATTACTGGCCTTGTGCTTATACTAGAAATCATTATTATTATTATTATTATTGCTAGGACTGTGGATTGGCAGTATCGGTAGGGGGTCGGACGCCATGCTTTGCCGCAAAGAGTTACGGCCGTTTATGGGCTGAGTTCAAACCCCGCCAAGTTTAACTTTGCCTTTCATCCCTACTGGGTCGACAAAATAAAGTAACAGTAATACACTGGGATACTTTATGGCCTTGTGCCAAAAGTAGAAACAATTATTATTATTATTGCCATTAAGGTTTGTTTTTTTCTTAGTATTTATTTCTGTTTTGTAGTTTTATTCTCGTATTTTCTTCGTATTTGCTTTTTTAAATTTGTTGAAATTCACTTGTATATATATATATATAGGAACAAGTATGACCCCGGCGGCAGAGCTCAAGCCGTTTCGACGGCTAATTCTGTTCAGAATTAGCCGTCGAAAGGGCTTGAGCTCTGCCGTCGGGGTCATACTAGTTCCTATTACCCACTCTACTACCCTAAGTATCGAGTACTTTGGTGCGTTATGGTCCATCTGGTTCCTTACCACATTTCCTTCGTTATATATATATATATATATATATATATATATATATATTTGGATTTTAGTCTTCACATTTATTATTATTACTATATATGTGTGTGTGTCTGTGTGTGTACATGGTTTTTATTTCGTTTATAATTTATGTTTTATTTTATATGTCGAGTTCAAATAATCGATAGACGATGTGTATTGAGTGAGACGTAATGAAAGGAAGATGGCTTAAGAAATATAAAGTAAAATAATAGAAAGTAATAGAAATGTAAAAGACAGAACATTGGCTAAAGTGAGTGTTAGTGTGTGAAATAGAAACTAGAAATGATAAAATAAAGAAAACATCTATTTTTAAATCAATAAACTAAATATTTGAGTTGTACACAAATATAAACGATAGTATAATATACATACATACATATATAAATACATGTATATATGTATGTATATATATATATATATATATATTAATAGTTTATTTACACATGCCTCCCGTCATCGCCGTTATGATTGGAGCATTTTTTTTATTGTTATTATTGTTATTATCGATGTTTAGTTATATGAACGCATTCAACCCTCCCCCCATATATATATATATATATATATGAGTGTGTGTGTGTATGGATGGGGCTGGTGTTTCAACACACATACACACACACACACATATATATATATATATATATATATATATATATATATATATATATATATATATATATATACTCCTCCCCTCATATATATATATATATGAGTGTTTGTGTGTATGGATGGGGCTGGTGTTTCAACACACATACACACACACACACACATATATATATATATATATATATATATATATATATATATATATATATATATATATATATATACTCCTCCCCTCATATATATATATATGAGTGTGTGTGTGTATGTATGGGGCGGGTGTTTCAACACACACACACACACACACACACACACACACACACACACACACATATATATATATATATATAGATATATATATATGAATGAACACGTATATGTGAGTGTGTCTTCTCCTATATATAACTGTGGAGAGAGAAGCAAAGTAAATGTTGAAATTGGAGTAAAATTATCGATAGCCACTTTAGAAGGTGAAAGGAGAAACCAGCGCACATGGTGTTACACAACAACATTGTAATCATCATCACCATCATCTCAAGCATCGTCATCATTACCATCACCATCATCATCACAATCATTGACATCCGTATCAATACCATCACCATCATCACTGATGTACTGACTGCTAAAAAACCTCTTCTTGACATTGCAAATATATATATATGTGTGTGTGTGGGTTTATGTGTATGTGTGTGTGCGTGTGTGTGTGTGTGTGTGTGTGTGTGTGTGTGTGTGTGTGTGTGTGTGTGTGTGTGTGTGTGTGTGTGTGTGTGTGTGTGTGTGTGTGTGTGTGTGTGTTTCAGTCAACACACACACAGTCTCTGTTACTATTCCAACGTGCTGTTACTCAGGTCACACTGTGTAACACCAAAATCTCGTCATTAGTTGTTTTCTGTGCAACCTTCTCTACTGCACGGAGATCCCTCTCTCCACAACCTCGGTTCCATTATTATTCTACGGTTCAAATCCCGCCGAGGTTAACTTTGCCTTTCATCCTTACGAGGTCGATAAAATAAAGTACCAGTAATACACTGGGATAATTGCTGGCCTTATGCCTAAAGTAGAAACAATTATTATTCTACGGTAGATTGGCAGTATCGGTAGAGGGTCGAACGCCATGCTTTGTAGCAAAATTATTATTCTAGGTTTATTCTTTAGATGCTCCAGCCTGCGAATCAATGGTATTCATCTCATTCCTACGGAAGGCCTTCATTGGATAATTCTATTTTGAAAGAAACTAGAATGGGGTCGGGTTTGTGTTCAGCGATCCATTATGTAAACACTGTATATAAATGGTACTAAATCTAGAGAGAAGGTATCTGATAGCTTTTGATAAGCACTGATATAACGTGTGTAAAATGTTGTTATTTTGGTTAATTTTAAAATAAAATAGAATTGTAATCAATGGGTCAAATGTGTCATTGTTAGAATCAAACAAGCAAAACAACTCACATCAATTAAGTTTCTATTACTTTCTTCATTTGTTTAATTTAATGACGGACAAACGTGGAAACATTCGTAAGGAATTGTTTCTAAATATCACAGCAAGGTGGCAGCCATTATCAATTTCTTCTGTGTCTATAATAGAGATACTTATAGAAGAGTATAGACTTCATGACTCCAGATAGAGTCATAGGGGTCATTGTCCTGTTGTTGTTTTTTAACCGAGCAAAACTCCCATCCCTCACTATGAACGGACAGAGCCAATTTCTCTCAGATGAGATAAAAAGTGATAGGGAGTGTAAATGTGAGTGGTAGATAGATAAAGAGAGAGAGAGAGAGAAAGAGAGATCGACCTCTGTGGTAGGCTGGTACTTTATCGAACTACTGACTTTGGTAGGATTTGAACTCGGAGCGTAGAAAGCCAGAATATATAGAGACTTCTGTAATCCGACCCCCAAAACACTCTGCCATCTCTCAGCCTTGGAAAGCTTATAAATGTTAATCAACTAAATAACATTGCCATTTATACAAAAATCTATATGTATGTATATATATGCGTGTGCATGTGTAAATGACTGTACATATATGTACACACACACACACACACACACACACACACACACACACACACACACACACACACACACACACACACACACACACACACACACACACACATATATATATATATATATATATATATATATATATATATATATATATATTTATATATATATATACACACACACAGGGTGTCCCCAAAAGTGTATACAAACGTTGATTACTTGTACAGGCAATATATTAGAACGCTGTTGAAGTATGTATACATTTTTTGGGACACCCTACACATATATATATGTGTGTATGTGAGTGTATACATGCCTGTATGTATAACTGCGTGTATCACCATATATGTGTGCAAGGCTATTAAATAATAACGTTATATCAAGTGAATCGCCGAACCATTGCTAGAGTATCGTCTCAATATTATTTATCTAGTTCAAGTTTACATAGCGACAAATCTGTCTTTCCCGCTGCTGCCTCTCAAATCTATACCCTCAGGATGATCTCAACTCAAAATTGCAAGCTAACAATACACAATTTAGTTTTATAGTGCTATTCCCTCATTACAGAATTGATCTGTACCATCTGTCCTAATTATCTACAGCTACGTGGCCTTTGGCAGTTAAGTACTCCCCCACCACCACTCTCGTCAGCTGATAGCCATACACCCTATTCACTCGAGTAGATGTGATTCTCACGCTGTGATAATATTATAATAAATAGCCCAGCGTGATGCCATAATGTATGCGCCATCTATGTGGTAGAGAAAGTAAGTGTTTTTGGTTCTTGTTTTGTTTTTTCTTATAATGACGGCCTCTGTGGTATTATAATATGGATCAATAAAACGATCCAGAAAACTCACTATTTGCATTAAAAATTAAAGTAGCCCTTTTCCCCAAGAACCATGACTAAATGGACTAACAATTATATGTAATACTAGGTGAGATTTTCATGATGAGCCAACGTGCTGATACCTTATATGTAATTTTCTCTCGCTTCCCAGGGTTTGATTGAATATCTATTAAACCACTTATGTTCCCATACAACCCACATATATGGAAGTTTCAGTTTAGTTGCCATAACTCAAATAATTATTTTCTTATATTGGTCATCCATACCTTAATGGTATATTATCGTATAACCACTTAATTCTGTGGCAACATATCTGAATATTCTACCTTACAATATTTACAATGGACACAGTATGGCCAGATGGTTAACGAGTTCGCTTTGCAATCATTGGGTCCTGATATCTATCCCAAAGTATAGCATCTAAGGCAATTGCCATTTACCATAGCCTCAGGTCGACTTTGTAAGACGTCAAGGAAATCCTCAGGAACGAATATTTTTAACCCATATCCTCCCGCTGTTAGTCGGGAGGGTTTTCGTGCGTACATAATTAGTTCTAATTCCTGGTTGCTAATGTAACCATAACAACGAGCGAAATGTAACGTTTTGTCTAAAAGGAGCCCAAAGATGTAGGAGTGAGTGTATATCAAACTGAGTGACCCTAACTGAGTGACCCTAACTGAGTGACCCTAACTCTATTTGTTGAAGGAATGTGTCTGAACCAATATATGACATATGTTTTGTTGTTCTTAATGCGTGTCTTCATTTCTCTTAGGGTTTCTAGCTGGGTTTATCAATCTACAGCTAAGCCTATTAGTAAAGTTAGATTTACGGTCATTCCCTGGATAGATTCCGTAAGGATTTAGTAGAAGCTTTTCGTACGCTAAGACGTAGAATTAATGTAGAAATGAACCCTTCCAACACCAATTTCCTGGAGGTAAACTAAGGATTCAGGTGTGTATAAACCATATGATAAACCAACCATAATACTAAAATATATCAAGAGAATTACTTGCCACCATCTGTAGTCTCTAATATTAGTCGTAGAATTTCCAACTTTTTATCCACTAAGGAGATATTTAACAAAGCAGTGCCTTATAATAAGGTTCTTATAGATAAGATTAAGTGAATTTCCAACCAACAACCACCTGAAAATAAAAAGTAACGTAATAAAATATTCTGGATCAATGTAGATAAGAATTCTTAGATTTGATAAATATTCCCACCCAACATAGGTACAGAAACATATTCAGTAGGGGCCAGGGGCAGATAATCAATCTATTTCTTTGGGACCTCCATGATATCGAAAATAACAGCTAAAAATAAAGCCAAGATGCTCATGTAAATGATGATTGCTCTCTAAAGAAGAGCTGTAATATCAAGTCCATTGTATATGAGGCCGAAGTTAGACCTCCTAATACCAACCATACAGAGAGCAGTTAGATATATATAGATAAGGTACAAGTCTCCTCCTATAGGCTACTTGAAATAAAGACAACCGCGCTTCTGGTAACAAAAGTCAGATATATGTTTTCTTCATGGAAGAGTGACAACCCAGATTCCCAATCAACAGAAAGGTGCTACATAGGTACCACAACATTGCTTTGAAACATAAGGTAGCACAATACTTTCTGTATAAGTCACAATAACTTTCATCCCTTGCACTAGATAGAGCGCTCTTTTCCTTTTTTCTTCTCACCGTTAATTTGTTACACACACACACACACACACACACACACACACACACACACACACACACACACACACACACATATATATATATATATATATATATATATATACATATATATATATATACATATATATATATATATACATATATATATATATATACATATATATATATACATATATATATATACATATATATATATATATACATATATATATATATATATATTCACATGACCTCTACCGACCAATCAAAAGTGTTTTGACCACAAGCATTTTTGCAACACAAAAATAACGCTGGAGCCATTTTTTTAACATAAAAACAGGTAGAATTCCCAAAACTAATCAGATCAGAGCAAACAGCACGGACACTCTATCTCAAAATTATTTTTGAAAAGCATTTAGAAATGCGCAACCGGTAAAAACTTAAAAACTTAAAACCACAACTGAATACTAACCCATACAATCACTAATACTCTTTTATTCCTAATTAAACCATTTTTCAACTGTGAACAATTTGTCAGCATTTTCTATTCCGTTTACCAATATATATATATATATATATATATATATATATATATATATATATATATATATATATATATATATATACATATATATATATATATATATATACATATATATATATGGGGGTGTATGTGTGTGCGTACCTGAGCATGTGAGATTGCGTGTGTGTGTGTTACATTTATATTGCGGTGGATTGGCAGACTCGGACACCATACTTTCCACCATAGAGTAATGTCCCTTTACGGTTTGAGTTCAAATTCCGCCGAGGTTAAGTTTGGCTTTTGGATACGTCGCCACGAGGCAGATGACTATAAATAGTAGTAGAATAAATCGAGTAAATTACTCCTGGACAAGGAAAAGGAACAAAAACATATATGTGTATGTATGTGTGTGTATTTATATACATATGTATATACATATGTATAATAAAATAAATATGTATATACATATATATTTCTATAATTATATACACCCCCCACTCTCATGCGTCAACCTAATACTGACAATGTTTGTACTGCACTCTTCGTTATCCTGTTTGTTTTTGTCTTTAACTTATATATATATATATATATATATATATATAAATACATGCATATATAGATTTCTGTGTGTGTGTTTGAATATAGTTTAGGTGGTTAAATTACGCATACTTCCACTCACACGCACAACCACATACATAAACACGTGTGCGTGATCAGAACTTCTCGCCCGTTTTGTATGTCCGTGCGTTTCTTTATCTCCATTCCTCTCTTTCATTCACATGCGCATGCTTTCTCCCGCTCTTTCTCTCTCTTCCTCCCTCTCCCTCTCTCTCTCTCTCCTTATATGTCTGTCTCTCTCTCTTATCTTCTCACTCCACCCCACCTCCACTCACCAACTAACCCTAATCTCCAACGACCTTCTAGCGCGG
>OZ024743.1:81439466-81441966 GCA_964016885.1 Eledone cirrhosa
AGTTGTCACCTGACTGTAGAGGTTGTATTGTCAGGCCGTTCATCTCTAGATTTCTAGAGGAGGGCACAGCTCTTCCACGTTTTACTGCCAAATATGCACACTTGGACTCACCAAATTTCATTTTATGTCTGTTGAAAATTGTGTAATGAGGTCCAATTGTTTCTTGATGTCATTGATATTTGGCCCATACAACTTCAGGTCATCAACAAAGAAAAGATGGGAGATACTTCTGGACCCACTTCTTTGTCCACCTTGTTTCCTGAATAGGTAAGATAGTGGATTTAGTGAGAGAACGAAGAGTAGCACTGACAAGCTATCACCCTGAAAGATGCCCTTCTGGTAATGTATCTTCTCAGTCTTAACTTGCTGCCTCTAAGGATCAAATTGGTGTACCAGTTCTTGGTAATACGTTCAACAGCAGCTACCAGTGGTTGTGGGACTTCGGCTAACTGTAAAGCCTTAACAATCCACCCATGAGGTACACTATCAAATGCTTTTTGATAGTCCAGCCACACCACAGTCATGTTTCTGCGATTCTATGTTGTTTTTTCTTGAATCATTTTATTAGTTAGTAGGTGATCTATGCAACCCCACACCTCCCTCTTTCCACCAGCTTGCTTAGGTGTTATGATGTTGTTGGTAGCACAGTGATCCTGTAAGAACAGGTTAAGGTACCCAGTATATAATTTATACATGATGTTTTGGCAGGCTATTGGGCGGTAATTTTTAGCAAGGGTGGTTTGGCTATTTTGGGGGAATGAGGAGCGTAGTGGCAGTTGATAACCATCTGGGCAGTTCTTGTGTGCCTTTAATGGTTTCTGTAAACAACCGTATGAGATCTTGCCGATAGAAAGTGAAATTCTTCAACCAGTATCTTGTAATGAGGTCTGGGCCTGGTGATTTCCTATTCGACATTTTCTGTAGAGCTGTTTCCAGTATTGACCCATCTATGTCATATTGTTTTGTCTGGACATGTTGGCAGTAGTCCTGTTCCAGTTCCTTTAGCCAATTAGTTTGTCTGTTGAATCCGTCATCCGTTTCCCATACAGATCTCAAGTAGCTCTCAACCTGTTCTCTTGAAGGGGTGTCATTTACAGGGATTGAGCTTTTGCCACCGAAACTGCGATAAACTGATTTAGGATCTCTGGAAAACAATCTATTTACCACTTGTCGTTTAAGTGCTGTTGACTTATATTTTAGTCTTTCTGTTGTAGCTGTGAGTTGTTGTTTCAACCGGTGTAATTTGGAGTTTAAAGTTTTAAATTTTGTATCTCCAAATCGTTTCTCTAACTTTTTTTTTAGTTCTTCCTGGTGTCGTGTGAAGTTGCTCTCTATGTTGCATTTCATAATGACTGCGATGTGTGAAATACTTCGCCCCAGGGACAAAATTTTGCTTTTTAAATTTCGCATCCACGCTGGTTCAGGCTTTTTGTTTGTATCTTGATTGCGTGGTTTTAGATGTTTGTTATATGAAAGCAATGTGACAGCTGAAACATATAACAAAATGTTAAGCGTTTCAAATGTCGTTTCTACACCTTTAGATCGTATAGCCTTCAGATAATTGTCAGCTATTTCGTTCACCGATTCCAATTCCAATTTAGTGGGTTCTTTACTGATTCTGGTGTTGTATGGTCTGTCACTCACATTAAGGCTGTGTATCATTGAAACATATCGTCCCATATCACTTGTAATTGTCCACAACCTTTTGGTGTTCTGTTTGTACAGTAGAGTCATGAATTTCAGCCTCGTTATTGATGTGGTGACAATTACTACTAGATTTAGCTGACCATTCTCGCTGTTCTTCAGCGGAAGTGGGATGGATTTCAGCAAAATTGTTGGTGAGCTGTTCACTGTTAGATTTAGCTGGCCATTCTCTTTGTCTGTCAGAGGAAGTGGGGTGGTTGTCTACAAGGGCTGTATTTGTAGTATCACTCAATTCCGTTAGATGTATCAATTTACATCTAATCATACGTTTTGCCTGTTCATTTAAATGCTTTGGAGAAAAGTCTAATTCTGGGTGTTTGGAGTTCCATAAAGTTTTTAGCCTTTGCATAAAACCGAACTTTTGGGGTTCACATTGTTTGTATGCTTCATATAATTCTTTGTTAAGCTCGTAGCTCCACTGTATACAACGGTTGTAATTGCGATTTGGTCGAAGGTGACTTGTACGTTTTGCCATGATGAGTTCGTCTATTCACTAATATTTTGTATTTATTTTTCAAAATAGTCGATGATCTTCTTTAAAAGTTTCGACAAAGTTTTGTCAGAATCAAATTTAAAGTTATTCCCAGCTTGGGTAATATTTCTTTTCAGTTAGTTTTTAATTCTACAACTGTGTTTTAAACGTTGTTCTTGAATCGTTTGAATCTAGAACAAAAAAAAAAAAGAAACCGTTACTTAGTATATTTCTTTATGAATGTAATATAATATAACAACGCTGTATTTATATGTTAAAGTTTATGTATCATTCATATAAATAGGTGTTCTACAACTTATTCAC
>OZ024743.1:81446966-81454466 GCA_964016885.1 Eledone cirrhosa
TAATGAATGTTGACCCACAATATTTGCATATGTATCGGTATGTCTCTTGGCTGAAAAGGAGGTCATATAACTGTCCATGCATTAATAAATTGCTCCGAAGAATCCAAACCTCGGATTGGAGGAAACAGCTGTAAGCACAATAATGTTTTGAACAGTTCTTTGATTCTTATATTTCATATATATATATATATATATATATATATATATATATATATATATATATATATATATATATATATATATATATATATATATATATATAAATAAATATATATATATATATTTCCGATTTCACTCTGCCCGTCCCCTCAATCTTTCTAATTTCTCATTCTTTCTTCCTTCTGATCTGATGACAGACTAGCACCCGGAACGTTCAGACCCTCTTCCTGCTATTTCAAGTGTTAAACATATTCCTTCCATATACTGTACCGTTTGTTTTATTATTTCTAGTCACCTTTTACATAAACACACACACACACACACACACACACACACACACACACACACACACACACACACACACACACACACACAGCCACGCACACACACACACACACACACACACACACACACACACACACACACACACACACACACACACACACACACACACACACACACACACACACACACACATATATATATATATATATATCAAAGTTTGCTATAGAAATGTCTTCTACTGGAATAGAAGCGTTTCATTAAAAATAAATCATCAGGAAAGGACATTCGTTATGGTTTCTTTCGAATTTAGTCCAGTAGACGCCATTTCTATATCACACTGTACACTCTACTAATGTGTTGAGTACTTTAACAACTGAGGTTACCCCGGATTGAACCCGGAACTCATATATATATATATATATATATATATATATATATATATATATATATATATATATATAGTATATATATATATTGCAGGCAGCCATTTCATTAGCCTTAACAGCAACAACACTAGCGACTATAAAATGTGAGTATCTAGGTCTGATTTAGTAATATTTATTGATATATATATTAGTTTCAATTAATTGAAATTACTAACCCATCTAGTGACTACAATTCTATTTAATGGTCATTGGCGTTACATTCACTCTATAGTCTTCCTCTTAAACCAACGTCATCCATTATAGTCCGGTGACATTGTCTATGGAATTAGGGTTCTCTGATATTGCCATCCTTTTTTTATTACTATTATGTTCTTGTTTTCTCCATTATCGATTTGTTTTATTAGATTTCTGCTTTCGTTTCTCCATGTTTATTTCTAAAGCGGGGTTCTTTATTTTTTATTTTTTTTTTTATTTTGTTCTATGTTAAAATTTTAAAATTCTTACTTTATGGCATTAACTTGTTCTTTGCAATTTCATTCGTTACGTCCCTTGTTGCTTTTGTCTGGACTCTCGACATGGCGAATCGATGTTAACTGTATCTAGATACAACACTGGCTGACTATATATTCTCTTGTAACAGAGACATCAAGCAGTTTTGATCTGAATAAAGGATTTTAGTTATATAGTAAATCATTTTACCAAACATAGGGTGGCTTTCAATGTCTTACTTTTTCTTCAAAGTTCTCTTTTGATGTTTTACATCACAGATTCTAAGTTTTGCTTCTGAATATTTCATACAATATATTTTATGATAATGTCTTTGTATGTGAGAACGGTGAAACAAGCGCTGAGGGAATGACCAATGACATTTACAAGTGAGGTCAGCCCTACTAGAAAACTCCATAATCTACTTCTATATGTTACTTCATAGAGATAATATCAAAACAGATATTACAAAATTAATAGTATGATGTGACCTTAGTTTGTTTCTATTCAGTCATAAAAGCTACACAGTAACATCGTATAAAACGCCAACGCCATCTATACTAATGTGGAAAATAATTTGAAACTCACACAGACGCAAGTTTTTACAAGATTATTAGTTAGAATTTATGTCCATTTTTCCTTACTTGCATGGGTTGGACAGAACCCTTTACTCAATCCGGTTCCAAGGGTGTTAGTAACTGAGTGTACACAATTCCGCCATAGATGATATATCAGTTTGCGTCAGGTCTAATCATCTTTTAGCTGAGTGAAGTGGAGCAGAGTAACATTAAGTGCCTTGCTCAAGGAAACAACACGTCCTCTGGTCTGGGAATCAAACTTACAACCTTAGGTTCATGAACCAACACCCTAATCACTAGGTCCTAAATAATTGTTTCTACTTTTGGCACAAGGCCAGCAATTACCCAGTACATTACTGGTACTATATTTTATCGACCCCGTAAGGATGAAAGTCAAATTTAACCTCGACGGGGTTTGAATTCAGAATGGCAAGGGCCGTAACTCTATGCGTCAATGCATGGCGTCCGACTCTCTACCGATACTGCTAATCCACCCGTGCTGACAACTGACATCATATTCATTCGTTGTTTATAATTCAATTGTAAATTGAAAGTGATATAAGTTACATAAAAAGGTCTCTATTTTTGGTCGACATTTAGACACAACGATGAACACAAATCAACAGAGATGAGGAATGAAACTATTGTCGATCTTTACTGCCCTAAGGTGACATATTTAACTCAATGACAGGAGCAGAAAACTTAGTACGGGACTGATACATTATGTTCTCAACTTCGAAATGAAGTGAAACTGCCATCGATGGAATTGGAACTGACGACTAACCACTCGGCTGATCTGCCGTCCTAACACTATATATATATATATAGTCGATACACAATAAATAATTTTCATATGTAAAAGAAACTTCCTCGTTTTTTCTATTATATATATATATATATATATATATATATATATATATATATATATATATATATATATATATATATATATGTATATATATATACAAAATATAATGTAATATAAAGCCCTTTCCTGATGATTTCCTTCGAATGAAACAGTTCTAGTCCTGTAGAAGCCATTTCTATATTAAATATTTATACTCTGCTATGTATTTAGTACCTTACTGTGGTAACCCCTGATTGAACCCGGGACACACACACACACACACATATATATATTTATATATGCATATATTAAACAATAATTATAACGAGTCAGACAATTTGATTTCCTCTTGGTTCGCCGTTTTCCACTCACTCCATGATTTTACAACAATCGTATGTTGTAAATACGAATTTGGATATCACAGTGGACACAATACGTTACATAGTGTATAAATGGATTTGTGTGGAAACACAAAAATGACTCCCAACTGTACAATTTCAACGTCCTGTGCATCTTTGATGCATTAGCAAAATACCACGCGGCGACGTTGGAGAGAATAAAGGTTGAGCTTTTCTAATCGATTCCAATAGTCAAGGCCTGTCATGCCATATATCTTTTTGTAATCATCTCTGTCTGACGAACGATCCAGACGTATATTAACATTGTCTGGGATCCAGAAACCTTTGTTATTGGAGTAGTTATATTTTGTGTTGTTCACATTCTAATCTCTCTCTCTCTATATATATATATATATATTCTCACCAACGTCGCCGTGCGGAACTGGAATCAATATGATTCCAGTTCCTCGGAGGACTAACAACACACCCAGGGCTGGTCATATCGATGAATTGACAGAGTGAAACACATTTCAACAACAGTTTACCTGTTTTTTCTACATTAATTCGAAGAGGTCACAGCCAATAACAGCTGTCACCGAAATATATATACCAGATAATTTATATTAAACGAACCCAAATGTAACATGTTTGACTTACTAATTTTACATTACTCCGGAGTAAACAAACCAACCTGCGTACTTCGTCGAGTGCTCCAATCTGCATACTGAGGTGTCGGTAAACAACCAACATATACTCAATATATATATATATATATATATATATATATAAATATATATATAATAATAATAATAATAATTGTTTCTACTTTTGGCACAAGGCCAGCAATTACCCAGTGTATTACTGGTACTTTATTTTATCGACCCCGTAAGGATGAAAGGCGAAGTTAACCTCGGCGGGATTTGAACTCAAAATGGCAAGGGCCGTAACTCTATGCGTCAATAATAATAATAATAATACTATTTATAGTTATGTATATAGTATAAACAACTATAAACAGGAAGGTCAGTAATTTCTTAATCACCTTATTACCAGTAAGAGAAATAGTTCAATGTATGAACATCAGTTGTTTTACAGAGCAGTTAAATAAATAAATTATACAATTAACAAAGTTGTGTTCAAATTATTTAATAGCTGACAAACGTTTCTTCCAAACTCTCGTTTGGAATCATCGGAGCATTATCAATGTTTGCACATATAATTACCCCCCTATCCAACTGAACAATAATATAGATACATATAAATTGATGTTGTAACAACAGTTTCGTGTATAATTTATATATATATATATATATATATATATATATATATATATATATATATATATATATAATGGCTTCCAAAAATAATGGTTGCATTTTAAAAGGGTACGTCAAAGCTTATTTGTAAAACTGTTATATATTGTATTTTGTCTGATGAAGGCATACCATAATTTAATTTGGTATCCCTGAAATATATATAATGAAATAAATACGGTTTTATAAATATAGTTTCCATTTATTAATATCGTATATATATATATATATATATATATATATATGTATGTATTTATATTCATTTCATTGAGGCGAAGCAGTGGGTCATGTTACTCTGGTGTTTCACCTGTTTATCACAGATCATAATATTATAACTCTACTTCAGTGATGAGTACTCTCTCAGCTGTCAAACACATACATATATATATATAACGCTCATCCACTGCTTTAACACAATATGTGTGTATGTATGTGTATGTATGTGTTTGCGTGTGCGTGTGGTGTGTGTGTATGTGTGGATATGTGTGCGAATGTACATATTCTATTTACGATTTTGTTTACTTTTCGTGCCGCAATCTTCCGGTTTATAACCGATGTCCGGTTTTGTCCAGTCTTCTGCACTGAACGTGTCATATAGAGTTCGAATCGTGGAGGTGTAGTGTGGTGTGGTGCAGTGTGGCGTGGTGTAGTGTAGGGTGTGGTGGTGCAGTGTGGTGTGGTGCAGTGTGGCGTGGTATAGTGTAGGATGGTGTAGTGCGGTGTGGTATGGTGTGCTGTGGAGTAGTGTGCTGTGGTGTAGTGTAGTGTGGTGTGGTGCAGTGCGGTGTGGTGCAGTGTGGCGTGGTGTAGTGTAGGGTGTGGTGGTGTAGTGTGGTGTGGAGTAGTGTGGTGCAGTATGGCGTGGTGTAGTGTAGTGTGGTGTGATGCAGTGTGGCATGGTGTAGTGTAGTGTTGTGTAGTGTGGTGTGGTCTGGAGTAGTGTGGTGTGGTGTAGTGTGGTGTAGTGTAGTGTAGTGTAGTGTAGTGTAGTGTAGTGTAGTGTAGTGTAGTGTAGTGTAGTGTAGTGTAGTGTAGTGTAGTGTGGTGTGGTGTGGTGTAGTGTGGTGTGGTGTAGTGTAGTGTAGTGTAGTGTAGTGTGGTGTAGTGTGGTGTAGTGTGGTGTAGTGCAGTGTGGTGTAGTGTAGTGTGGTGTAGTGTGGTGTTGTGTAGTGTGGTGTAGTGTAGTGTTGTGTAGTATAGTGTAGTGTAGTGTAGTATAGTGTAGTGTTGTGTGGTGTAGTGTGGTGTAGTGTGGTGTGGTGTAGTGTAGTGTGGTGTAGTGTAGTGCTGTGTAGTGTAGTGTAGTGTAGTGTAGTATAGTGTAGTGTGGTGTGGTGTGGTGTAGTGTGGTGTAATGTAGTGTGGTGTAGTGTGGTGTAATGTAGTGTAGTGTAGTGTAGTGTAGTGTAGTGTAGTGTAGTGTAGTGTAGTGTAGTGTAGTGCGGTGTGGTATGGTGTGCTGTGGTGTAGTGTGGTGTAGTGTGGTGTAGTGTGGTGTGGTGTAGTGTAGTGTGGTGTAGTGTAGTGTGGTGTAGTGTAGTGTAGTGTAGTGTAGTGTAGTGTAGTGTAGTGTAGTGTAGTGTAGTGTGGTGTGATGTAGTGTGCTGTAGTGTGCTGTAGTGTGCTGTAGTGTGGTGTAGTGTGGTATAGTGTAGTGTAGCGTTGTGTGGTGTAGTGTGGTGTAGTGTAGTGTAGTGTAGTGTGGTGTGGTGTAGTGTGGTGTAGTGTGCTGTAGTGTGGTGTAGTGTGCTGTAGTGTGGTGTAGTATGGTGTAGTGTAGTGTAGTGTAGTGTAGTGTAGTGTAGTGTGGTGTAGTGTGGTGTAGTGTGGTGTAGTGTGGTGTAGTGTGGTGTAGTGTGGTGTAGTGTGGTGTAGTGTGGTGTATTGTAACATGGACAGTAGGTGTAACAATAGCCATCTCTCCATGTTGGGTGACTATGTGACTGTTATTCTGATAGTTTTCAAATATTTTACATATCTGACACTTTGTAAACACTTTAGATGTAAGAAGAATGTTATCTTTGTGTGGAGAGAATAACCGTGTCCACACGTGTTCCGTCTCACAGCCTCTCCCTCTCTCCCCTTCTATCTCCCTCTCTCTTTCTCTCTATGTATATACACATAAACACAGACATATATATACACATGCGTATATATATAACATATTGAAACATGTAAAACTCTCCAGTATTTAATAAATAAAGGAATCGCTGAATATCAGGAAATGTTTTGTTTTTCTATTATCCCGTGTGTGCGTGTGGGTGTGGAAGGGTGTGGGTGTGTGTGTGTGGGGGGGGGGTATACATGTACGTATATATGTACATATTTATTTATATTTATATACGTATATATATATATATATATATATATATATATATATATATATATATATATATATATATATATATATATATATATATATATATATATACGTGTGTGTGCGTGCGTGCGTGCGTGTGTGTATGTGTTTATTCCTCTTTTGAAATTATTTGCAATCTTATAGAAACTTAAATTAGGTTTCGTCGTTGTAATTTCTCCAATATTGTATTGACCAATAGCTTCGGTTTATAGTAGGAGAAGATATACCACGAAAGTGTTATTACAACTTTGCTCTCCTCTAAACCTCAGCAGCAATCAATTAGAGCCCTTGTGAAAGCTTGAAGTGTGAAACCTCGTTCTTACTGAGGATCACACCTGATACTTATCAACATAGTGAGGACTGGCCTTTCACTTCAGAGTTAGAAAACATTTCAGCCACAAACAACCACTGATTCTCTATAAAGTTCGGGAGAGTTCCACAGTGGAATACTACTTCTACATCCGTATCGTTGGTACAGAAATTCTCTCAAACATTTTAGATCACAACAAAACTGACGTCCTAGAAGTTACCAACACACGCAACTCTGGCCTACAGACGTGCTGACCCTCTCTCTCTCGCTCTCTCCCTCTCTCTCTCTCACACACACACACACACACTTGAACTCTCCCTTTTCTACCGCTATTACAATGGTATCTGCTCTTCGGAACTGTCTAGTTTCTTGCCTTATCCACCGAATTACTCTCCATTGGCTCATCTCTCTAAACCTAACCCATAATATATACAATATT
>OZ024743.1:81459466-81464466 GCA_964016885.1 Eledone cirrhosa
TTTAGCAACGAAGGATAGATTTATCCCAATAAATAATATGGTTTCTGATTTAGGCACAAGGCCAGAAGTTTGGGGGAGGGGGAAAATCGATTAAATCGACCCCAATACATTTCTGGTGCTTTATGTTATCGACCCTGTAAAGATAAAAGACAAATCTAACATCGGCAGGATTTGAACTCAGAACGTAAAGAGCCGTAACTCTATGCCATAAAGCATGTTGTCCGACGTTCTACCGATATTGCCTATCCACCACCCTAATTCCACTATATAGTATTGTTGGGGAACGTGCCGCCCCTGTATATAATTTTAAAAATACCCCAGAAAGGCCGTCTAACACTAGAGTGATTCTGTGACACTAGCAGATGTTACACATCTATACATACAAATAAACATACATATACACATACATACATAACATAATCCATAGAATACATACATACACATACATAGATACATACACACATATACATACACACATACACATACGTACATACACACATACACTCATCCTTCCATCCATCCATACACCCATCCATCCATCCATACATACACCCATCCATCCATCCATCCATACATACACCCATCCATCCATCCACCCATCCATCCATCCATCCATCCATCCATACACCCATCCATCCATCCATCCATCCACCCATCCATCCATCCATCCATCCATCCATACACCCATCCATACACCCATCCATCCACCCATCCATCCATCCATCCATACATACACCCATCCATCCATCCATACACCCATCCATCCATCCATCCATACATACACCCATCCATCCATCCATACACCCATCCATCCATACATCCATTCATCCATCCATACACCCATCCATCCATACATCCATTCATCCATAGATACACCCATCCATCCATCCATACATCCATTCATCCATCCATACACCCATCCATCCATACATCCATCCATCCATCCATCCATCCATACACCCATCCATCCATCCATCCATCCATCCATACACCCATCCATCCATACATACACCCATCCATCCATCCATCCATACATACATACCTCCATCCATCCATCCATCCATACATACATCCATACATCCATACATCCATACATACATACATCCATCCATCCATCCATACATACATCCATACATCCATACATCCATCCATCCATACATCCATCCATCCATCCATCCATTCATACATCCATTCATCCATCCATCCATCCATCCATACATACATACATCCATACATCCATACATCCATCCATACATACATCCATACATCCATCCATCCATCCATCCATCCATCCATACATACATACATACATACATCCATACATCCATCCATCCATCCATCCATCCATACATCCATTCATCCATCCATACATCCATCCATCGATCCATCCATCCATACATACACCCATCCATCCATACATACATTCATATATGGAAGATATCATAGACAACCCAACTTTGTCAGATGCTCCACCGATTTAACTACGAATTTCATGATATACATCTTGACATTGAGAAGTCATGGGACCAGTTAACCTGTTAGAAACAACAGCTAAATACCCATCAAATCACTCTGTTTTAACAAGAATAATTGTTTCTACTTTAGGCACAAGGCCAGCAATTATCCAGTGCATTACTGGTACTTTATTTTATCGACCCCGTAAGGATGAAAGGCAAAGTCAACCTCGGCGGGATTTGAACTCAGATCATAAAGGGCCGTAACTCTATGCTGGAAAGCATGTCGTCCGACCCTCTACCGATACTGCCAAGAAAAATGTTCTTCTAAAAACACTGCAACAACACAAGATGGCTTCCGTTTGATGACAGGTGTGTTAGACGAGGTGTGTTAGACGAGATGTGTTAGACCAGATGTGTTAGACGAGGTGTGTTAGACGAGGTGTGTTAGACGAGGTGTGTTAGACGAGGAGTGTTAGACGAGGTGTGCTAGACCAGATGTGTTAGACCAGGTGTGTTAGACCAGGAGTGTTAGACGAGGTGTGAGTCTGTGTGTAACAAAATAAAACAATATCTACACAATAAAGAAAATTAAGAAGGTGGTGTCCCAGCCTGGCCACATCTAAAATTTGAAAACTGTTAAAGATTACTAATAACAATTTTAATTACAATAGTAATGATAATTAATTACAATACTAATGATAATTAATTTGTCAACAAAGAGAGTGAAATACTAAACATCAATATAAAACAAACAATAAACAATAATAACAATAATAACAATAACAATAACAACAGAAACAATAATAACAATAATAACAACAGCAGACACAAACAAAAATAACATCAATAAGAATTAGAACATTAAAAACACAGCAACAGCAACAATAACAACAACGACACAACAAACAACAATAACAACAACAACGACACAACAAACAACAATAACAACAACAACGACACAACAAACAACAATTACAACAACAACGACACAACAACAACAATGACACAACAATATAGCAACATATAAAACAACAATAACAAAACAACACCGACAATACCACATGGTGTTGTGACATGGTGTAAAATAATTAGATAGGGCGCCACCTACTTTATATATCTACTTTACCAGCCTCACAACACTACCACTAAACTCCCACAACAGTCCCACTTCAGCTAACTTCCCACCCAAACCTGACTTATACAAAGGTTGCCCCCCCCATCTCTGCAGCTAGAGCAATGTCAATAGTTGCTACATGTAATATTCCAGCTGTCTTGATAGCAATGTCAATAGTTGCTACATGTAGTATTCCAGTTGTGTTGATAGCAATGTAAATAGTTGCTACATGTAATATTCCAGTTGTCTTGATAGCAATGTCAATAGTTGCTACATGTAGTATTCCAGTTGTCTTGATAGCAATGTCAATAGTTGCTACATGTAGTATTCCAGTTGTCTTGATAGCAATGTCAATAGGTCCTACATGTAATATTCCAGTTGTCTTGATAGCAATGTCAATAGTTGCTACATGTAATATTCCAGTTGTCTTGATAGCAATGTCAATAGGTCCTACATGTAGTATTCCAGTTGTCTTGATAGCAATGTTAATAGGCCCTACATATAATATTCCAGTTGTCTTGATAGCAATGTCAATAGTTGCTACATGTTATATTCCAGTTGTCTTGATAGCAATGTCAATAGTTACTACATGTAGTATTCCAGTTGTTTTGATAGCAATGTCAATAGTTGCTACATGTAGTATTCCAGTTGTCTTGATAGCAATGGCAATAGGTCCTATATGTAGTATTCCAGTTGTCTTGATAGCAATGTCAATAGTTGCTACATGTATTATTCCAGTTGTGTTGATAGCAATGTCAATAGGTCCTACATGTAGTATTCCAGTTGTCTTGATAGCAATGTCAATAGTTGCTACATGTATAATTCCAGTTGTGTTGATAGCAATGTCAATAGGTCCTACATGTAGTATTCCAATTGTCTTGATAGCAATGTCAATAGTTGCTACATGTAGTATTCCATTTGTCTTGATAGCAATGTCAATAGGTCCTACATGTAATATTCCAGTTGTCTTGATAGCAATGTCAATAGGTCCTACATGTAATATTCCAGTTGTCTTGATAGCAATGTGAATAGGTCCTACATGTAATATTCCAGTTGTCTTGATAGCAATGTCAATAGTTGCTACATGTAGTATTCCAGTTGTCTTGATAGCAATGTCAATAGGTCCTACATGTAATATTCCAGTTGTCTTGATAGCAATGTCAATAGTTGCTACATGTAATATTCCAGTTGTCTTGATAGCAATGTCAATAGGTCCTACATGTAATATTCCAGTTGTCTTGATAGCAATGTCAATAGTTGCTACATGTAATATTCCAGTTGTGTTGATAGCAATGTCAATAGTTGCTACATGTAGTATTCCAGTTGTTTTGATAGCAATGTCAATAGGTCCTACATGTAGTATTCCAGTTGTCTTGATAGCAATGTCAATAGGTCCTACATGTAGTATTCCAGTTGTCTTGATAGCAATGTCAATAGTTGCTACATGTAATATTCCAGTTGTGTTGATAGCAATGTCAATAGTTGCTACATGTAGTATTCCAGTTGTCTTGATAGCAATGTCAATAGTTGCTACATGTAGTATTCCATTTGTCTTGATAGCAATGTCAATAGGTCCTACATGTAATATTCCAGTTGTCTTGATAGCAATGTCAATAGTTGCTACATGTAGTATTCCATTTGTCTTGATAGCAATGTCAATAGGTCCTACATGTAATATTCCAGTTGTCTTGATAGCAATCAGTGGTGCTGCTGTTGTGCGTTTCTTTTGTCTCTTACCATTCCTCCATCTCCTCTCCCTGCTCCTCTCTACCACTTCTCTGGACCAACTTACTTCCAGACATTTATTCCTGTCCTTAACGTAAGTCTTTACCCAACGTCGTCATTGATGATATTTTACTGTTTCGACAGTTTTCCTTTGTGTTGAGTTTCAAATTACCCCCCCCCCCCCACTCTCTCTCTCTCTATATATATATATATATAAAATTACGAGGGTAGATATACCACAAATGTTTTATATATTTAATCTGAATCATACAGTAAGATATATAATTCATACAGACCGTATCAATAACTATTTCATCTCTCGGACAGATTAGAGATTTAATCTGTTTCGCCCTGAAAATTGTGTTTGTAACAGATAAGCCGTCGGCTTTTCGTCATATATATATATATAGGCAAGGATCAAAACAAAAATAAGGAGTGCAGTACGAACAGTGTTGGTATTAGGTTCACGATTGAGAGTGGGGGGGGGACGACATTTCGGGCATAAGCCTTTCCTCAGGAGACAGATGGGAGCTTTCAACAGTAATGGTTGCATTTTTTAAGGGTATGTCAATATTTATTTATAAAACTGATCTATATTATATTTTGTCTGATGAAAGCACACCATAATTTAACATGGTGTCCTTGAAATATATATAATGAAATAAATATGGTTTTATAAATATTAGTTTCCATTTGTTAATATC
>OZ024743.1:81466966-81469466 GCA_964016885.1 Eledone cirrhosa
ACCACCAACAGACCCCCACCACAACCACCACCACCACCAACAACATACCCCCACCACCACCAACATACCCTCACCACAACCACCACCACCACCACCAACATACCCCCACCACAACCACCACCACCACCAACAACATATCACCACCACCACCACCAACAGACCCCCACCACAACCACCACCACCACCAACAACATATCACCACCACCACCACCAACAGACCCCCACCACAACCACCACCACCACCAACAACATATCACCACCACCACCAACAGACCCCCACCACAACCACCACCACCACCAACAACATATCACCACCACCACCACCAACAGACCCCCACCACAACCACCACCACCACCAACAACATATCACCACCACCACCACCAACAGACCCCCACCACAACCACCACCACCACCAACAACATATCACCACCACCACTACCAACAGACCCCCACCACAACCACCACCAACAACATATCACCACCACCACCAACAGACCCCCACCACAACCACCACCACCACCAACAACATATCACCACCACCACCACCAACAGATCCCCACCACAACCACCATCACCAACATACCCCCCACCACCATCACCAACATACCCCCACCACCACCACCAACAGACCCCCACCACAACCACCACCACCACCAACAACATACCCCCACCACCACCAACATACCCTCACCACAACCACCACCACCACCACCAACATACCCCCACCACAACCACCACCACCACCAACAAACGCCCACCACCACCACCACTAACATACCCCCACCACCACCGACAGACCCCCACCACAACCACCATCACCACCACCAACAGACCCCCACCACAACCACCATCACCACCACCAACATACCCCCACCACCACCACCAACAGACCCCCACCACAACCCCCACCACCACCAACAAACGCCCACCACTACCACCACTAACAACCCCCCCCCCCCCCCCACCCCCACCCCACCACCTACAGACCCCCACCACAACCACCACCACCACCAACAGACCGCCACCACAACCACCACCACCACCAACAGACCACCACCACGACCACCACCACCACCACCAACATACCCCACCACAACCACCACCACCACCAACAGACCCCCACCACAACCCCCACCACCACCAACAAACGCCCACCACTACCACCACTAACAGACCCCCCCCCCCCCACCACCACCTACAGACCCCCACCACAACCACCACCACCACCAACAGACCGCCACCACAACCACCACCACCACCAACAGACCCCCACCACAACCACCACCACCACCACCACCAACATACCCCACCACAACCACCACCAACATACCCCCACCACAACCACCACCACCACCAACAAACGCCCACCACCACCACCACTAACAGATCCCCACCACCACCACCAACAGACCCCCACCACCACCAACATACCCCCACCACAACCACCATCACCTCCACCAACATACCCCCACCACCACCACCAACAGACCCCCACCACAACCAACAACAACAACAACAACACAATATCTAAACAATAACAACCACTACTGTAATAATAGCGGTAAAAGTGACAAAAACAATAATAACAACAACAATTGCAACAATGACAACCACAACAACAACAAGACTTAGAGTTCTTCATTAAATCTCTATGTCCTGCTATCTGATTTGACTGGTCTCCTGGTCTCCTGGTCTCCTGGTCTCCTGGTCTCCTGGTCTTCTGGTCTCAGCTGTGACAAAGGGGACAAAATATTGACTGGTCTCCTGGTCTCCTGGTTTTCTGGTCTCAGCTGTGACAAAGGTCACCAAATATTGACTGGTCTCCTGGTCTTCTGGTCTCCTGATCTTAGCTGTGACAAAGGGGACCAAATATTGACTGGTCTCCTGGCCTCGACTGTGACAAAGGTCACCAAATATTGACTGGTCTCCTGGTCTCCTGGTCTCCTGATCTCGACTGTGACAAAGGGGACCAAATATTGACTGGTCTCCTGATCTCAGCTGTGACAAAGGGGACCAAATATTGACTGGTCTCCTGGTCTCGACTGTGACAAAGGGGACCAAATATTGACTGGTCTCCTGGTCTCCTGGTCTCGGCTGTGACAAAGGGGACCAAATATTGACTGGTCTCCTGGTCTCCTGATCTCAGCTGTGACAAAGGGGACCAAATATTGACTGGTCTCCTGGTCTCGACTGTGACAAAGGGGACCAAATATTGACTGGTCTCCTGGTCTCCTGGTCTCGACTGTGACAAAGGGGACCAAATATTGACTGGTCTCCTGGTCTCCTGGTCTCGACTGTGACAAAGGGGACCAAATATTGACTGGTCTCCTGGTCTCCTGGTCTCGACTGTGACAAAGGGGACCAAATATTGACTGGTCTCCTGGTCTCCTGGTCTCAGCTGTGACAAAGGGGACCAAATATTGACTGGTCTCCTGGTCTCGACTGTGACAAAGGGGACCAAATATTGACTGGTCTCCGGTCTCCTGGTCTCAGCTGTGA
>OZ024743.1:81474466-81479466 GCA_964016885.1 Eledone cirrhosa
TCGTACCATGAGGTGGCTTTCCCTATCTTATGTCTAGCCCTATCTAAGCTATTCCATGATTTGCTCCTGTATAATGGGCAAATTCCTTTCATGTCCAGTTCTATGAGGGTCTTATACTTCTCCATGGCTCCTTCGTATACTCTGACTCTGTCTCTTTGGTTGTAGCCAGAGAACTGCATGCGGTTGATGAAGTGTTGGATGTGTCTTTCCATTTCTGTTGGGTCGCACACGCGGGACACGTTCTTCATCACTCGTACCAAGTCTGCGATCAGAATATTAAACTTAGCACTACTGGAGACCACACACCACACACCACACACACCACACACCACACACCACACACTACACACTACACACACTACACACACTATACACACCACACACACCACACACCACACACCACACACACTACACACACCACACACCACACACACTACACACACTACACACACTACACATACTACACACACTACACACACCACACACTACACACACTACCCACACCACACACACTACACATACTACACACACTACACACACTACACACTACACACTACACCACACACTACAGACACTACACACACTACACACACTACACACACTACACACACTACACGCACTACACACACTATACACACTATACACACTACACACACTACACACACTACACAATATACACACTAAACACACTACACACTACACACACTACACACACTACACACTACACGCTACACATTACACACTACACACACTACACACACTAGACACACTAGACACACTACACACATTACACACTACACATTAAACACACTACACATTACACACACTACACACACTACACACCACACACTACACACACTACACACACTACACACCACACACTACACACAACACACTACACACTACACGCTACACACACTACACACACTACACACACTACACACACGACACACACGACACACACAACACACACTACACACTACACACTACACACCACACACACCACACACTACACACACTACACACCACACACTACACACTACACCCTACACACCCTACACACACTACACACACTACACACACTACACAATACACACACTACACACACCACATACACTACACACTACACATTACACACACTACACACACTACACACGCCACACACACCACACACACTACACACTACACACACCATAGACAACACACACTACACACTACACACACCACACACTACACACACTACACACACTACACACCACACACTACACACTACACCCTACACATACTACACACTCCACACACACTACACACACTACACACCACACACTACACACTACACCCTACACATACTACACACTCCACACACACTACACACACTACACACACTACACACCACACACTACACACCACACACTACACACACTACACACACTACACACCACACACACCACACACTACACACTACACACTACACACACTGCACACACTAAACACTATACACACCACACACACTACACACACTACACACACCACACACTACACACACCACACACTACACACACCACGCACTACATGCACTACACACACTACACACTACACATACTTCACACTACACACACTACACACACTACACACACTACACACACTACATACTACACACTACACACTACACACTACTCACACTACACACACTACACACACTACACACACTACACCACACACTACACACACTACACCACACACTACACACACCACACACACCACACACACTACACACACAATACACGCTAAACACACTACACACACTACACTATACATCTCTATTTTTTCAAGTTTTAAATAATTATTTTATTGAAAATGTCTTCTCATTCTGTGCTCAGCTCAAGGTTTCAGTGTCGAATCTGAGGCTGCCATTTCTTCACCATTTCTTCACCATTTCTTCACCTTTTCTTCACCATTTCTTCACCATTTCTTCACCATTTCTTCACCATTTCTCATGGTTCTTCTCTATTGTCTACAAACCACACCCATATCTCATTTCAATCGACTTCATATTCTTTGCATCAATTATTCTCTATTCTGTTTTCTTTTCAGCCATTTCTTATATTCAATTCTTTCTTGTTTTTTTCCCCTACATAACTTGCTTCTCTCTCTCTCTCTCTCTCTCTCTCTCTCTCTCTCTCTCTCTCTCTCTCTCTCTCTATCTATCTATCTATCTATCTATCTATCTATCTCTCTATCTATCTAACTATCTCTCTATCTCTCTATCTATCACCCCTCCTCTCTCTCTCTTTCTCTCTCTCCCTCTCTTCTTTCGTCTTTCCTCTTTCCTTTGTTCCGTTTCAACATCAATGCTCTGTGATTCTATTCTATTGCCTATTTCAATAATCTACCCTGAGCCGCTCTTGTTCGTTTCACTACTTCTTCTTCTATACAGCAGTCGATATCATTCTGGTCTGCTTTGATAAACTCCTTTCTCTTACTTTTTACGGTTAGCAGCTAATCAGACATCGCTGCTCTCAAAATTGTCGTACGACAAAGTTGAGCAGACGATCAATGTATCACTGTCGCTTTTCCTAAAGAAAAGCTCTACAACATAGCCGACAGTACTCTAATTATTCACTATTTTATTTCTTCTTCTTCTACTGTCGTCTGCAGCTTTTTTCTTCTTCTTTATCTTTTTATTTTCCTTTTCTTCTCTTACCTTCTTCCCTTTTATCTTTTCCTGTCTTCCTACCACTTCTCCACTCCCCTCCTCATACTCATGTCCAACCTCCTTAGTCAGATTCCTATTTCCACTTCAGCAGTGTGATATCACAGGTGCTGAATCTTCCTCAGTTACCTTACATATCTATTGATTTTACAAATCATAAACGTAAGTTAAGTCTTCTCACTCCAAAATTTGTTATTCACAAAATATATTTATATATTTTTTTTACTTCTTTTTACATCGATATCCATAATTTTAGACTATTTTCATACACTTCCCCCACACGATATTTAATCATTTCTACATAAAGTTAGGTACATATATTCCGGCTCGTGTATTCCAGTACTGTCCTTTCACCATTCCGTGAGCGACAAAAGAATATATATATATATATATATATATATATATATATATATATATATATATATATATATATATATATAATATGGAAAACGAAGAATCAGTGATGCATCGGAACACAATTTATTACGTATTACAATTGTTTCTCCGACGAACAGCTCGTTCTGCGATCTGTTTGTGGATCGAACCTGACTCTGGATTCGCAAGTTCCTCAGATACGTCTAGTCATTTCGAAGCAAATTCTCTTCCTGCTGGACTCCGACCCTTCGAATTTCTATCATCTGCCATCATCCTGTTTGCGCGGCGGTTTGATTGGTTGATAGTTGATTGGTTGATATATATATATGGAGAGAGATAGAGATAGGGAGAGAGAGAGAGAGACAGACAGAGAGGGAGAAAGAATGTATGTGTGTATGTGTGTGTGTGAGAGAGAGTGAGAGAGAAATATATTAGGTGATTCAGTAGAATTGTGGTTTGGCGAGGAAAGTACCAATATTACACTTTATGATACAGAAGAATGTGTAGATTAAGAACAAAGAAAACGAGTTTTCACATTGGGGTAATTATTGATTAAACTCAGTTACGAACGTTTCACAGATGGCTAGCTTGGGATCCCTAATTGTGTTATAGACCCGACTCTAGCCCCTATTTGCTCATCAGACTCGTTAATTAAACCAAACCAGACTTTTAAAAGATGACCTTCTGGTTTTGCTTGATTAACAAATACCATGAGCAGATTGGGCCTGGAGTCATTATTAAGGATCTTGAGCCTACCATCTGTGAAACGTTCGTAACTGAGCCTATTCATTAAACAACACGATGTGAAACTACTTTGAATTATTCTCTCTCTCTCTCTCACTCTCTCTCACTCTCTCTCTCACTCTCTCCCTATCTCTCACTCTCTCTCCCCCTCTGTCTCTCTCTCTCTCTCTCTCTCTCTCTCTCTATATATATATATATATATATATATATATATATATATAAATAAATATATACATATATATATATATATATATATATATATATATATATATATATATATATATATATATATATATATATATATATATATATGTATATATATATATATATAATATATATATATATATATATATATATATATAGTGAAAGAGTGAAGAATAACATGGTCGGCTGTATAAAAAGGCTTTATTTACAGTACTAACCATGGATTCATTAATCAGGTGATTCTAAAGGCCGTTGATCCCTAGAAATTGCGTCACTCGACCTGAGTGTCTCTGATCAAATCATCGGAATACCATATATAGGGAAGGCGCGTGGTTTAGTGGGTGGAGTATGATGAAGAGGAACGACATAGTAGTAAGAGTTTTCGGCTCATGATCGTATATCTGTGAATTCGGCTCCTGATAACAAAAAGGTTTCCTTGAACAAGACACTTTATTTCATCTTGCTCCAGTACACACAGCTATAATAAGTGTGTTGTATCTGTAATTCAAAGAACTATCCTTGTTGCACACCATAACAACAGGTTTTAATTTCTCCGTTGAAAAATAGTCATTTCATGATGTTATAATAAATGCATAGAGTATAATGGAAGCGCACAGAATATTATATAGAATTGGTTAATGTGGTGCCAGTTGATCCTGTTTTGTTTATTAACCAAACCAGAGAATAACTAACACATCTAGCCTATATTAAGAAAAGCACTTTCAACGTATAAATAATGTAAATTCTTGATGACTATTATGATATGCAATAAAAAAAACTATGCACGAACCTCAAACGAAATACATGAACAGTGAACACCATAAAATAAGCATTAATAGTATTTACTATTTAATTAAATGACCATTATCTTTTCCAGTCAAAGTGAGGTAAACTTTGTCTTGATTTCTGTAAATTTAATATGAATTTGTGCCTATTTTCGTGCCTATTCTGACTTCAGAAGCTT
>OZ024743.1:81484466-81511966 GCA_964016885.1 Eledone cirrhosa
ATGATGATGATGACGAGGGGCTATGGCCCTTTACTGCACCAGCTCTAGCAATACGTGCATTTAATCCAACCTTGTGCCATTCATCACTCATTAAAATATCTCCGAGACACTTGAACCCCTCTACAGTGTAACTCCACTCCTATGCCAAGTACACTGTGCAGGCCTGCTTGGGAGGTCCCGTGTCTCAGTCTTCGCACCACTGATTCTCATCCCTGTCGTCCAGCACTCGACAACAAAACTCGTAATTGCATGTCGGACATCACCTGGCGAGTTAAGTAATATGTCCTCTGCAAATTACAGCCGACTGATCCTACACGTTGACACCACATCCAGCCCGGCTGCGCATGTCATGGGATTGATGACGTAGGGTAAATATGGGTATTGAAGAAATTCCAAACGACTAAGAATGTGGGGGGGGGGGGGACAGTTAGGAGTGATGAGAATATGAGAGGGTACTGATATAAGAGGAGACGTGAATGTAGGAGGTGCAATATCAGCTAATATCTAGGACGATAGGCCATTGTAGTAGCGGTAGAAGAGACAGAATGAGGACACATCACATCTGTAGGCCAGAGGCTGAGATGTTTTGGCAAGGGACTTCATACCAATCAGTTAGATGGTTCATATTTTTGTTGACTCATTTTGGGACAGCTGTAGACATGGCGGCAGTTAAGTCCTACATGTAGAAGTAATATCATATTTGTATTACAACGAAACAATTTTAAAAACGTTCCATCTAATTCTATGCAGCTACAGTAATACAGCTTGACCTGAGAGGTCTCAATGTAATAATCTGTATGATAACATGATTAATCATAACAGTAAAATATGAGATAGTCGTTGAATCAGAACTATAAAACATATATTACTACTAACAACCTTATTACAAAAACAGAATATAATTAGATAGGTTGTGTTTTCCGATCAGTTTTAATCTGATGTGTAATGGAAATAATCTATATATTCTAATCAGTTCTCCTGTCATAATTTCTCCCTTTATTGCAATTTATATTATAATGGTTTATCAGAATTCTCTGTTTATGTAATATATCCTCTTACTATCATGGCGCTTAATATTTTGACAGAATTTTTTTACTCAGAATTTCGCACTCTTTCTCTCTTCCAGACAATATATATATATGAAGGCGTGTGGCTGATTGGTTAGCGAACTGGATTCACAATCGTGAGGTTGTCGGTTCGATTCCTGGACCGGGCGATGCGTTATGTCCTTCAGCAAGACACTTTATTTCATGTTGCTCCTTCTACCTGGAGTTGCGACCGATAAATAGTATTAGCAAATAGAAAGACCAACGGAAACATTGTTTCCTCGGTCCGATTTGACGAAAGTCGATCGACAAAAAAATATATATATATATGTGTGTATATGTGTGTGTATGAGCGTGTGTGTTTGCATTGCATACGTACATATATAAACACATACATACTCACACACACACACACACACACACACACACATATATATATATATATATATATATAGTGACGAAACATAAGTCAATTGCATGAACTCATAATCCTTTATTTACTGCTATATATATTTCGATGATAGCCATTGAATGGCTATGACCTCATCAAGCAGTTAGTCAGTTCTTAGATATACCAGCTCTGTGTTTATGGTTCTTGGGACATATGTATATATATATAGAAGTAGTAACACAACAGTTAGTTCACCATACCGAGAACAATTGTTTCACCTTATTGGATCTTCAGCTCGTACTGGTCATATGTTATGGTGAACTAACTGTTGTGTTACCACTTCTACCTAACTCGTCCCATGGACTGAGTGCTCTACCACTACGGATATTACCTTCCAGTATTCTACCTATCTCTCTCTGTCTCTCTCTCTCTCTCTCTCTATATATATATATATCTTCGTTTTCCCAATAATATATCGAGTTATTAACGCCCTCAGGTGAAGTGGTATCTTGTCTTTAAAGCGTAGAAACATCCTAGACCCCTAGTAGACAACTGATGAGGACAACTCCTCCCACCTGTTCTTGCTTTCTTCGTATTCCCACTGCATGTTAAGTTACCTTAAACAGCAACTACACAGCCATTTCTATTCTCCATATATATATATATATATATATATGTGTGTATATATATATATATACACTGACGGAATGTAAAATCCAAACAGTCAAAGAAAATGAACCAAAAGAAAAGGTATTTGATATAGACGGAAAATCCTTGTATTTTGTAAATGTGAAGGGGTGACTTCTAATTAAAGATTCTATACCAGGATCTCTGTTGGAATGGAGGGATATGATGGGTTTGTTATATCTCAGGCCTAGCCAAGACTATCTCCCTCTAGGTCTGTGCACAGTGAGAGTACTGTGGTGCGGGTAGAATCGATCGATCGAAGTACTCGTCTGGCAGCAGTTTATTTATTGACCTCAAAAGACTTTCGCTGTAGAGCGCAGAGAGCCGTAATGAATATTACTTTCTAGCTGACGTTTTGGAAACCCTAAACATTCTCCTTCCGTGTTTGAAGCTGTGAACCATTAACACGAAGTGAAGTACAAAACATGTTTTGTACTTTATTTGTCCATTAAACATATTCTTTGTCTTTCAGTGATGACTCTATATTGGAAGAGGAATAGATTGGACATTAGTCGGGTTTCAGAATGGGTGGTTACGTTTCCTAGCAACGGTACAGCCTGTTCAGGAAATTAATAAGCAAGTGACTGAGCATTCTAAGACACACGTGACCATAACTTAATTCTCAGGGAGATTCAACGTGACAGAATGTGTAGTAAGGCTTGCCCCCTTTTGGATTACAAGTACCTTGTATTGTAGTGCAATTGAATGAATATTCCATAGATACGTCTACGACACTAAACGTAATTCTCAGGGAGATTCGGGGTGAAATAGTGTGTGACAAGGCCGGTCATCTAAATTACAGGTACACTCTATCCGTCTGCCTAATTCCGTACCCGCAGATGGAATGGCTCTTCCAGCGCGTTCCCCTCACATCCTCCGGGAAAACACCTTCTCTATTCCGTCCTCCGGGGCAGCGGGGAAGCCTGCACATGGGCCCCTATTTGCTCATAATAGTGAAAGATGGGGAGATAGGAAAGACGGTGACAGTGACAGTGGGAGTTTGGTTCCTGGTGTATATAATGTATAACAGTATTTTACTAATTTTAGACTTTTCGCACAAAGACACCACACACACACACACACAACACACACACGCACTCCCACTCGCACGCACTCCCACTCGCACGCATACATTTCACACATAAATCTCCTGTTGTTACGAGACTATAGCAAATGACACATGGCCAAGATGTCATTTGGAGAGATCGAACCTTAGACCTAATCATTGCGATCAAACATATTGACCACTCTGTTATGCTGTGTTCACAATCTCCTACAAGCTACGACAGTATTACTATAAACATTAGGCAACAACATATCGTCTCATTATATTCATGTATTGTAATTTCCTAATTTTGTTTATTTAGGTATATAACCGGTTTTATGTAGGCAAGATAATTACATTAAAATTACAGTTATGTAAATACATATAAGTATGTTATTTATGTAAATATATGTAAGTATATTGTTGATGTAATTTCTATGCAAGCTTGTATGTATGCATATTAATATAAATTACACACATACACGTTCTTCTGTACACACACACACACACGTATATATATATATATATATATATATATGTATATATATATATATATATATATATATATATATATATATATATATATATATATATATATATGTATATATATATATATATATATATATATACAGCAGCTGGAGAATCTAATAATTTTATTTTACATTAAAAATTATTATATATAAAGAACATTACAAGAAATTCCATATTTATGAACGTAACCTACACAATTACTGACCCCCCCCCCTCTATTATTGCCATGCCTCCTATTATTTGGGCATCGAGAGTGACACCAAATCCTCCTCCTCTCTATGTCTATCACACAAACTCTACCCTCTCTATATCTACCACGACACCGCCACTCTTATCCCACTCTCTATATCTACTACACGGTACTCTCTTCCAATCTCCCTCTCTATATCAATAAACATCAAACTCTCCCCATCTCTATATATGATATACAACACACTCTCCCAACCCCCTCTCTATATAAATTACCATCAACCTATCCCCCTCTCTATATCTACCATATAACACCCTCTCATTCCCTCTCACTCTATTCATTACCACCAAACTCTCACCCTGTCTACATCAACCATACAACACTTTCTCCCAATCCCCCCTCTATATTAATTAACACCAAACTCTCCCCCTCTCTATATCTACTATACAGTACTCTCTTCCAATCCCCTTCTCTATATGAATTTACCCCAAACTCTCCCTCTTTTATATCTACTATACGAAAATCTCTTCCAACCCCCCTCTCTATATCATTTAAAGCCAAACTCTCCCCCTCTGTATATCTACTACACGGAGTTCTATTTCACTCCCCCTCTCTATATCAATAAACATTAATCTCTCCATCCCTCTCTATCTAATATACAACACACTCTCCCAACCTACTTCTCTATATCAATTACCACCAAACTCTCCCCCTCTCTATATCTATTACTCCCATCTTTCTCTATATAACATGTACATAATTTGTAGCACGTATACAAAGGTGTGTTTTGATAGTTTGGGGAGAAAAATATAATTATTATATTTGAATATCGGCAGTCTTTATCTAATTTTTCCTTTCATGCTGATAGACTTTGTAAGGGACATGCTGATAGACTTTGTAAGGGACATGCTGATAGACTTTGTAAGGGACATGCTGATAGACTTTGTAAGGGACATGCTGCCAATAAAAACACATGCACAGGTTGAATAGCATTTCAGTTTTTATTATTAATAAGATAACAGGGCGATGGATTGGCAGTATCGGTAGAGAGTCGGACGCCATGCTTTGAAGCATAGAGTTACGTCCCTTTATGATCTGAGTTCAAATCCCGCCGAGGTTAACTTTGCCTTTCATCCTTACGGGGTCGATAAAATAAAGTATCAGTAATACACTGGTGAATTGCTGGCCTTGTGCCTAAAATAGAAACAATTATTAATAAGATAAACAGGGCGATGGATTGGCAGTATAGAAAGACCGTCGGACAAGACACTTTGCAGTGTAAAGTTACAGCCCTTTACATTCTGAGTTCAAATCCCACCGAGGTTAACTCTGCCTTTTATCCTTACGGGTTCCATAAAATAAAGTAATAGTAATGCACTGGGATCGATATTATCGACTCTCCCCTAAAACTGTTGGCCTTGTGCTTAAATCAGAAACCATTATTAATCAGATCCACAGATTGGTGACTTGACAAAGTCATTGGAACATCGGACAACATGAATTGCGATATTCCTTTCGGCTCTTTAAGTTCTGTTGCCACCGAGATCAACATATCACTTCAGCATTCCGGAGTTGATAAAATAATATTTCTTCGGAGACAGATTAGTAAAATTTAATAAGCAGGGGAGTGGGGATCTGAGTGGAGAGTTGGAAAGAATCTGAACATTTTTTTAGATTGTTTCCAACCCTCCGCTCTTATTCCAACCTCCCACTCCACTCCACCCCACCTGCTTATTAAATTTTACTAATCTATCTCCGGCGAAATTTTATTTTAAGTGGTGGCATTCCTGCAATAATTAATTTTCTTTATACATTAAAAAAAATATTATACATGACAAAAATCAAATACCATATGTTATAAAATAAATAGTATGAGGTCTCAATATGTAAACTAAACAAATAATTTTGGTTTTTAAAAAAATCAGCGGAGACAACCTGGAAAAATTACATATTTTCCAACCCACCCACACTCCTCTTATTCCAAATCCTCGGCATATTCCAACACCTAAACCCTCACTCCAGCCCCTCTATTATTTCGCACCCGGGAGTACATACATAATTTTAAAAAATGAGATTCGCTGCTTAATTAATCCATTGTTTTACGATCGTTTCAAAGGTGAAATAAACTATAATATTATCGATATAGTTACTAGTCGATAGGAGATATGTAACTGCATAATATCAGCTTCGACAAAATATGGCCATCTCACCTATTACTTTCCGAAACATCTTTTTTTGATAAACCGTACTCGTTTTTTTGTTGTTGTTTTTTTTCATAAAATGCCACGGATCCTTCTTTCGGAAGATAAACGGCCAAATGGAAGTGTTTTGTTGAGGCTAATACTATGAAGTTACATAACTGCTGTCAATTAATCAATATATAGATAATATGGTTCTTTTTACACTTTGAAACGATCGTAATTGAGCAATAAATTTCGTCTTTTTTGTTTTCATTGTTCCCTCTATATCATTGTATGAACGGAGACCCGGTGGTACTTTTTGTCTTTGAGCAAAACGTTCCATTTCAGGCAGCTTATCATTGAAAAAGTTACGAGACTTCCGAAGTGATACAGCCTCAATGGAGGTCAGCAAAATATACATAGCTGTGAGCTGTAAATTTCCACTGTTCAACATTTATTTCTTACTCTGCACTTCTTTGAATACTTAACAACATATAACAAGATAATACTTTTCCACAAAAACAGAATCCACTTTGCTTCGAGGAGATATTCATATCTACACCTCATTAAGTTTTAACAGTGTTATAAACCTTACCTTATTTGGGTAGAATATTAGTATATATATATATATATATATATATATATATATATGCTGGGCGCACAGGCATGGGGATGTGTGTTTTTCCTGCCAGCGGCATATCAAATATATCGATCTTCATCTGAGGAAACCGTTCTCATAATCAACAGCAAATGCATGAAGGACATCTCGATTGCATGGAGAACCGTAGAAATAATTATTATGATTAAACGATATATGTAACCTCAGCATCTTATTTTATTATTTTTATATATATATATATATTTCGTTTCTGAATTTGTTTAGCAAGATTCTTTATCTGAAAACGTACGTTGAAACCGATGTTGTTATACTTTGGGAGGGTCATGTTGCCAATAAGAAACACACGCACCAGTTGCTTTCAGTCTAATTTATTATAAATTAAATTATATATTTAAAAATTTATAAAATTCCGGTTGGTTGGTTGGTTCCACAACCGGACGGTTGTTCATATATTGTCAAAGTTTTTCGTCACACATTCTGTGACGTCTTCAGTGACTGGGGATTCTTTTCTTATCGAGCCCTCTTTGGATTTTCGTCTTCAAATTTATTATTATTACTATATAAGCCACCCAGCTTATGCTGACCGGACAACCATGTTGCTTGTTTATTTTCCTATCTTCTGTTTGCTTTTATCCTTCTATGTTGTTTACTTGTACCCCTCGCTTTACGCGAATTACTGGTCCCAATAACTTTTTTTAGTTATTGCTCGCACCAGCCTTAGGTATCTGATTTTTAATGCGATGACATACCAATGATGGTTGGAAAATCACTGACGAAGGACTATTTTTATCATATGTAACCCATGTGCAACCACGCAGTATTCTTCTTTCTTCTCATGTTTTATATATATATATATATATATATATATATATATTATATATATATATATATATATATTATATATATATATATATATTATATATATATATATATATATATATATATATATATATATATATATATATATATATATATATATATATATATATATATATATATATATATATATATATATATATATATATATATATATATATACAGTATATATATATAGTAAGCAAAAAAAGTGTTGGTAAAATCCACTACTTCAGTATAAAGGATTATGAGTTCATACAATTGACTTATGTTTCGTCACTATATATATATATATATATATATATATATATATATATATATATATATATATATATATATGTATTTTATACTTTGGGAGGGTCTTGTTGCCAATAAGAAACACACGCACCAATTTATTATAAATTTAAAAATTTATAAATTTCCGGTTGGTTGTTTGGTTGGTTCCACAGCCGGACGGTTGTTCATATATTGTCAAAGTTCTTTCGTCATACATTCTGTGACCTCTTCACTGACTGGGGATTCTTTTCTTTGTTTTGTGGATCTCCTTTGTTCTGTCCTACGCCATCTTGTTTTTGTGTGTGTTGTGTGCTTAGTTTGCGCATGTGTTACATCCGGGTGTCTGCGTGTATTTTTATTTGTTTATTTGTTTGTTTATTTACATGTTACTGGTTGGTTGTTTGTTCTATGTGTGTGTGTTTTCATTTTGTCCTTAATTGTAAGTTGTGATGTTACTATTCCATTCATGTTTTCCATTTAATGTTGGTTGGAGTTCATTTATGTTTATTGCCTCTGTGATTTGTCTAAACATTGCGTCTTTTCTGTGTGTAGATTTTATTTTTATTTTTATGTTCTCTAATTTGCCCTTATGTTCTATTTTAGCATGTTGATGGAGTACTGATTACTCTTTTCTATCTTGAAGCTCTCGCCAGTGTTCATTTACTCGTTCTTTTATACTACGAGCTGTCTCACCTATGTACACTATATTCTTATCTTTACATTGTCCTTCAGTACATCTTATGCTATATACTATGTTTCTAGTTTTACAGTTAATATGGGGGCTTAGTTTACAGATTATGCATTTCTTATCTATACAGGGGGGTCTTTGAAAAGGGTATGTATTACTAATAAGTGTTTTTATGGATTACCTGGTCTTTCTAATATCTTAATATTTAGTTTAATTTTATCTAGGGCTCTTCTAAATGTGTAATCTAATTCACCTCTAGGGGTTGTATTGATGAACATTACACTCTGGTATTTATTGCTATCATACTATGAGTTTATTCTATTAACCTATTGCTTAGAACTGGGTTGTATGAATGTAACAAGGAGACATCGTTTGTGTGTATAATATTTAATCAACAATTTAACAGTATAGTTGACATGTCAATGAATAAACGAAAGAATGAAGCAAAGTTAGTAGTTACCGTTTTGATTGCCAGGCAAACGCGGCTGCCAGAAGACGCCTGGCGGAGGCCAGGCGCCGGTAGGGCAAATGAGAGAGTGAGAACTTAAAGTTATTAGTTTTATAGGGTTCTGACCGGAAGTTACAGAAAGGGTTCTACTTCCCGTCTAGATGTTGTTTATCTATTGGGGTTGTGAGTCACAACAAGGGAGGCAACTGCTACATAACCTCCCGCCAGAATTTTAGAATATAAAAATCGAATGAAATATGTAGCAAGTTGGCGAGAATGTTGTAACAGGCATGAAAATTACGACAAAAGAATGTTTGCAAAAATCAATGATAGATATCAAGGTAGCCAACCGCTCTTGGCCAGAGAACGACTGGACATCTATTTATCCATCACCCAAAGATACAATGTAATAAAGTAAGAGAAGAGCTCAAAGTTCAAATGTACAAAATATAGTTCACAGGTGTGCAATCACATGACAGCAGGAAAGAAAGTGTGTTCCAGAGAATGAATGCAGGTGGTTTCTGTTCTGTGGTATATCGTGAAATTTCCAACCTCCGAATGGATTTTCTCACAGGAAGAGTGCTGCAAAAATAAATTCTCTGGCTTGTTCTGCTGGTTTTGGTTGTTGGTGAAGCTGTGTTGCTGTTGATGTTGTTGTCTCGCGGAGTGAGCGTATTCGGTGTTTAAATTCACAGTAAAAAAAAATTTTCAGAAAAAATGAGTTGCGCAAAGTGCTAGAAATAACAGCCGAAGTTGATGGTCGATATTGAGAATGCGTTGACCTGGAAGGGTCAAGAGGCCAGCGACCAAAGAAATAAGCATTCTGAATAAATGCGCAGTTTTCAACGGCAAATTTACGTGGTAAATTTTTAAACCGGCAAATAGGAGAATATAGCTTAAGGCTGAAAAATCCTTGGCGAGAAACGTTATCTCTGGCGTGCGGCTATCTCTGTGAGTCGAGATATCTCCGTGAGTTGAGAATTTGTGCTGCCTACACGTGCCAATACAAGGTTAAGTTAGGTTGAAAAAAATAATATTTCTAACGCGCGAGAAAATGAAAGTGCAACAGGTCGTTGGCAGCAATTTTGAAAAAAATGTGTGTGAAAGTGACAATGATGAAAAAGAAAGGCTTCACTTAGCATAATTATTGGTGTGAACTTTGAAAAAAAACTTGAACGATGAAGAAAACGAAGAAAAAAAAAAAAGGCAATGGTTCATCGAAATAAATGTTCCTGTTGAAATGTTTTTTTTTTTAAATATCAAATTTCTTTTTTGTTTTTTTTTGTTTTGAAAGTGTTCGTTGTAAGAAACGAGAAACATATATATATATCGTGAAATGCGACAGTTAGTTGATGCGTGAGAGAAAAAGTCTGTCTGTGCGAAAATTTCACATGTGCGTTTCTTTGACTGCGTATTTTCATAGTTTGTCAATAAAATTTGCTGTGTATTCATAATGTTACTCACACCACACCAGATTCTGCTATTTTTTTCTTTTTTCGGGGTGACCACTTATAACAATGAACGGCTGCGTGTTCGTATCACGTCAGGGTTACCAATATAGCGAGGATACTGGGTTGTATGAATGTAACAAGGAGACATCGTTTGTGTGTATAATATTTAATCAACAATTTAACAGTATAGTTGACATGTCAATGAATAAACGAAAGAATGAAGCAAAGTTAGTAGTTACCGTTTTGATTGCCAGGCAAACGCGGCTGGCAGAAGACGCCTGGCGGAGGTCAGGCGCCGGTAGGGCAAATGAGTGAGAACTTAAAGTTATTAGTTTTATAGGGTTCTGACCGGAAGTTACAGAAAGGGTTCTACTTCCCGTCTAGATGTTGTTAATCTATTGGGGTTGTGAGTCACAACAAGGGGGGCAACTGCTACAAACCTTATTCCTAGTTATTTCTATTCTATTCCAAAATGTTCTCCTATACAAGGAGCAGGTCCCATTTGTATAATTATTTACCATTTTTTTCCATTTGGTTCTGGCTCCTCTATATACTCTGATTTTATGTCTCTGATTGTAACCAGAGAACTGCATCCGGTGGATGAAGTGTTGCATGTATCTATTTAGTTCTTTGAGGTTGCACATGCGGGACATGTTTCTCATCACTCGTACTAAATCCGCAATCAGTATGTTGATTTTGTTGTGATCCGAAACAGCTGAGTTTCGGTGGATCAGATATTTGGAAGTCATGGGTTTGGCATAATGGGAATAGAGGATTTGTTTTTTGTTATTAATGGTTTCTAACCAGAGCTCTGTGTCTAGTACAGGTAATCGATGGTTGGGGTGTTTGCTTGGGTAGTCTATAATAACTCTAATACTCTGGTGGATCGAGTTAGCTATTTGCTGGATGCTTTCCATGGTGTTTTTTTCTAATTCCTGACTGTTCTCTAGTGGTGGTGTTTTTACTACGATGTTTATATCATCAACGTAGCGGGAGTACATTATCAGGGTTAAGGGGTCTTCTAATTGTTCTTTAAGTTTAAGTTTAAGTCTACTGTCCCACCATACCATGAATAAGTTAGCTATGTCGCCTGCAATGCTAACACCAATGGCTGCTCCCTCCTCTTAGGCATATGTGTTTCCATTAAATTTGAACATATGTTCCTTAAGGGTTAGTTTTATACTGGCCCCAACCGCATGTGCAATCATTTTCTTTAGTTCATCATGGTTTTCGGGGGTCCGTATAACTCTGGTCCACCCGTTCCATCTTTCTGTGTGGGTTTTCTTGGCCATTGATGTAATGATAGGTGATCTGCCTCTTGCTGGCCTTGTGGGGCAGAGGTTGCTAAGGTCATACGTATCTAGATAATAATTACTATAAGCAAGTTTAAGTAGGAGTCCCAGCTCACTGGTATCAATCCTACGGAATTCAACGTTGCTCTCACTGATCATTTCTACGCATTTCTCCACAGCAAAATCCACGTCAATGGATGGGTATAGAGACACAACATCCATACTACCTATTATACAGTCTGTTAGGTCCCTAAATCGGTTATTTTCGCTGATTCTGTTGATAAGGTTCTCCGTACTGTCACATATATCCGGGGACATTTCAATGATGGGGCGTACGATCAGGGAGAGGAAGTAGGAAAGTCTGTAGTTACTAGCAATATTAGCTCCACAGACTGGCCGCGTTGGTGGTCCCGTGACTGGGTCACTGTTCGACTTATGGTCTTTTCGAAGCCCATAAAATGCTGGCACATCATTGTTGGCAGTCCGTTTATTGGGCTGCATTATGTTTGTCCACATCATCATATGACCGTTGAGGGTTTTCTCCCTATCCTCATGCTCTTGTGGTGTTACTTCTATTGTGTTAGTGATGTGGGGTTGCATTGCCGAGATGTAGTTTGACAGACTGTCAACCGACATTCTGCCAGACTTGTCTGTTGGAATGCATGCAATCTCTCCATTACGTGAGCGCTGCATGAGCTTACGCAAACCATTTGCAGATTTTAATCCCAGTTGCTGGGCCTCCATTCTAGTTTGCTTCTTGCTATACTGTTCTATAATATTTCTAAATTTAGATCTAGCTATATTAAATTGTGCTTCTGTCTGTTCATCGAACTGCGACGGCAATTGCATGCGTTTGTTAAAAGCTAAAGTCGTGGCGTGGACTCGTCGTAGGTCGGAGGACATATCGGAAGGATTATAAAAAGTAGAATTCAAGGCTGCTGCTTTATGTGTACTATTGCTTTTGTTATTGTTAGTTGTGTTGTTTCTATTTCTATTTCCACCAACAGACTCATGGTTGTTTCTATGTCTCTCATTATTAGTCCTGTCTCTTTCCTCTGGCTCATTGTTATTATCTACTCTATTTTGTGTGCCTGTGTGTTCGTCCTGGTTATTTTCTCTGTCAGTATCGATAGTCTCCCTTCTTCTTTCAATCCCATACCTTCCCTTACTTCTGTGTTACTGTCATTATCTCTTTTCTGTGTCTGTGTGTCTGTTAAGATTGTGGTGGTGGTGAGAAGCATAGGATGTGTGTTGATGTGGTTGTTTTGATGTGTGTTGTTGTTGATGTTTGTTGTTGTTGATGTGTGTTGTTGTTGTTATTGTTGTTGTCTCTGTGTATGTTGTTATTATTGTTGTGTGTGTTGTTGTTGTTACTGTTGTTTGTGTCTGTGTGTCTGTTGCTGTTGTCTCTGTGTATGTTATTATTGTTGATGTGTGTTGTTGTTGTTATCGATGTTTGTGTCTGTGTGTCTGTTGTTGTTGGGATGTGTGTTGTGTGTGTGTGCGTATGTTGTTACTTTTGTTTTTGTTGCTGTTGTTTTTGAGGCTCCGACGTAATTTTGTAAATGATTTTTCTATTTCTGACAAGCATCTTATCATATTTACCTTATTATATGTGGCATATTTAGGTGGTAGCTGTAATATGGATAGTTCATCAGGGTCTACTGTAGTGTTGCCGTATATATTTGTTTTGTTGTTGTTGAATTATCTTATAAATTTAGAAGGGCTCTAGATAAACTTAAACTAAATATTAAGATAGTAGAAAGACTAGTTATCTCCATAAAAACACTTATTAGTAATACATACCATTTTCAAAGACCTCTCTGTATAGATAAGTATTGCATAATCTGTAAACTAAGCCCCATATTAACCGTAAAACTAGAAACATAGTATATAGCATAATATGTACTGAAGGACAATGTAAAGATAAGAATATAGTGTACATAGGTGAGACTGCTCGTAGTATAGGAGAACGGTTAAATGAACACTGGCGAGAGCATCAAGATAGAAAAGATTCATCCGTACTCCACCAACAGGCTAAAATAGAACATAAGGGCAAATTAGAGAACATAGAAATAAAAATAAAATCTACACACAGAAAAGACGCAATGTTTAGACAAATCACAGAGGCAATAAACATAAATGAACTCCAACCAAAATTAAATAGAAAACATGAATGGAATAGCAACATCACAACTTACAATTAAGGACAAAATGAAAACACACACACATAGAACAAACAACCAACCAGTAACATGTAAATAAACAAATAAAACACACACAGACACACATAATAAATGTTCGGTGAATCCATACGTACATATATATATGTGAGCATGTATGTATATATATATATATACATACTACTGTACGTCTGTATATATATATGTATGTACGTGTACATACTTATATTTAAGTAACAGCCGTGCTAAGAGTGGGAAATGAAATTTCGTTTAATTTTTTCCGTTTATATATATATATATATATATATATATATGTAGGAGGTGAGTTTTATTGTAGTACAATAAAGCAATGCAGATATCGGATAAGAAGCACTCTACAGTTTGTAGGACTGGAGTATCAATAATATATAAGATCAAAAGATGGTTAAAAGAGTTCCATGTATTCTATTATGCGCATTTCAAAAACAAATATCATCATGCAATAACATTTGCATTTTCGTCAGATAAAATAGGGAGACATGATATGAAGGTTAAAACACACTTGTGAATACTGCGAAAACGCAAATGTTATTGCATGATGATATTTGTTTTTGAAATGCGCATAATAAAATACATGGAACTCTTTTAACCATCTTTTAATCTTATATATTATATATTATATATATATATATATATATATATATATATATATATATATATATATATATATATATAAGTGTAAATGATATATACCTGGATAATACATGCTCGGAACTGAGGTTTATTGAATATTTTACTGAGAAACAGCGATAGATATTTAATATGTATTGATTAAATCTAAATTATGTTTCATATATATATAAAGAGAGAGAGGGGGAGGGGAAGAGGAGGAGAAGGGGGGGGGGGGGCTTAGAGAGGATGCTGAACAAACTATGAGCTAACTAGATAGATACATTGATTGACTGATAGAAAGTTAGACAGGCAGATAGATATCTTTCTTTATTTGCCACAGGGGCGTACAAAATTGGACATTACAAGACGGGACGGCGGGGGTTTTACATAAAATCTTTAACAATGATAAATAACAATAAACTATATAAAAATAAAACAATTGAAATCCCCATTAGAGGGAGGGGGTAACGCTACTGCGGGGTTGTTTTACACCCCGTGGATAGAACAACCCTCAACACCAGGAACACGTTTTGTAGGTGTTCCCGTCTTCCTTCTTTTTATCTTCCTCAACTTACAGGTTTATATACAGAGAAGGCCCATTCACTCGGGCCATTTTCGCCACATTCACCCACCTTTCGGCGAATTTACTGGGGTGTAGCACCTCTCTCTCCACTCTCACCTTCCTTCTGAAGTGATACTTAAAGAAGGAGATGAGTTGTTGTCCGGAGAGAAATGTGTTTGCCCTCAGTACTTTTAACCTCGTCCACCATATTACGTCTTTCGTCATAGCCACCAGACAGAGGAAGACCGCCTCTCCTTCATTTTCATTCTTAAATGAAGGCGGCCGGGTGATCCTCACGATGGTCTCGGCTGACAACTGGATGCGTTCTACATGTGACAGTAGCTGTTCGACATAATTCCACAGGTCGGTCACCCCTGAGCACTGAACAATTGCGTACAGAACGGTTTCGATGTCCTGCTCGCATCTTGAACAGGTCCTTTTGGCAGGATCCCTGCCAGGGCGTCCGTGCCTGCAGATTTTGTCTCGAACTGGTAGAGCTCCTCGGTAGCACTGCCAGGCCAGAGACCTCTGGAAGTTATCCATAGGCCCTGGACGGAAAGTTCTCCCGAACAGACTAGTCAGTTCGTCCTCCTCGATGCCTAGAGTTTCCCTGAGAACGTCGGCGCACTTATCCTCCACTAATCCCCTATAGAATGTCGAAGTGGAGTCTCCGCTGATTGCCGTTTCCACTTGGTAGAGGGCTGTGAGCGCCTGGGGGCATTGGAGGTGCCAAGCAGATATATAGATAGATAGATAGATAAATACACATATCTACATACAAATATACATTCATATATATATATATACATACATGTATATCTACATATCTAAACATACACTCAACTTATACATACTTAGATACATACCTACATACATACATACATGCATACATACATACATACATACATACATACATACATACATACATACATACATATATATATATATATATATATATATATATATATATATATACAAATTACAGACTTTAAAACGTGATACTCATCAGAAAAGGCGTTTGTGTATTGAGAATGGCTTTAGTTGGAAGACATTTAATCGATTTCTGATTAGTGTATAGTGAGGAGAGAGGGAGGTGTCTGAGGGGGGAGGGGAGAGATGACGTAGGGGGAGGGAGAGATGACGTAGGGGGAGGGAGAGATGGCTAAGGGGAGGAAGGGTTTTGTATGTTGAGGGTGAGTGGGGTATGATAGAGGGAGCTGTTGTAGTTAATCATTATCTGTGTTGGGTGGTCAAAGAACATTCTGGTCAACTTCCAGTCAGAAGAAGTGTAATACAATTAATCTATTACGATTTGTTTAGAGTTTGGGGAGTGATGATTGCTCTAAGAATTGACATTATTTTGGGCCTACGTCGGTTGCGACGAACACTGTTCCAGCTTTGCAAAACAACAGAACAAGCCTACTCCTGAAATTATCGTGTATGGAGCTGTAACCTACATGTTCCACAAACACGTGTACTCTTAATATAATTCTCATGTAGAGTCTACGTGATACCAGTGTTATAAGACTAAACACAGACACGTGGATCCTCAACTTAGTTCCATATTAGATTGAGCATGCCACAGTTTGTAATAAGCTGACCTTTTGGAATTACAAGTACAGTCCATCTTATATTGTAGTATATGTAGCTGAGCCTTCCACAGACACGTGTACCCTTAATGAAGTTCTCAGGGAGGTTCAGAATGACGTGGTGTGACTTGGTTGCCGACTTGTACTACAGTTACAATACATTTTGTTTCATCTGAGCCGATTGGAACAACGTGAAATCAAATGCGTTAATCAACTGACAGAACATGATGCTGGAAATGCCATGACCGTACAATCGTGAGCCAACCATTCTAACCACTAAACTACCTGTCTTCACACACTAATATGTATTATATGTATGGTGATCAGCCTTTTTGACATTGAATCATGTGATGTGACCAAACTGATTATTCGGCCAAATAGTTTATACGTTTATTTATTCAATAGGACTCTGTTGGTTTTTGGTGTGTTCTTTATGTTGCTGGTCACGTCCCCACTATGTCAGGCCCGATGTTACAAGTTGCCAGTTTTTAATATTTATATATTGAAATTCCTTTTGAAATTCCTCGCTTCAATGAAAACAGTAAATGGTGCGATAAGTTGTTGCTTAATTTCAACAAATTGTTAGATTTTGTGTATATATCGTCATTCATATACGACTATGTTCATGTCACATGACACACAAACACTCTTTAATACTGACCCTTGAAAGAGAAGGGCAGAATTAATTTCAACCTGAAGTCATGAGATATCGCAAAATTTCCATTGGTTTCAGTTGTGTGTTCATCGTAATTCGTAAATGTCTGTATGTTTATTTCACATGACACACAAGTATCTCCTCCAATATTGACCTTGAAACAAAAGGTCAGAACTAATGTCTACCTGCAGCCATAGGTATAACATGTTTAATGATAAACAACAAACGTTCTGATGAGTCATATATACATGCCAATACAACAGGATGATGTCACATATCACTTGCTCTCTAACTTATATAAGACTTTTACTGGGAATTCCTTTTACTGAGAATTGATGTTGACGTTCATTGCGACTCAACTGTTCAGGAACGTCAACCTACCTTTCTATCAGATAGGTTATCTAGCAATGTGCCTACTGAATATTTCTTATCCATTCAGCGGCATATCATTATAGCCACACTCCACATGGACCTCACATATGGCTAGGGTCGGACACCATGCTTTGACGCATAGAGTTACGGCCCTTGCCATTCTGAGTTCAAATCCCACCGAGGTTAACTTTGCTTTTCATCCTTAAGTGGTCGATAAAATAAAGTACCAGTAATACACTGGGATAATTGCTGGCTTTTTGCCAAAATAGAAACAATTATTTAATCAGAATCCGTCCCGTTGTTGACCAAAGGAGACATAAACTCACCTAATCGTCTAGCCGACGCTCGGGTTTCTATTGTTCAACAATGAGCGAACATATCACTTTTACATACTTATTTTACTGTTATTCAAGTGTTGCCTCAGTGATATGATGTAGCACCTCGGGGCTCAAATACCATTTATGTTGACCTTAAGAAACCTTGTCTTCCTTAAATTCAGATCTTATTATTGTCTGTCACTACTGGTACATCTGAGGTAGACGTTACCAGGGGACGCTAATATCTTTTGTCATGTCTAGTAGCAACATCCTTAAAGATAAACGTGTCCTCACCAGACTCACACTTCTGACACCGAGATATTCTTCAACCGCACCCCAGTGAAGACGCATGCTTAGTGGTTAGAGCATTGGGCTTGGAATCGAAAGGTTGTGAGTTCAATTCTCGGACCGTGTGATGTTGTTTCCTTGAGCAAGACACTTTATTTGAAGTTGCTCCATTTTACTCAGCTGTAGAAATGAGATGATAGGACTGGGGTCTCTATCATTAAATCACCCAAGGCACCTTCAACGTGATATAACTTGGAGGAGGCCAGCTAAACCTGCATAGGTGTGAGCTGTCACACACACACAGGAATTGCTGGCAGTCTAAACATAGTGCAGGATTGGATGGCTGGAGAGGAGATGAACACCGTCAAACATTTCTAAGTCCCTTTGAAATGTTTATGATGGACATACAGTCAGACGTCTACAGTAGGTAGTCCCAATATCTGAACACACCAGTTACGAGAATTTGATTAATTTATTTGATGTCGTAACCACGGATTTCTCCGTATTTGCAGTATAACATACCAAATGTAATATTTAGTCTGGTGAAATCTTTATTACGATAGAATCCTGTTAAATGTGACTAGTTCCAACTTCTGTCTAAACCCTTCTGGAATATTCCGTCAACATTCTAAATCTACATACAATACCAACGTATGCAAATATATTATTAAATTCAAAATAAATCAGAGTCGGTGAAGGGGAGGACAGGGGAAGTAGAGAAGAAATTGTCATTAATGATCGTTACCTAGGCAACGATTTTATATTGATGACTTGATAGCAATATTTATTTTCACTAAAGTTGCATTTTTTAATATTGTGATCTACTCCAATTAGTGGTGGTCACCATATTGATTATTGTTGTTGTTATTGTTGTCTGGATGTGGAGGTGGGGATTATTGGTGGTGTTGTTGGTGGTGGTGGCGGTGGTGGTGGTGGTGGTGTTGTTGTTGTCGTAGTTGTAACATTTGTTAACGGAGGTTAGAGTGTCGGTGTTGAATGTGATGGACAAGGTTACGATTGTAGTAATGAGGATGTACAGGTGAGGTTGAGTAGGAGGGGGAGGAGGTGGTGGAGGAGGGGGAGGGGTCGTGATGATCCTGAAATAAGAACAGATAGACAGTTTCTGTAAGTTCAATCCTATATCAAATCAAGCGTTAAAATAATATATTTCTTCAATGTACTGTGTTGTTTGGTGTGTTATTTCTGTTTACTTTTTACACACACACACACACACACACATATATATATATATATATGTAGGAGGTGAGTTTTATTGTAGTACAATAAAGCAATGCAGATATCGGATAAGAAGCACTCTACAGTTTGTAGGACTGGAATATACATAATATATAAGATCAAAAGATGGTTAAAGGAGTTCCATGTATTTTATTATGCGCATTTCAAAAACAAACATCATCATGCAATAATATTTGTGTTTTCATCAGATAAAACAGGAGAACATGATATGAAGGCTAAAAAACACTTGTGGATAGTGCAGTTATATGTTGATTTAAAACTGCATTATCCACAAGTGTTTTTTAGCCTTCATATCATGTTCTCCTGTTTTATCTGATGAAAACACAAATATTATTGCATGATGATGTTTGTTTTTGAAATGCGCATAATAAAATACATGGAACTCCTTTAACCATCTTTTGATCTTATATATTATATATATATATATATATATATATGTCTGTGTGTGTATGTGTATATGTGTGTGTGTGATAGGTGTTCACGTCTACCTTTCTCTACTGTACATCTATTACACTTCCCACCTGTCTAATTGCAATAATATATTTGCCAATACGCATGTGCACGTCTGTGTGCGTGAGTGTGAGTGTGTGTGTGTATGTGAATGATGTGCTATTAAAGAGAGAGTATTGAAAGTGTGTATAAGAGAGAGAGATATTGGAGGTGTGTGTGATAGTATAGAAGGTGTGTGTGTGGTTTACATCATTATCACAAATGTATGTTAGTTGTCATCCTCAATTTTTTTAATCCTCGATATCTTCTTTAGAGCTCTCTAGTGTTAGAAACCACGAAATATTCCTGTAAACCTCTCTAGTGTTAGAAACCATGAAATGTTCCTGTAAACTTATCTAGGGTTAGAAATCATGAAATGTTCCTGTAAACCTCTCTAGTGTTAGAAATCATAAAATGTTCCTGTAAACCTCTCTAGTGTTAGAAATCATGAAATGTTCCTGTAAACCTCTCTAGGGTTAGAAATCATGAAATGTTCCTGTAAAGCGCAGCTCAGTTTTCTCATTCTCTTCACTTTCCTATAGTAAATGAAAGAAATATGTTGCTGTTGTTTCTGTTGTAATTGTTGTTGTTGCTGTTGTTGTTGTTGTAATTGTTGTTGTTGCTATTGTTGTTGTTGCTATTGTTGTTGATGTTGTTGTTGTTGCTTTTATTATGGCCGTTGTTGCTGCTGTTGTTGGCATTGTTGCTGTTGTTGTTGTTGCTGTTGCTGTTATGGCTGTTGTTGTTGCTACTGTTGTTATTGCTGTTGTTGCTGCTGTTGTTGCTGCTGTTGTTGATGCTGCTGCTGTTGCTGCTGCTGCTGTTGTTGTTGTTGTTGCTACTGTTGTTGTTGCTGCTGCTGTTGTTATTCCAACTTTCTTTCTACGCTTCCTTTACACAGCTGCAGTTTTTCAATTCTATGCAATGTTTTTTCTTCAATTTCTACCGTTTCTTATGCTAAAACAGTTTCAGATGTGATAACACACACATACAAACACACAAAGATACACACACATACACAAACACAAACACACACATATACATATACATATATATATACATATATATGTATATATATATATATATATGTGTGTTTGTATATATTTGTATTTATGTATATAAATATTTTGTATGTATATATATATGTGTGTGTGTATGTGTATATATATAATCTCTCTCTCTCTCTCTCTCTCTCTCTCTCTCACCCCTCTGCTCTATACTGTACCGATTGTGTTGTTATTTCTGCTTAACTTTTACATATATATATAATAGACAAAACAAGGAAGTTTAGTTTTAGTTTACATATGAAAATATATGTATATATATATATGCAAAAGTTCTATTTAAATTGTTGGGATACAACAAGCAAATATTTTTATAACTGATATAAAGCACTCGACAAGTATTTGGAGTATATATACGATATTAACAAATGGAAACTATATTTATAAAACCATATTTATTCTATTATACATATTTCAAGGATACCATGTTAAATTATGGTATGCCTTCATCAGACAAAATACAATATATACCAGTTTTATAAATAAACATTGACCTACCCTTTCAAAATGCAACCGTTACTTTTGGAAGACATCAGATATCCTGATGTCTTCCAAAAGTAACGGCTGCATTTTGAAAGGGTACGTCAATGTTTATTTATAAAACTGGTATATATTGTATTTTGTCTGATGAAGGCATACCATAATTTAACATGGTATCCTTGAAATATGTATAATAGAATAAATATGGTTTTATAAATATAGTTTCCATTTGTTAATATCTTGTATATATATATATATATATATATATATATATATATATACATACATATGTTGCATAATATATGCAGGGGGGGGGGGGTGCAGTGCACCTTACTGCTGCATTAAGTGTGGCCACGAACTATTATAGGCACCAGTTTTACGTGTGTTGTATTAAAGCGAATAGCTATGTGTATACTCTGGGAATGTATCTTACATTACCTATTGAGTACGCTGAGATACAATCGATCCTGGCATTGATAAATATGCTGGGTCCGTCAACTCCTTATTATATATATATAATAAGGAGTTGGCGGTACTTTATTTTATCGACCCCGTAATTCTTTCATCCTTACGGGGTCGATAAAATAAAGTACCAGTAATGCACTTGGTAATTGCTGGCCTTGTGCCTAAAGTAGAAACAATTATATATATATATATATAAAGCCACCGCTCATTAATTAAATATGCAGTCAGATTCGAAAACGGTTTTAGCAACAGAAGTAAAGGAAGTTGACCCGAAATAGGTCAATGAAAATATGTATTCTCTGATCGAGGTAAAATGAGCAAACCTGTGACTTCAAAGTCTTCATTCACCTCACATTGATACTGTCACATCCTCTCTCTATCTTTCATTCACTCTTTAAACTCAAATTTACATAAAACAATCTCTGTTAATGACTTCACATTTAAATTCAAATGTTGGACTAAAATCTTATTTCATGACAGATATTAGATTTCAATAATTAAATATTTATGTTTATTATTATGTTGAATTAAGTTGAAAGGGCGGTGGATTGGCAGTATCGGGAGAGGGTCGGACGCCATGCTTTGACGCATAGAGTTATGGCCCTTTCCATTCTGAGTTCAAATCCCGCCGAGATTAACTTTACCTTTCATCCTTACGGGGTCGATAAAATAAATACCAGTAATGTACTGGGTAATTGCTGGCCTTGTGCCTATAGTAGAAATAATTATTAAGTTGAATAAAGGCAGTAGGCTGGCTGTATCGGGAGAGCATTAGACAACAATCTTTATGACATGAAGTTACGGCCATTTATTTTCGAGGTGGTGGTGGTGATGGTGGAGATGGTGATGGTGGTAGTGATGGTAGTGGTGATGGTGGTGGTGGTGGTGGTTGTGGTTGTGGTGGTGGTGGTGGTAGTGGGGGAATGAAGGGGAAATAAAAATTAAAAATAACCAAATGTTATGTGATGTGTGTGTATGTATGGTTGGATGTGTAAATATATCAGTGTATTTGTGTGTGTATGTGTGTCTGTGTGTATGTGTCTGTGTGTGTGTCTATGTGTGTGTCTATGTGTGTATGTGTGTACGTGTGTGTCTATGTCAGTGTGTGTGTCTATGTGTCTGTGTGCCACTGTGTGTCTCCGTGTGTACATGTGTGTACATGTGTGTCTATATGTATGTGTGTCTGTGTGTGTCTGTGTGTGTGTCTATGTGTGCGTCTATGTGTGTACGTGTGTGTCTATGTGTGAACGTGTGTGTCTGTGTACGTATGTGTCTGTGTGTGTGTGTATGTGTATGTGTGCCTGTGTGTCTGTGTGTGTGTCTAAGTGTCTGTGTGTGTCTATATGTGTGTGTCTGTGTGTGTGTCTCTGTGTGTGTCTCTGTGTGTGTGTCTGTGTGTGTATGAACGTCTGTTTAGAGAGTGACATCTCAACATGGCGCTATCCAGTTTCTCTGTTTAAGGGGTTCGAGAGGCTAAATTTAGAACGAAATTTGAAACGTGAATCAATGTAGAAGTTTTTCCAGTAATTTCCTAGTATAAACACGGTGACCATTAATCCTGAGCCAAAACCTACACAGCCTTTCCATCCCCACCAAAAACAAAGATGGACGTCATGAAGTTCAATAAAATATAAAAGCATAAATAAAAACTAAAATCTGTGTAAAAAAAAAAAATGTAGAAATGATAAAAGCTAATATTTCAACTGGCGGTGGATTTGCAGAGTCGTTAGAGCGTCCAATTCTTTATATTTTGTGTTCAGATTTCACGAAGGACAACTTTACTCCTCATCACTTGGTGATCGATGAAATAAATTGTCAGTCATTCTTATCTAAACAATTCTTGCTGGATGAACGAGTGAGTAAACAGATGAAACTCGGGAGTTATAAGACTCATCACTGAGCTATAATATAAGATATTATTAAACTACACTTCGGTATTGAGCACTCATTTTGGGGAAGGTCAGCATCATATGATGACACTATGGTAAACATCTCGTGTATTTGTTTATTTTTAGTTGTTTTTACCCCCACCCCCCACCCCCCTCTTATCATTGTCAACAGGTATCCTTTTGTCTTTATTTCGTTTTTGACATTGTATTTTTTTTGTTCTTATTCATTTATTTATTTATTCTTATTACTTCCTGTATATGTATATATATATATATATATATATATATATATATATATATATATATAGCTATTTTGAAAATGTGGACTGTGAACAACAATTATATTTGACTGGCTGCTATTTGCAGTATAGCAATATAAGGTTGCACTTACCAATGAAACGGTGTAAATACCTTGATAAAATCCTTCTCTTAATGCTTACCTGTGTTTTCTCTTTTATACTATATATATATTCCTTTTCCCCTCTTCTTCTTCGCCCGTTTTTTTCTCAGCCACACTTTCATATTTCTTGAATTTTGTTTTCAAATCCGTATTTAATAAAAACACAATGTTTTTGATTCATTCTGACGACTGAAAACAGATCTAACATCTGCTTTCAAGAAACCACTGGTAAATGAAATAATTATCTTATGTTATTTATTACATAACTAATAAGCTCAGTAGCCTACATAGAGCACTCTTTTTTCCTGTACCTTTCCGACCGAATTACTTCATTTACACACACACACACACACACACACACACACATATATATATATATATATAGAGAGAGAGAGGGGGGGTAGAAAACTGGAAGGTAATATCCGTAGTGGTAGAACACTCAGTCCATGGGACGAGTTAGGTAGAAGTAGTAACACAACAGTTAGTTCACCACACCGAGAACAATTGTTTCACCTTATGAGAATCCTCAGCTCGGATCTGCATCAGGTGAAACAATTGTTACTACTTCTATATATATATATACATATATATATATATAAATATACATATATATATATATATAAATATATATATATATATATATATATATATATATATATATATATATATATATATATATATATATATATATATATAGTTTTGGATGGGACTTGCCATGTAAACTCGCATATCTGAGGAGGTGTCGATTAAGTGTCGGGATGCAATCGCCTAGTCAAACCCGAGCTGATCGATATCGAAACAGTTGTAATATGCAATAACATTTCATAACAAACTGCAAATCTGACTTCCTGTTCTCTCTCTCTCTCTCTCTCTCTCTCTCTCTCTCTCTCTCTCTCTCTCTCTCTCTCTCTCTCTCTCTCTCTTTATATATATATATATATATTAAATGTATATATTGAGTTAGCAACTCAAAATAGTGTCTTACAACAAAATACTTATATTATAATAGAATATAAAAGCAAAAACAAACACAGATATATAGATATATGTGTTCAAATCGCAAGGGACCTGATTCGCTAAGGTGAAAAGAATACTAACTATCGACAATTGGGTCGGCCTGTCTCAATTTAAGAAAGAATTAAGAAAATAAATACAAACCGGATTTGTGGTAACTACCAATCACCCAGACAACTTAGTGTTGTTTTGCAATATTAATTGTGAATAGATATACTAATCCAAGCTCATCAGTGGGTGATGAATTCGTATCCTAGACACATCTATGTATGCTAAATATAAAAAATAAAACAGTGCACATGGCATCCTAGCGAGTCTCACAAACACACACCACTAGAAATAGCAGCCAGGCTTACTCGATATTTGAAATAGCTCAACAAATTAACGGAGCCGAATATGTTAAATGTATATATTGAGTTTGTATTTATTTTCTTAAATTGAGACAAGCGAACCCAATTGTCTTTAGTTAGTATATATATATATATTGAGTTAGAAACTTCTTTTTCTTGATTTATTACTTTAAATTAAGTCTGGCAAACTATATTGTTATAGTTAGTATTTTTTTCACCCTAGTAAACCTGATCCTTTACAATTCGAACACATGTATGTTTATATTTGTGTTTATCTCTCTTGTATATTCATTTATATTACACGGCTCAGAAAAACTTCTTTCTTGGAGCTATTTAATTGTAAGAGACTATTTTGAGTTTCTAACTAAATATATACCTCTGATATATATATATATATATATATATATATATATATATATATATATATATATATATATATATATATATATATATATACATACAAGAAAGTACGTCCATAGAATCATTTGCTAAAATATATACAGTATTTCCTCTCCCAATCAACATAATCAACCACACAAAAAATCAATTAAACAAGGCATTAAACCATCTATGAAGAAACAATAGATAAATAAACGATAGCTATTTTATCCGCGATCAACAGCCACAGAATATTTACCCAGTATTTCTAATAGCCCGTGGAAACCGATTAGATATATAGCCAACCATACACAATTAGGTACAAAATCAAAGTTAGAAGAAAAAATGTATATAAGCATACCAAAATTATGTCTCTACCCCATGAAGTTTCATTCGCTTTTTGTAAATATCCGATCAAGGATAAATTCACGAGTTTCGAAATCATCAGGAAATATACTCAATTGGACAAAGATTTTTCTTAAATGATCCCCGCCAAAAACGAATTCCAATTGGCTAAGAACTGTGACGTGGCTAGTGGTCAAGCCATTTTGAATTCGTTTTTGGCGGGGATCATTTAAGAAAAATCTTTGTCCAATTGAGTTTATTTCCTGATGATTTCGAAACTCGTGAATTTATGCTTGATCGGATATTTCCAAAAATCGAATGAAACCACTTGGGGTAGAGACATAATTTTGGTATGCTTATATACATTTTTTCTTCTAACTTTGATTTTGTACCTAATTGTGTATGGTTGGTTATATATCTAATCGATTTCCACGGGCTATTAGAAATACTGGGTAAATATTCTGTGGCTGTTGATCGCGGATAAAATAGCTATCGTTTATTTATCTATTGTTTCTTCATAGATACTTTTTAAACTTATAGCCTTGTTTAATTGATTTTTTGTGTGGTTGATTATGCTGATTGGGAGATGAAATACTGTATATATTTTATCAAATGATTCTATGGACTTACTTTCTTATATATTGCTCTGATTGTTGATTATTTAATTAATTAATTCGTCATTGAGCCACACCGTGAATGGTTGCCAAAAACACATATATATCTATATATATCTACGGCTCTGTCTAGTTTATGTATATGTAAATATATATGTGTATATATATATATATATATATATATATATATATATATATATATATATATATATATATATATATATATATATATAATTTAGTTATGTATATATATATATATATATATATATAATTTAGTTATATATATATATATATATATATATAATTTAGTTATGTATATATATATATATATATATATATATATATAATTTAGTTATGTATATATATATATATAATTTTGTTATTTACACACATATATATATAATTCAAAATATTAACAAATGAAAATATTCTCATAATC
>OZ024743.1:81524466-81541966 GCA_964016885.1 Eledone cirrhosa
GGAAGGAGTGAGGGACAGCGTCCGTTTTATATCTTTTTATTCCGTTAGTAAAATAAGTTAGATTACTTTGAATAAATAATTGTTTCTACTTTTGGCACAAGATCAGCAATTATCTCAATATATTACTGGTACTTTATTTTATCGACCCCGTAAGGATGAAAGGCAAAGTTAATTTGAATAAATAATGAGTGAATATTACATAATTTATCTACTAAATGTTGTAACACATGATTAAACATAAATAATTTAATGTATTGCTAATTTTAAGATTCACTTCTTTTAAAAATTTCAAATTTTAACATCCGGTTTATCGCCGCCACAGCCACCACCACTCCAACTACCATATATAGACAGAGCGAGAAAGAAAGAGAGAGTGTATGGAGGAGGGAGAGATACAGACAGAGTGGCTATGCGACAGATATATATATATATATATATATATATATATATATATAGAGAGAGAGAGAGAGAGAGAGAGAGAGAAAGATGAAGAGATTAGGAATGTTCAACATGCTGACGCGTATGTGTATGTGTACGTGTGTGTATGTGCATATACATACATTTAAATGCATAAAAAAATATAATATAATACTTTCAGAACAAAAACACAAACAAATATAACATTCACACAAACACGCATAGACATTGTGTGACAGGCGGATGGACAGAAGTGGCTCAAGTTTATATACATGTGAATGGAGTTCCACTGAAGCAGTTAGAGAAGTTCAAGTATCTCGGCGCCGTATTCACGAGTGATGAAAGGCAGAAGGCTGAATTAAGTGCAAGAATTACAAAAGGCGATACAGTAATGCGCCATCCTCAGCTTTCAGTAACCAGAATGGAGGTAGGTGTCTCGCTGTCTTCTTGGTATTCCTGCCAACCCTTACCTATCGTCATGAATCTTGGTATTGACCGAAAAAATACGATTGCAAATATAATGGAGCTCCTCTGAAGGGTCTTTGGAGTAAATTTAGTCGATAAAGGGCATAGCTTGGAGATCAGAGAGTAACTCCTGGTAGAGCCGCTACTTCTCCGGATTGAGAGATCACAGCTCCGATACTATGGATATGTGGTTAGAATGTCTCAGGAAAGAATCGCTGGATATATTTTAAGGGCAAAACCAACCGGCGGGAGACCCAGAGATAGACCCTGAGCAAGATAGTTGGATAACATCTATGATCTTGGCTGGTCACGCTTTGGGATCCAACTGGATCTGTTAGAGATGTTTGCTTCTGATAGACTGGAAGGAGTGTTTGAGGAGGACTCTGCCACCACGACCCTCTCAGAAATAAGTGGGTGAAGAAGAAGATATTGTCAACTAACTTTTCAATTTACATATCATATTTATATGCATATTTGCATATAATACCAATACGCACACTACATAAAACCACGCGATGGGCGGTTCTTTTGCTAGTATCACTATTTGGTGCAATTGGATGCACAAAATAACTAGATTTGCTGTCAAAATGGAATTGCACAGTTCTTTCACTCAGCGACAGTACTGCTGACCCATTCGAGGTCTCAGTATTTAACAAGATAGTTAAACATTGTCCTAGAATATTTTACAAGATGACGAACGAGACGATAATTCAATATGGAACACAGACGGAGTAATCTTATTCTTGTGACTATTTTGTATGGTCTATATACCATCCCGTCCCTTATTTGTTTGTCCCTGGGTTTCAGGTTTTAATTATACCTGTTACTAAGTCTGCAATATTATTTCTGACATACGCTGTTCTCTCATCTTTTGTTGAATTGTTCACTACTTATTATCGCAGAACATCTTTCTCTTATATCACGTGACACTAGTGTCTTGTTCTTTTGTCTTGGTCTACCACACTTTACAAACGTGTCACCAATTTTGTGTCTTGCCCTTGTCCCCACCAATCTAACTGACCATTTTCGTTATACATTGTTCCACTTATATGACGAGCATTAAATAATATCAGTATTTTGTCCTCGACATGTATTTTCTTGTTAGTTTTGCTTCCTTTCTCAGGTTTACTTTTCTTCTCATCTGGGTTTCATGCTGTAATTTCTCTCTTTCTTTCTGTAATATACTCCAGGACAGATTTAACTATCTTGCTAGACACTATGACGCCGAATATACCAACAGTGCTATCAGTATGAGTGGGTAAGAGAGGAATTTTTAGAATAAAGATTTTTTTTTTTCAATATTGTAAACAAATAAGTATCAACATCCATGTCTGTCTATTAAACTTGACTATAGTAGATTATTTTAGATAAAATCTTATATTGTTTAAATCCAAATAAAAATAAAAATTAAATGTTATTAATCCCGGGATCTGATACTATTACCTTGTAAAATTTGATTTCATTTGGTCGAGCCGTTTTAGAAGGCATAAGGAAAAAACAGACAGACAAAGAGATAAAGAATTATATATATATATATATATATATATATATATGTGTGTGTGTGTGTGTGTGTGTGTGTGTGTGTGTGTGTGTGTGTGTGTGTGTGTGTGTGTGTGTGTGTGTATACACGGAGAGAGGAAAGAGACGGAGTGGGAAAGTACAGATACAGATATACATACATACATAGCCACTCATATATAGTCTCATACACTCTCATATAAACCTACATACACATATATACATACAACATAAAAAAATATGTGTCAACTACCAGACCTTATCTAAAACAAACAAAAAACACAGAAACTAAGTCATGGCCGATATTACAATATATTACCCCACCCCTCCTCCTTCTCTACCATATCTCATCTATTGTCTCTGATTGTCAACCATTGTCAACCATTGTCTCGGTTACAAATTGCCATGTATTGTCATCATTTAATATTTATTGTCCTCTTCCTACAATGACACTCTCCCCTTCCTACAATGACACTCTCCCCTTCCTACAATGACACTCTCTCCTAAAATTATTGATTTCAAACCATTACTTACATGTAACTCTATATTTACAAACATGTGCCACTTTTATTGCTCCCTCTTATATAGGCTCCTTGTGATCTTATCTCTAGTTGGAGAGGGTCGGACGCCATGCTTTGACACATAGAGTTACAGCCCTTGCCATTCTGAGTTCAAATCCCGCCGAGGTTAACTTTGTCTTTCATCCTTACGAGGTCGATAAAATAAAGTACCAGTAATGTACTGGGTAATTGCTGGCCTTGTGCCAAAAGTAGAAACAATTATTATTATTATTGGAGTCTCAGTCATTGATGTTATTTAACTGGAAAGTTTGTTTAAATGAACAGCAAGCCGCTGCCTGCGGCCTCAGATATTCAGGACGTATCGGAGGGTTCTTGCTGTTCCCAGCAAGCAAGCTGTCTGATGTTATCTGCTACCTTGAAGATCTCTAGGCTTTTGGTTATACAAGAATGAGGAAACATGTCGAATGCCTTCTTGTAGTCTATCCATCCCATAGAAAGACCAGAATGCCTCCTCTTGCAATTATTACCATCTTTTCAATAAGTAACTGGACTTTTGTACCACGGGAATTCTTTCGGCATCACCCTTTTGGGGAATTTATTTTGTTACGTTTATACATAGTTTTTTTCTTATATTTTTCGTTGTTAAATTGATTTTGCCATTGTAAACCTGAGGTGTCTTTGTATTGTCCCCTAGATGTCGGCCCTTGTGGCCAATAAATGAAATAATAATTATTATTATTATTCTTTGAGTCTCAGTCATTGATCTTATTTAACTGGAAAGTTTGTTGAAATGAATATAAAGTCGCTACCTGCAGCCTCAGATATTCAGGATGTATCGGAGGGTTCTTGCTGTTTCCAGCATGAAGTGTTCCAAAAAGCGGGGCTGGACTAACTTTCTTTAACCATCCTTGGAAACTCTTTGAGATAGTACCTAGTGCACCTATGACAATAGGGACGACCTTGATTTCATGGCAGTTCCAAATCCTTTTAACTCCCACTTTAAATCCTGGTATCGGTTAATTTTCTCCCTCTATTATTATTATTATTATTATAGTTGCATTTATCTTGCTTTATGTTCATACGAGTTATCACCAAGTCACAACCAGTGACCTCAAGAGACAACAAGGTCCGCCATGTTCAAGAAAGAACATACATACACACATGCATCTTTAGGTGTTTAGACTTGTGATGTACTTATATTGACAGAATCTTCCTTAGTATATGGGCAGGTCCCATTAGTACTATCTTTTGTATTTCTCCTATACGTAGGTTTCCTGGGATTTGCGACCACTGGTATTGTTTTAGTTCGCAATTTCCACATTTTTCCAATTTCTATCTCCAGGTCCTTATACTTGCTCAATTTTTCAAATGTTTTTATAGATACATTCTTTATTATTATTATTATTATAATTATTATTATTATTATTATTATTATTATTACTCTTTGATTCTCAGTCATTGATGTTAGTTAACTGGAAAGTTTGTTGAGATGAATATCAAGCCATTACCTGCAGCCTCAGATATTCAGGACGTATCGGAGGGTTCTTGCTGTTCCCAGCAAGCATACCTTTTGAAGCGTTCCAAAAAGCGTGAAGGGGCCAATTTTCTTTAACCATCCCTGGAAACTTTTGGAGATAGTCCCTAGTGCGCCTATGACAATCGGGATCACTTTGACTTCATGGCAGTTCCAAATCCTTTTTACCTCCCACTTTAAGTCCTGGTATCGGTTAATTTTCTCCCTCTCCTTCTCTTGCACTCTCGTGTCGAATGGGCAGGCCACATCCACAATGAGGCACGATCTTTTTTCTTTGTCCAAAACCACCAGGTCAGGTCTATTGTGATCCAGTTTCTTGTCCGTCTGTATCCTAAAATCCCACAGCACCTTCACCTAATCGTTTTCTATCACCGCCTCTGGCTTATGCTCATACCACTTCTCAGAATGTGGTAAATTGTTTACTTTGCATAGGTGCCAGTGGATCACCCTGCCCATCACATCATGTCTCCAGCCCTTATAGTGAGTCTGGGCTAGGTGTTTACACTCGGATACAATGTGAGCCACAGTCTCCTCTCTCTCTCTCCACAGATCCTGCACAGTGGGCTAGCCTCCTCCTTGTAAATGTGGTGTTTCAACCACTTCGTTTTGAGGGCTTGCTCCTGTGCAGCCATTAACATTCCTTCTGTAGCCTTTTTAAGGTCTCCTCTTTCCAACCAGTTCCATGTCTGTGGATCTCTAAATTCAGTTTTCTCAAAGAAGGTTCTATGAAGGGATTTTTCCTGAAGGCTGCTCTTTCTCCTTGATATTATTTTCTCCTTATTGTTATTATTATTATTATTATTATTATTATTATTATTATTATTATTATTATTATTATTATTATTATTATTATTATTATTATTATTATTACAGTTGCATTTATCTTGCTTTATGTTCATACGAGTTATCACCAAGTCACAACCAGTGACCTCAAGAGACAACAAGGTCCGCCATGTTCAAGAAAGAACATACATATTCACACATGCATCTTTAGTGTTTAGACTTGTGATGTACTTATTATTATTATTATTATTATTATTATTATTATTATTATTATTATTATTATTATTATTATTATTATTATTATTATTATTATTATTATTATTATTGGCGACCTACGTAGTAAATCGTATCATCGTGAGCTCTGCAAAGGTTTGTTATTTTCAGTTGTTTAAAATTGACATTCATGGAAAATGTTTATTGTTAACTGAATATAAGTGCACATACATTGTTATCTGAAAAGGACACCCAAAAAGATTGGGGCCTTGAGCTCAAAATTTAAACTTTTATAATTATCAAACAAAAATTTTTCTTTGAAAAATCATGGCTGACTCAGAGTCACTCCTTTCTCACAAACTAACACCTCACACCGACACCACCATTGTAAATATTACTACGTTTGCCAACACTAAAAATATAAGCAGTAGCAATATTTTAAATTTGTCTCAGGCAGACATTCATTTCCCGCCATTACCAATGACTGCAGGTGTTAAAGCCGCCACCCCCACCACCACCGCAACAACAGAAACAAAAGAAAAAATAAATTAACTCGTGATATCGAAATGAATTCAACCAAAATGAACTCTTCCACACCGAACACCACTGACGCCACGCCACCACCACCACAACTGAAACTAAAATTAATAATAACAAAAATAACGATAACAACAACAGCAACAATGACATTAAGAAAACCACCCTGAGTTTTGCCAGAGTAGCAAAACAGTGCGAAAGTGCGAAGCATTTCAGGTAACTCAGGAGGAATTAGAAGAAGCCAAAAAAATGGTAAAGAAAGATGGGTACAGGGTCAACCCCCACCCCCACCCCACCCCACCCCCTAATAAAATGGACCATCGGCGCCTATGCACCGTGTCTTATCGAACAATTAATATAAAATCGCGCCGACTGGAACGGGCATCCGAGTCCCAAATCCAAAAAGCTTTGGGACATGTGTGGGCAAAAAAAACCCACATCAGACGTGGGCACAAATATGGAACCGTGGACGTGTTCTTTGAAACACCACAGGAGGCTAGAGAACACTCCATGGCCCCATTAAGAAGTGACGACTTCACACTCGTCCCAAGCTATTGTGGCCAGAGACTCGTAAAGATCAGGGTGACCACGTTTCCACCGGCCATCGAAATTCCCTGGTAATAGCTGCCGTCCTCGCTGGCATCGAAGCCAACACCAAAATAATCGAAATAGGGAAAGAAAAACAGGAGAACTGGTCCGGATCAGGGATGGAGCTCCTGATCCAAGCGGACCAAAAAAGCATTGAGGAGATCCTAGAGGTAATAGACCTCACTGACGGCAGCCACCTCACCGAAATCGTCGAGGGCAGAAAGCCTAGGGTGTCGTTTGTGGTGAAGGAACCAATCTAAGGGCTTTCTGCCCTAAGGCTAAAAGGTTGAGGCCACCTCTCTTACCCACCCAAGTGACTCAACCATCAACACCAGCAGCAGCAGAGATAGCAGCAATAACTGTAGCAGCAACAACAGAAACAACTGTAACAGCAACAACCCCAGCAACAGTAGTAAAACCAACACCACCACCACCCAACGCGCCAGAACTAGCACCAGCGCCTACACCATCCACCACGCCACAACCAAAACCAACGCCTGTGGAGGATTTTCCACTCCCCGGCCTATCACAACTGGAGACAGATTGTGATGACGAGGAGTGGGAAACGGTATCAGGAAAAAAGAAAAAAAGAAACCAAAAAAGAAAAAATTCTCTTACCTCCCCCTCCAAAAACAAAATACAGAGGGAAACAAATAAACTATCAAACAAAAAGGTTAGGACAGATATGCCACCATCCACACCAGCATCACCAACCCCATCACCACAAACACCAACATCATCACCATCATTAACCCCAACACCACCATTACCAACACCACAAAAGTCACCAAAAAGCGAAACAGAACAGACCCACAACAAACGCAAACAAAACAAAACAACCAAAACGATACACACTACACTGCATTAAATTTGAACAACAACCAATTATTACACTACATCCAACACAACACCAGCATCACAGAAAAAGACTACACAACAACCCAAAAGTTCACACCACCTCCACACATACAAATCACTCGCATCACACAGAAAACGTACACGACACTAAAACAAAAATTCCCCAAAGACATCGGAGACTTCCGACAAACACTCTCCAGGAGATTTTTATAAGGACATCCTTCCGGAGGAGGTCACAAGCAGTGAAAAGGGTGGAGAAACCATCCTTCTTCAACGAGAAGTAAGGTAAGTGGTCTTTCCCATCTTTTCCACTCCATTTCAGCATGACCTCACTCAGAATAGGCAGCATAAATGCGCGTGGCTTGGGGTCGTCATGGAAGCAGGGACACCTGGTCAACGACCTCAGGTCACTGAACATAGATGTAGTGGCCATCAGCGAGACCAGAATCTCTGAAGCACGGGCCTTCGCACCGATTTTCGGCGGCTACGATGTGTACGCATCTCCCAGCCGTCCGGGATCGGGGCAGGAGTTGCTGTGCTTTTTCGGAGAGGTTTGGATCTCGCCATACGGGCCATCTTCCTGGACCCAGAAGGTAAGTTGGTGGTGCTGGACGGGACCAGCGGAGACGGGCAAGCTTTCAGGCTAGTGGCCGTCTATGCCCCGACAGGATCAGGGCGGCCTGATTTCTTCTGGCGTCTGGAGATCTTTGTTGGAACGTCCCGCTCTTTAGTGTTAGTGAGCGACTGGAACGGGATCTTAGATGCACGCTGGGAGTGTGGGATCAGCGGATAGTGGAGGAGGGTGCAAAAGCCTCAGCAACCTGCTCAGGCGTTTTGAACTGTCTGACAGGTACCGATTGGATTTCCCGAATGTGCCAATGTGGACTTGGACAAATCGCATAGGGTCATCCAGATCATATCTAGATAGAGTATTTTGTAGGGAAATAGATAGGTCTAGCATAGGCTGTCCACAATTCAAGATAGTCAGCTACACGGACCTCAAATTCGTAATCTGTGTGCTTGGCATAGATAGGTTTCATAGACGAGGACCCGGCTACTGGAAGGTAAACGCGTCTTTACCAGCGCGCAAGGCCTACAGAAACCGGATTAGCGAACTAGTTAAGCGGGCGTTGACGGGGGCCATCGTCAACAACAAGTGGTGGTTTGCTCTGAAAAGAGCAATTAGAATAGAGTCCATTAGGTTTAGTAAGGCTTTAGCAATAGAGAAAAATAGAGCAGAGGGAGAATTAGTTAGAAAATTAGACGAGGCGCTTAGCAAAGGTATCGCGACCGACGTAGTTGCGGCGAAATTGGCCCTTGACCAATTCTTCAATGCAAAGCACGAAGGCTGCGTTGTCAGAGCTAGGGTGCGTGCTCTCAGACACGAGGAGACGAAAGCCGTTCAATGGGCCGAGTGGCGGAGGCGCGTCGTGGCAATAAAGCCACGATCCGGTCTTTGGTGGACCACGACGGGCGCATGCTACTCGATCCCGGGCAAATATGTGAAGCTTTTCAGCGACACTTCGCTCAACTGTTCGGGGGAAGTGGCGGGCCGGATCGGGGGATGGACTTTAGTGTCTACCTCGACGGACTGCCGCGGCTTTCGGCCACTGAGGCGGAGTGTTGCGAAAAGCCGATAACAACGGCTGAAGTACGGGAGGCAATGACTGGCTGCACAAGGGGTAAATCGCCCGGTTTAGATGGTCTGCCCTATGAACTTTACGTACAAATGCCAGACTTGTTCGGAGGCCGCTTGGCGGACGGACGTCTACTGCAACTGGCAACAGAACGGGAGAATTCCCAGCTCTGTGAGCCGAGGAGCGGTGGCGCTGCTGAGAAAGGATCAGAACAAGGGGGATAACATAGATAATTTTAGGTCCATAACTCTGCTAAACACAGAGTTCAAGATTTTGGCCAAGGTGCTAGCAAAGAGGTTGGCGCTTGTCGTTGGTGGTCTGGTGGGAGAGGCACAGACATGCGCCATTCCCGACAGATCCATCCACGACAACCTCCACCTCATGCGATACATCGTATAGAGGGTAGCTAGGGAACCTGGCACGGGTGGGTCTTTGATCAATTTAGATCAGTCGAAAGCCTTCGATAGGGTCGACCATCGTTACCTAGCGGCAGTCCTGAGGGCGGCTGGTTTTCTGCCCGTCTTCAGAGGCTGGATCGCTGCCATGCACAGCGACATCTGCTCTGTAGTGAGAGTGAACGGTCACCTGTCGGAACCTTTCAACATCATGCGCTCGGTCCGCCAAGGATGTCCCCTCTCGTCCCTATTGTACGTATTGACTCTCGAGCCTTTACTGCACAAACTGGAGACGTTGAGGGGGGTCCCGCGCGAACTAGGATGCGGAAGATCCGTGTCAGCATATGCGGACGATGTCACCGTAGTGGTGTCGAACGCCAAACATATCGAGGCGATCGGCACTACACTAAGAGAATACGAAGCGGTGACAGGAGCAATGATCAACCAGGAAAAGTCAGTGGGCCTGCAGCTCGGCACCTGGAGAGGCAGGTCCATGCCGTCCAACAGCGTCGTCGGGCGCTGGACGGACGGACCGGTTAAATTGCTGGGGTCTGGTCCGGTCCAGACCTCCAGACGGACAAAAACTGGGACGAGGTGACGAGCAGAGTGGCTTCTCTCACCCAGAAATGAGCCGAGAGGAAGCTATCCCTGAAAGGTCGAGCGGAGGTGGCTAACGCGTACATCGCTCCGTCATCTACTACCGCCTGACCGCCGTACCTTGTCCTAAGCCCCGCCTGACTGCGCTGGAGCGTTTGCTCTTTCGCTTCTTGTGGAAGGGACGCGCTCCGATGGTCAGGCGGTCCAACTGCTGTCAACACCCGCTACGTGGAGGGCTGGGCATGCCGTGGCTGATGATGCGCAGACACGCGCTCAGGCTACGACATCTCCACCTCTTCCTCGACGGTGATCAGGTGTGGTCGCCGTTTGCTAGACACGTTTTTCCCCAGCTCGTCTCCTTGACGGAGCTGCAGTCCTGGGTCAAGCGAAGACCGAGAAGGAGTGCTTGGAGACTGGAATGTCTTCAGGTGCTCACAGCCCTCGACCACTCGGGCAATGTGATCTGTGGAAACTCCACCTTGGCGTTCTATAGGGGATTAGTGGAGGGTAAGAGCGACGACGTACTTGGAGAAACTCTAGGCGTCGACGAAAATCAACTAGCCAATATCTTCGGAAGGACTTTCGGGCCGGGGCCTATGGACAACTTCCAGAAATCCCTGGCCTGGCAGTGCTACCGGGGAGCTTTGCCAGTTCGGGATAAACTCTACAGGCATGGAGGTGCCGTCAGCCGGGAATGTCCGAGATGCGCACAGGGCGACGAAACCGTCCTGCACGCACTCGTCCAGTGTCCGAGCATTGCTGTCTTGTGGGTTTATGTCGAACACCTGCTGTCACGTGTAGGACGGATCCATCTATCAGCTGAGTCCATCGTGAGGATTGCCCCGCCCTCCTCCTTTAGCCGGGAAGGGCAGGCAGTTTTTATCTGTCTGGTGGCCATGGCGAAAGAGATAGTATGGTGGACACGTTTGAAAGGGCTGAAGACCAGCACTTACCTCTTCGGTGATGCCCTGATTAACTTTTTCAAATTTCATTTGAAAAGGAAAATCAGGGTAGAGAGGGAAGTGCTCTCTTCCCAGCATTTTGTTGAAAGATGGGTGAGAGAAGCAAGTATGGCCCGAGTGAATGGGCCTTCTCTGAGTATGTGTCTGTAAATTAAAGGTGGAAAACTGGCTGAGGACACTTGCCCTGGTGGTCAGGGTCACTGTGGTCTTTTAATGGGCTTTCTCCACAAATGTCCCTCGGAAGTCTACCCCCTATTGGGGAATTTTTCTTTGTTATTTTATTACATCCTCTGTCTTTTTACACGCAGAAATGCCCATTTGTACCGTCCTGTATTGTCCTGTACTGTCCTTAATGTTTACTTTATGTAAACCCTTGTGGTTAATAAAGAAAACATTATTATTATTATTATTATTATTATTATTATTATTATTATTATTGTTCTTTGAGTCTCAGTCATTGATGTTAGTTAACTGGAAAGTTCGTTGAAATGAATATCAAGCCACTACCTGCAGCCTCAGATATTCAGGACGTATCGGAGAGTTCTTGCTGTTCCCAGCAAGCATGCCTTTTGAAGTGTTCTAAAAAGCGGGGCGGGGCCTATTTTCTTTAACCATCCTTTGAAACTCATTGAGATAGTACCTAGTGCGCCTATGAGAATCGGGACCACTTTGACTTCATGGCAGTTCCAAATCCTTTTTACCTCCCACTTTATGTTTTTGTATCGGTTAATTTTCTCCCTCTCCTTCTCTTGCACTCTCGTGTCGAATGGGCAGGCCACATCCACACTCAGGCACGATCTTATTTCCTTGTCCAAAACCACCAGGTCAGGTCTATTGTGTTCCAGTTTCTTCTCCGTCTGTTATTATTATTATTATTATTATTATTACAGTTGCATTTATCTTGCTTTATGTTCATACAAGTTATCACCAAGTCACAACCAGTGACCTCAAGAGACAACAAGGTCCGCTATGTTCAAGAAAGAACATACATACTCACACATGCATCTTTAGTGTTTAGACTTGTGATGTACTTATATTGACAGAATCTTCCTTAGTATATGGGCAGTTCCCATTAGTACTATCTTTTGTATTTCTCCTATACGCGGGTTTCCTGGGATTTGCGATAAGTAATCATTAGACCCCTTAGGTATCATTCCCAGAGCGCCTATAACCACTGGTATTGTTTTAGTTCTCAATTTCCACATTTTTCCAATTTTTATCTCCAGGTCCTTATACTTGCTCAATTTTTCAAATGTTTTTATAGATACATTCTTGTCTATTGGAACGGACATATCAATTAGCAGGCATACCCTCTTTTTAAAGTCCTTCAATATTATATCAGGTCTATTTGCATCTATTTTTCGGTCTGTTTGGATGCTAAAGTTCCACAAGATTGAGATGTGATCTTTTTCAAGTATGGGAGGTGGTTGATGCTCCCACCAATTCTTTTGATGCGGCAGGTCAAAATGCTTACACATTATCCAATGTATGTATTGTGCAGCTCTGTCATGCCTGTTTAGGTATTCGGTTGGAGCTATAGGACTGCACATTGAAATTATATGGTCAATGGTCTCTGGTTGTTTTTTGCATACACTGCATAATGGGCTACATCCATGTTTTATTATGTTGGCTTGGTAATTTTTTTTTGGCAGACACTGATTTCGTGCTGATATAATCAGTCCTTCAGTCTCCGATTTCAGTCCAGAGGATGCCAACCACTGATGGGTTAAAGTTTTGTCAACATCAGGATTGTTAGCTCGTTCTGGGTATTTTCCATACAGAGGCTTTTCTTGCAATTTCTTAGCCAGTTTCTGTTGCAGTTCTTTCTTTGCAGTTACTTTTACCTGCTTTGCTTTTTCTGTGTTTTCCATTTCAGCAGTAAATGGGACTTCTGGAATGTGTAGTCCATTACTGTATCTTTGTGCATCTTTTGTAATGGAGTATGATCTTTTGATGCTTTTGTGTTTCAAAACATTATTATTATTATTATTATTATTATTAAAATAACAAAGAAATGCCCATTTGTACCGTCCTGTATTGTCCTGTACTGTCCTTAATGTCTACTTTATGTGAACCCTTGTGGTTAATAAAGAAAACATTATTATTATTATTATTATTATTATTATTATTATTATTGGTCGTTGAAGTGAATGGACGTACTATGGTGAGCTCGAGTAAATTTGTTACTTCTACGGTTTTAAATACGTTTGTTATTAATATTTTTGTTTCAAAAGGGGCATATGACTTTAGTCCTAGCCCTCAAGAAAGGACTCCCCCTAATATTTGAGCCTTGTGGCCCAAATATTTAATCTTTGTGTGTTTAAAAGAAAATATCTGTCGAAAAAAACATGGCGGGCCACGCCGATATCGCTAAACCGTACAGGGAGTGTGATGAGGTTGAAGGGTGGAAAACCATCGCAGCGAAAAAAAAAGAAAGAACTCTCTACCTTCGCCCTCTCCCCCAAAAAGAGAAGGAAAAAAACAAGCTCATGTTACTCGATCCCGGGCAAATGTGTGCGGCTTTTCAGTGACACTTCGCTCAACTGTTCGAAGAGAGCAGCGGGCAGAATCCTGGGATAGACTTTAGTGCCTACCTCGACAGACTGCCACAGCTCTCGGCCACTGAGTCGGACTGTTGCTGAAAACATTCGCTGTAGTATGGGAGGCAATGACTGACGGCACGATGGGTAAATCGCCTGGTTTGGATGGTCTGACCTACGAGCTTTACGTACCCATGCTAGACTTACACGGCGACATATTGGCGGATGTCTACTGCAACTGGCAGCAGAACGGGCGAATTCCCAAATCTGTGAGCCGAGGAGCGGTTATACTACTGAGAAATGACCCGAACAAGGGGAACAACATAAATAATTTCAGGCTCATAACTCTGCTAAACGCAGAGTTCAAGATTTTGGTCTAGGTGCTAGTAAAGAGGTTGGCGCTTGGTCTGGTGGGAGAGGCGCAGAAATGCGCCATTCCAGACAGATCTATCCACGACAACCACCACCTCATGCGATACATCGTTGAGAAAGTAGCTAGGGAACCTAGCACGGGTGGGTCCTTGATCAATTTAGATCAGTCGAAAGCTTTTGATAGGGTCGACCATCGTTATCTGGCGGTCACCCTGAGGGCGGCCGGCTTTAGGCCCGTCTTCAGTGGCTGGATCGCTGGCATGCAAAGTGATATCTGCTCTGTGGTGAGAGGGAAAGTTCATCTTTCCGAACCCGCGTGAACTGGGATGCGTGAGAACCGTGTCAGCATATGTCGACGACGTCACCGTGGTGGTGTCGAGCGACAAACACATCGAGGCGATCGGCACTACACTAAGAGAATACAAGACGGTGACAGAAGCAATGATCAACCACTAAAAATCGGTGAGCCTGTGGCTCGGCACCTGGAGAGGCAGGTCCAAGTCGTCCGACAGCGTCGTCGGGTGCTGGACGGACGGATCGGTTGAATTTCTAGGGGTCTGGTTCTATCCGGACCTCCAGACGAACAAAAACTGTGATGAGGTGAGCAGCAGGGTGGCCTTTCTCACCCAGGAATGGACCGAGAGGAAGCTATCTCTGAACGGTCGAGTAGAGTTGGCGAACGCGTACATCACATCCGTCATCAACTACCGCCTGACCGTCGTGCTTTGTCTTAAGCCTCGCCTGACTGCGCTGGAGCGTTTGCTCTAACGCTTTTTGTGGAAGTGACGCGCTCCGGTGGTCAGGCGGTTCATCTGCTGTCAACACGCACTACTCGGAAGACTGGGCCTGCCGTGGCTGATTATGTGCAGACATGCACTAAGGCTACGGCATCTCCACCTCTTCCTCGACGCTGAACAGTTATGGTCGCCGTCTGTTAGACACGTTTTTCCCCAAGCGCGTCTACTTGACGGAGCTGCAGTCCTTGGTCAAGCGACGACCGAGAGGGAGCGCTTGGAGACTAAAATGTATTTAGGCGCACACAGCCCTCGACCAATCGAGCGCTGCGATCGGTGGAAACTCCTCATTGGCGTTCTATAGAGGGTTAGTGGATGACAAGAGCGACGATGTCCTTGGGGAAACTCTGGGTGTCGACGAGAGAAAACTAACTATTCTCTTCGGGGGACTTTCGGTCCGGGGCCAATGGATAACTTCCAGGAGTCCCTGGCTTGGCAGAGCTACTGTGGAGCGTTGCCAGTTCGAGATAAACTTTACAGACATGGGAGTGCCGTCAGCCGGCCCTATCCAAGATGCGCGCCAGGCGGCAAGACCGTCCTGCACGCACTCGTCCAGTGTCCGAGCATCACTGACTTGTAGGTTTATGTCAAACATCTGGTGTCGCGTGTAGGACGGATTCGGTTATCAGCTGAGTCCATCGTGAAGATTGCCCCGCCGCGCTCCTTTAAACAGGAGGGGCATGCAGATTTTATCTGACGGGTCTCAGTTCAAATCCCGTGCTTAACTTTGCCTTTCACTCTTATGGGGTCGATAAAATAAAGTACCAGTAATGCACTGGTATAATTGCTGGCCTTGTGCCAAAAGGAGAAACAGTTATATAGGCATATAAGTACTTACATAGAAACATAAAAACCTGCATATACACACATACATACAAACGTATATACGCATTTGTTTATATTTTTTGTGCCAGTATAACGGAGTGCATTTCTCTGTATATATATATATATATATATATCAAAGGTATATATAGAGTTAATAACTTAAAATAGTCTCTTACAACAAAATATCTCTAAGAAAGAGCTATTTCCGAGCCGTATATTATAATTGAATAATATAAAAGAAAAACGAACACAGATATATACATATATGTGTTCAAATCGTAAGGGACCAGATTCGCTGAGGTGTAAAGAATACTAACTATATACAGTTGGGTCTGCCTGTCTCAATTTAAGAAAAAATCAAGAAAATAAATACAAACCGGAATTGTGGTAACTACCAATCACCCAGACAACTTGGTGTTGTTTCGCAAAATTAATTGTGAATAGAATTATCAATTTATGCTCATCAGTGGGTGATAAATTAGTATGCTAGACACTTCTAAGTAAATTAAGAGACTGAATAGTGTGCTATATATATTTATAGTACACATGGTGTCTTAGCGTGTCTCACAAACTTACACCACTAAAAATAGCAGCCAGGTTTATTTGAACGCATATATGTATATGTCTGTGTTCGTTTTTCTTTTATATTCAATTATAATATATATATATATTCATTAAAATAACAGATTAAAGTTTAAGCAAAGAATCGGTGCTTTCACCCTTAACAGGATCTTCTGAAACTAACAGTCAATCTGTGAACGCAGAAGTGAATATTTCAAAAAACATTGCAACCGGAGGAAGACAGGAAGACGATACTTTGGTTCGTGTAAACGTTCCCTATACAAATAAGTAATGGTATAAACATAACATATACTTAGCTACCACATCCAGACGTAAAATATCCGCGTATAGATCGTATTATCCGTTAGGGTATAATGTGGGGCTGTAATACATTATTATTATTACATATATATATATATACATATATATATACATTATATATATATATATATATATATATATATATATATATATATATATATATATATATATATATATATATATACACATTTCTGTGTATGTGTGTGTATGATTCTGTGTGTGTTTGTAATATAAGTCGTAAGCAAATGTCAAAGAGTTACCATAGAGATTAAAATATTGTTGCAAATGTATTATACCATCCAGCTCTCATGTTTTATGCCTGGTCATGAAACTTCTGATGTAGTTGTACTGAGGGAGAGCTTAGTGGTATTTTAAGTCTAGTGGAGGCCTTTCCAGGTCTGAACACAGCAGATTTCTTCCAGAGAAAGATAGAAATGAGAGAGAAGTCAGATATAGAGGAAGAATGGACGGGATTTGAACTCACAGATCAGAGAATCTGAACAAATACAGGAAAACATTTTGACCTTCTAACAACTCCGTCAATTCGCCGACTGATCTTAGTATGGATTCCTCTAATTCACAGAGAAGACAGCAGAAGAGAGATGGGAGGAGTCTCTTCAACAAAATGAAATACTATGTATATATAATATAATACATATACAGGGTCTTATTGCTAATTTTCAGGAGCATGGCCAGTCGTCTGCATTTAAAATGATGTGTATTATGTAAGGATGAAAGGCCGAGGTTAACTTTGCCTTTCATCCTTACGGGGTCGATAAAATAAAGTACCAGTAATGCACTGAGTAATTGCTGGCCTTGTGCCAAAAGTAGAAACAATTATGTATATATTTGATATATTTCTAACATGTATCTGATTTCTTTTTTTTTGTTTTGTTTTTTTGTAAAGACTTAGTTATTTTATTTACAATAGTTTATAACTTTGCCTATTAATCCGTATGGTGAGCAAATGAGGTCCCACGTGCTGGCCTCCCCACAACCCCGGAGGATGGTAAGGGAGATGCGCTGGAAGAGACATTCCAACTCGCGAGGCTCACACCTGCG
>OZ024743.1:81546966-81569466 GCA_964016885.1 Eledone cirrhosa
AGATTACACACACACACACACATACACACACACACACACACACACATAATATAGATATAGATACATATATGTGTGTATGTGTGTGTGTGTGTGTAAGAAAGAGTGAGTTCCCGACAGCTGAGCTCTTGCTGTATCGACATCTAGTTCCAGACTGTTGACAAATGACTTGAAGTGCAGGGGCATAGCTTAGGTGATTGACGTGTCGGTAAAATAATAGATTGTCCTTATAGGGGTATAAGCTGTCCATATATATAAAACCTAGGAATATATATATAAGCAAGAGAGAGAGGGTGAGAGAGAGAAAGCACCATATATCCTTTGAGAAAACATAATATTCATATAGGAAGGATCGATTGACTTTCGTCAAATCGAACCGAGGAAACAATGTTTCCGTTGGTCTTTCCAGCTGCTAATACTATCTATCGGTCGCAACTCCAGGTAGAAGGAGCAACGTGAAATAAAGTATCTTGCTCAAGGACATAACGCATCGCCGGGTCCAGGAATCGATCTCACAACCTTACGAATGAACATAATGTTCAGGAAATGTACATAATTGAAAGTGGATAAAGCCATTATTTTCTTTACGGTGCCGTTTCATAATTCAAAGACCGGAGCAAAACAATCGATCTCAGTAATCAATTATCGATTACCAACTATCGATTTTGGTAAAGCTACAGAAGACGAGAACTAATCCTCAGAGGAATTGCCTTCAAATATGTCCTACACTGTACAAAATAGTTTTATATCTGTCGTGATTTGAGAATTAGTTAAAACCCTGCAACGCATAGTGTGAAGAAAAGTTTCAACTGACAGGTCACCATATCGACTAGAAAGATTTGTGATGTACTAGTCACAGTTTAAGCAAGTAATAAATAAATTTGGTGCAGTTATATACTATGTTAAGGTATCAGAACATATATGACATGTGTGATGATTATGTTTATTAATAAAAGAGTTCAATGGATCTTGGCCCAGAACATCAATAATTCAGATGCTTTGGACCAAGGTTTATTGAGCTTTCTCTTGCAATTTTGATTAATGGAGGTAAGGTTGCTTGTCTCAGGCTCCACCCCACCCCCTTTCTTAATTTAAATATTAATCTATGGTAAAATAAGGAACGAGCTCAGGTGAGATGTCCCGACTTTTTATAATATAGCCACACCCTAATACCCCAATTATTGAGTACTCTGTTGAGGAATGGTCTAACTAGGTTTAAACTGTTTCTATCCTGATTTATATATATATATATATATATATATATATATGTGTGTGTGTGTGTGTGTGTGTGTGTGTGTGTGTATGTGTGAGTGAGAGAGAAGAGAGTCCCGGGTTCAATCAGGGGCAACCACAGTAAGGTACTCAAAACATTAGTACAGTGTATGAATGAACCAGTTCTGTCGCCCCACGGTCAACCAGAATACGGGGAAAGCTTCTATTTCTAATTTCAAACTCGCTCGCTGTTTCAAAACATACTTACTATGTATATATATATATATATGTAGTGTGTGTCTATACACCTATATATATACAAATATTCAATCGGTTGGTGACATATCCATGTTTATGTCAGGGTAGAAAGTAAATTTAAATAGATTTAAAATGTTAGTGAGTAAGGGAAGTTGCCTGGCAGAGTAGGGTAGGGTCTGAGTAATTAAAATACATGTTGTAAGTCTAATTATTTTATGTGAGAGTTTATAGTTTACTAGAGTGGGTTGTAAAGACACACTGACGTGTGTTAGGTAACTATTGGTATCGATAGGTCTTGGGAAAGTGGCAGGAACTAAAAGATATTTCAGTGTTTTGAATATTGGGTTGAAATGGTGGCAGTGATGTGTAGAGGGGATTAGAAACACATACTTGTTTGGCCTGTAGTTTGATTAACAGTTTAATTATAGCAATGGGTAGGGTTTGGGCAATATAGGTGTCAGGTTGTGGGGTGGTAAAGTCTGGAGAAGAGTAGGGTTGCTAGGAATTGGGTGAAGGGAGAGAACTGGTATGCAGGAAATGGTTGTTAATCCGAAAACCGTGTTTCTTAGTGAGAGTATAGGTGACGGATATAGACACACACACAGACATATATATATATATATATATATTACGAACAAAGAGGGCGTTATAATAAGCGTCCGCTAAACTGATACGTACATATATGTATGTGTACCTGTATATATATATATATATATATATATATATATATATATATATATATATATATATATATATATATATATATATATATATATATATATATATATATATATATATATATGCGTGCTACTGTACGTCTGTATACATATATGTATGTACGTATACATACATACTTACATTTAAGTAGGTGCCGTACCAAGAGTGAGAAATGAAATTTCGTTTTCATTTTATTACAACTTATCGTTCTCGGTACGCCTGGCCGAACTCACTCGATATGAAAATTAGGCTGCTCAGCCGTTAATTTTCATAAGAAAAGTATATACTTTCGAACGTTCAACCATCTGGCAGAAGGGTATACGGTGCTGATGATAGCTAACAAGCTTGAAACTAGTACATCGTTCCTGTGTCAGTGTTGAACAAAAAGGTGACGTGGTTGCCTTAACACCGTACGGCATAAATTCAGGCTGTTCAGTTTGTTTACAAACGAACAAAGCGGGCGTTATAATAAGCGTCCGCTAAACTGATACGTACATATATGTATATATATATATATATATATGCGTGCTACTGTACGTCTGTATACATATATGTATGTACGTATACATACATACTTACATATATATATATATATATATATATATATATATATATATATATATATATATATATATGTGTGTGTAAGTATGTATACGTACATACATACAGACATACAGTAGTATGTATATATATAATATATACATACATGCACACATATATATATGCACGTATCGGTTTACCGAACATCTATTATAATGCTCGGTTTGTTTGTAAACAAACAAACTGCCCGGATTACGCCGTACAGTGTTTAGGCAACCACGTCACCTTTTTGTTCAACACTGACACAGGAACGATGTACTAGTTTCAAGCTTATTAGCTATCGTCAACATCGTATACCTTCCTGCCAGATGGTTGAACGTCTGAAAGTATATACTTTCCTAAACACTGTACGGCGTAATTCGGGCTGTTTGTTTGTTTACAAACGAACGAACCGAGCATTATAATAAATGTTCGGTAAACCGATACGTGCATATATATATGTGTCCATGTATACATACTACTGTACGTCTGTATACATATATGTATGTACGTATACATACATACTTACATTTAAGTAAGTGCCGTACTAAGAGTGAGAAATGAAATTTCGTTTCATTCTATTCCATATATATATATATATATATATATATATATATATATATATATATATATATATATCAATTTATGTACATGATGATTGCTTCATCTTGTCAGATTATATCCATTTCAATATCGTCTCAATCATTCCTGCATGTCAACACCCTCCAATGCGCAGGTGAGGAATTTTCAATCCAACTATAAAAGGTAAAACCAAGACCCCACACTCGGGCACAGACAACATAGGACACATCAGCACAGGTGACTGGGGAACCACCACTGCACACCTCTATACTACACCTCCTAAGGTAACTAAACTACTGAAGTAGAGGTAATGCAGTGGTGGCCCAACATGTATATGTTGTCTAGAGGCCTGACCTACATTGACTGGAGATATAGAATACCAGATGATAAGGTGGCAAAGAAACATATGTCCCTCGTGGATTATAGTGACAACTGCTTTTACACACTTGTAAGTGTCAGTGATTATCATCTGATGACAAACCTGTGCATGGTGAGCAGAACAAAATAGAGTTTGGGGGAAATAGCATCGTTGAGTATGTAAAATGTGTCTATAAATATGAGTGAATACGTGGGACATAACAGTTAGGGTGTTCGGCTGTGGCTAAAGAATTACTTCAGTTGAACCCGTAATATAAAGAGCAGGCCTGTCGTATATTGCCCCACACTGAATATATATTATATATATATATATATATACGATATTAATAAATGGAAACTATATTTATAAAACCATATTTATTTCATTATACATATTTCAGGGATACCACATTAAATTATGGTATGCCTTCATCAGACAAAATACAATATATAACAGTTTTACAAATAGCTTTGACGTACCCTTTTAAAATGTAACCATTACAATTGTATCGTATATCTACTCCAAAAACTTGTCGAGTGCTTTATATAAGTTATAAAAATATTTACTTGTTGTATCCCAACAACTTTAAATAGAACTTTTGCATATATATATATATATATATATATATATATATATAGCATTAATAAAAATGCTGATGTTACATGAATCGGTTATTCATTATGATTATTTCAACGGTTCTTCCATGCAATGAAGATCTAATTCCTGCATTTGATGTTGTTATGAGAACGGTATCCTCAGATGAAATTCGATTTTGGTGATATGCCCCGGCAGGAAGAATACGTCCTTTTGCTCGTGCGTCCCAATACAAACAGTACATGAAGATATTTGGTTCTCCGTTACGAGCCTCCTATTCCCCGCAGTAATCTCATTAATTCGTCGAAACTGCTGGAGGTTGGGATCTGACGAGCATATATTAATGTCTGTGACCTTTTGGCTGTCATCCATTCTTTCCCTCCCTCCTATCTTCTCTTCCTTCCAGTTAACTCACATCTAGCCACTGATCTCTGTCCTTCCAGCTTATATTTATATTTATTTTACCCAGCGTCACTTCGATGGTATTTTTCTGTTCTAACAGCTTCCATACGCCTAGTTCTCCCATTTTACTGAGATTCCTATAAACATGTGTTTCAAAACTCTACTTTCGAGTTACATTTGTTTACACACATATATATATATATATATATATATATATATATATATATATATATATATATATATATTAATGTATCTACAAACATACACACACACACATCCACACATATATGTATGTATGTATATATATATATATATATATATATATATATATATATATATATATATATATATAGTTCATATATGGGTAGAATTTGTAAGAGTTTAACGTATATAGGTGTGTATATATACACATCGATCTATATAACACTGTTGACATGCATGGATGTTTACCGCCTCCTGATCAAAGGATATTTCATTTTATTCCGTCTAATTATAGATTTATGAAGATAGATATTCCTCTGTAGATATCTCATCTATTTAGTTACCCCCCACCCCCCACCCCATCTATATTTATCGATCTAGCTTTTACTTATAAATATGTATATACGAGTGCTGTGCCTGGTTTCACGCACATAAACAAACACACATACACACACACTCTCCCTCACACATACCTACCCACACACACATTTATATATATATATACATATGTATCCATGTACACATACACACACACACATACGCATACACTCTCCCTCACACACACACACACACACACATATATATATATTTATAAATATATATGTATGTGTATGTGTGTGTCTACATGAATACATATGTATATATATGTGTGTGTGTGTGTGTGTGGATAGTTAAAAGATTAACAAGAAAGGTACATACATACAGGAATATACACCTAAATACGCAGACACGCGCACGCGTTACGTATGTGTGTGTGTGTGTGTGTGTGTGAGTGTGTGTGTGTGAGTGTGTGTGTGAGAGAGAGAGTGTGTGAGTGTGTGAGTGTGTGAGTGTGTGTGTGTGTGAGAGTATGTGTGTGTGTGTGTGAGAGAGAGTATGTGTGTGTGAGAGAGAGTGTGTGAGTGTGTGTGTGTGTGTGTGAGAGTATGAGTGTGTGTGTGTGTGTGTGAGAGTGTGTGAGAGTGTGTGAGTCTGTGTGTGTGTGAGAGAGTATGTGTGTGTGTGTGTGAGAGTGTGTGAGTGTGTGTGTGTGTATGAGAGAGAGTATGTGTGTGTGTGAGAGAGTGTGTGAGTGTGTGTGTGAGAGTGTGTGTGTGTGTTTGAATATGTGTGTGTGTGTGTGTGAGAGTGTATGAGTGTGTGTATGTGTGAGAGTGTGTGTGTGTGTGAGAGTGCGTGTGTGTGTGTGTGAGAGCGTGTGAGTGTGTGTGTGAGAGTGTGTGAGAGTGTGTGAGTTGGTGTGTGTGTGTGTGAGTGTGTGTGTTTGTATGTGTGTGTGTGTGTTTGTGTGTGTTTGTGTGTGTGGTTGAGTGTGTGAGTGTATGTGTGTGAGAGAGTATGTGTGTGTGTGTGTGTGTGTGTGTTTTATGTGTGTGTGTGTGTTTTATGTGTGTGTGTGTGTGTGTGTATGTATTTAACTCCACCTATATGAATTTAGATAAACATAAATAATTCCAAATGTTTATGTAAGCATTAGCAATATGAATTGTAAATTCCCATAAATCTCGCTATTATATACACACATATATACAGTATATACACGCACACATGTGTACATATGTAAACAAACATACATGCATACAAAAACCATACAGCTCCCCCCCCCCCATATATATATATATATATATATATATATATATATATATATATACTAATACGATGCCAATTATTGGTGTACATTCTGAGTACATATACAATAATCCACAGACAATAGTTGGCTGCAAGTTTTCTAATTAAATTAATTAGTAATTCTGAATTATCAGTAATTATGTGACTCATAATGTCATTTACATAAATACACAGTGGTGGTGGTGGTAGTGGTGGTGGTGGTGTAGGTGGTGGTGTTGGTGGTGGTGGTGGTGGTGGTGGTGGTGGTGGCGGTGTTGGTGGTGGTGGTGGCGGTGTTGGTGGTGGTACGGAGTCGATAAGGTACTAGTAATGCACTGGTGTCGGTGTTGGTGGTGGTGGAGGTGGTGGTGGCGCTGGTGGTGGCGCTGGTGGTGGTTGTGGTGTTGGTGGTGGCGGTGGTGGTGGTGGTGGTGGCGGTGGTGGAGGTGGTGGTGTTGGTGGTGGTACGGGGTCGATAAGATACTAGTAATGCACTGGTGTCGATTTAATCGATTTTCTCCTTCAAATTGCTGGCCTTGTGCCTAAAGTAGACATAATTATTATCATTGTTGTTTTCGTCCGCCATCTTCTCATTATTATTTTTATTATCCTCATCAACGTCATCATCATCAACATCATCATATGTATATATACAACGTCTACTACATATGTTTTCTCATGTTCATGTAAACTTCCTGTTGTAACTTGTGCTCTCTTCTACCCTGGGGCAAATAAAAGAAATTATTTTTATTATTATTATTGGTGCTGTTTTTTTTTTGTTATTGTTTTCCCAAATTGTCCACGTGACTAATACCAGTTTCAGCTGTGTTGTATTTTCTCTTAGTAGCAATATTCTCTCGGATGATATCACTGATTATAATGTAGTTATTATATATATATTTATACACACACAAACATATATACATATATATATGTGTATAAATATACATATATATATGTTAACTACTTTTCCCATCTTGACGTTATAGTCGCATATATGTTATAGAATGCCGTTAGCTTCTTGCTAAAACAATCTCTATACCTCTCATTTATATATATATATATATATATATATATATATATATATATATATATATATATGTGTGTGTGTGTGTACATATATATATGTATAAATATATATACTTACTAACACACACACACACACACATACACACACACACACACACACACACACACACACATATATATATATATTGTTATACTTGGGGAGGGTCATATTGTTGTAATAATATTTGTTTCGACACAGGATTTCATTTCAAAAACCTTGCAAAAGAAATATATATATATGTATATATATATATTGGAGTGTGTGTATGTGTCTATGTGTATATGTGTATGTATTTGTGCATGAGTGTATGTGTTAGAGTGTGAGCTATGGGAGTTTCTCCAATTCTTGTATTCCAAAGTTTCTGTTGTTCCATTTCAGCAAGGCTGTATAACTGTGATGAAAACACTTGGTCCTGTCTTTTTTTGTTTTTTTTGCTTTACATGTTTTGTTGCAATCCAATGATGTGTACTGGAAAGAATGGTATCAACCAGAAGGAACTGAAACTGTAGTGATTTCCGAAGGTTGACTGAGGAGAGTGATTGTCTGTTTTTCCGTTACTTTTGTCCTGCATGCCCTCTATTTTGGATATATGGTGCTGGCATAATTAAAGTTTATTTAAGTGAGTGAGAAAACGGTCTAAGATATAACGGTTCCCCCAATGATTTCATTTCAATACATATATATATATTCCAATTCCAACCGCCCCACCTCTCAATCTATCTTATTTCGCATTATAGCTTCTGATGAAGACTAGCGTCCGAAACGTTAAGACCGTCTTCCTGCTATATCAAGCGTTAACCTAATATATCCCTTCCATATACTGTACCGATTGTGTTGTTATTTATGTTTACCTTTTACATACATACATACATATATATATATATACAAGTGGAAGCTTAGTAAAATCGAAGCTTTGGCTGTGGGCAAGCAAAGTCGACCTACAATAGGAATGAGTAAGCAAAGAACTCAATAATCCTTGGAGTAATAACATACGTTTAAATAGCTTGACAAATTGAACATTGCGCCAGGCAAAACCCAACCACACAATACCAAAGTAACGAAGGAACTAACAGGTTAAAAAGATACACCTAGACAAATCAAACGATATACGTTTAAAGTGTTTCTATAAAATCGAAATCAGTTATCCAACTTACGTAACAGACACGCTCGTGGTATTCCATGATCGAACAGAGGATTCATTTCATCAACAGGGATTCCGTTCTGCCATAAATCGGAGTGGACAAGCTAAATGCGGCTGCTAGCCTCGTTTAAATGATTTTTTATGTGGTTAATTTATACTGATTGGGTGAGGAAATACTGTATATATGTTATCTAATGATTCTTTGGACTTACATTTATATATATAGCTCTGATTAATAATTATTTAATTAATTCTTCATTGAGCCACACCGTGAATGGTTGCCAAACTCATATATGTATCTGTGACTATGTCTAATTATATATATACACCCTTTGATACACTCTATATATATATATATATATATATATATATTGTTATACTTTGGGAGGGTCATGTTGCCAATAAGAAACACACGCACCAGTTGCTTTCACTTCAATTTAATTTAATATATATTTATAAATTTACAAATTTATAAATTTCTGGTTGGTTGGTTGGTTCCACAACCAGATAGTTGTTTATATATATATAGTCATAGTTCTTTCGTCACACACTCTGTGACCTCTTCAGTGACTGGGGATTTCTTTCTTCGTTTCTGTGCCTTTCCTTTCTTCTATCCTACGCCATTTTGTTTGTGTGTGGGTTGCGTGCTCAGTTTGCGCATGCGCCACATCCGGGTGTCTGTGTGTGTTTGTGTTCATTTTTCTATTTTTCTATTTATATTTGTTTGTTTATTTATTTATTTATTGTTGGTTGGTTGTTTGTTCTATGTGTGTGTGTGTTTTCATTTTGTCTTGTGTGTGTTTTCATTTTGTGTGTGTTTTCAATTGTAAGTTGTTTATATATGTGTGTGTGTGTTTTCATTTTGTCCTTAATTGTAAGTTGTGATGTTGCTGTTCCACTCATATTTTCTATTTAATTTTGGTTTTAATTCTTTTATGCTTACTGCCTCTGTAATTTGCCTAAACATTGCGTCTTTCTTGTGTGTGGATTCTATTTTTATTTCTATGCTCTCTAATTTACCCCTGTGTTCTATCTTAGCATGTTGGTAGAGCACAGATGATTCTTTACTATCTTGGAGGTCTCGCCAGTGTTCATTTATTCGTTCCCCTATACTACGAGCTGTCTCACCTATGTACACTATATTTTTGTTTCTACATTATCCCTCAGTACATCTTATGCTATATACTACATTTCTAGTTTTACAGTTAATATGGGGGCTTATTTTACAGGTTATACATTTCTTATCTATACATGAGGGTCTTTGGAACGGGTATGTCTTGCTAATAAGTGTTTTTACGGAGGTACCAGGTCTTTCTACTATCTTAATATTGAGATTATGTTTCTTTAGGGCCCTTCTAAATTTGTAGGCTAGTTCACCTCTAGGGGTTGTATTGATGAACATTACACTCTGGTATTTATTGCTATCATACCATGAGTTTATTCTATTGGCCTTGTTCTTAGTTCTTTCTATTCTATTCCAAAATTTGCTCCTATACAAGGGGCAGGTCCCATTTATGTCATTATTTACCATTTTTTCCCATTTGGTTCTGGCTCCTTTATACACTCTGATTCTATCTCTCTGATTGTAGCCAGAGAATTGCATACGGTGGATGAAGTGTTGTATGTGTCTCTCTAGTTCTTCGGGGTTGCACATGCGGGACACATTTCTCATCACCCGTATCAAATCCGCAATCAGTATGTTGATTTTGGTATGGTCCGAAATGGCCGAGTTTCGGTGGATCAGATGTTTGGAAGTCATGGGTTTGGCATAATGGGAATGGAGGATTTGTTTTTGGTTGTTAATAGTATCTAACCAGAGCTCTGTGTCTAGTACAGGTAATCGATGGTTGGGGTGTCTACTTGGGTAGTCTATAGTAACTCTAATGCTCTGGTGGATGGAGTTTGCTATTTGCTGGATGCTTTCCATTGTGTTTTTCTCAGGTTCCTGACTGTTCTTTAGTGGGGGTGTCTTAACTACGATGTTTATATCATCTACGTAGCGGGAGTACATTATCAGGGTTAATCTGTCTTCTAATTGTTCTTTAAGTTTTTGTTTAAGTCTACTGTCCCACCATACCATGAACAAGTTAGCTATGTCGCCTGCAATGCTAACACCAATGGCTGCTCCTTCCTCTTGGGCATATGTTTTACCATTAAATTTGAACATATGTTCCTTAAGGGTTAATTTTATGCTGGCCCCTACCGCATGTGCAATCATTTTCTTCAGTTCATCGTGGTTTTCGGGTGTCCGTATGGCTCTGGTCCACCCGTTCCATCTATCTGTGTGGGTTTTCTTGGCCATTGAGGTAATGGTAGGTGGTCTGCCTCTTGCTGGTCTTGTAGGGCACAGGTTGCTAAGGTCATAAGTGTCTAGGTAACTATTACTATGGGTAAGCTTAAGTAGAAGTCCCAGCTCACTGGTATCAATCCCACGGAACTCAACCTTGCTCTCGCTGATCATTTCGACGCATTTCTCCACAGCAAAATCCACGTCAATAGATGGATACAGGGACACAACATCCATACTGCCTATTATGCAGTTTGTTAGGTCCCCAGATCGGTTACCCGCGTCGATTCTGCTGAGGAGGTCCTCCGTGCTGTCACACACATCTGGGGACATCTCAATGATGGGGCGTATGATCAGGGAGAGGAAGTAGGACAGTCTGTAGTTACTAGCAATGTTAGCCCCACAGACTGGCCGTGTTGGTGGTCCCGCGACAGGGTCCCAGCCCGTTTTATGGTCTTTTCGAAGCCCATACAACGCCGGCACGTCATTGTTCCAGGCCTGGAAGTTGTTGGCAGTCCTTTTGTTGGGCTGCATTATATTTGTCCACATCACCATATGGGCATTGAGGGTTTTTTCTCTGTCCTCATGCTCCTGTGGTGTTACCTCTCTTGTGTTAGTGATGTGGGGTTGCATTGCCTGGATGTAGTTTGGCAGGCTGTCAACCGACATTCTGCCAGACTTGTCTGTTGGAAAGCATGCTATCTCTCCATTACGCGAGCGCTGCATGAGCTTACGCAAGCCATTTGCAGATTCTTCTCCCAGTTGCTGGGCCTCTATTCTATTATGCTTCTTGCTATACTGTTCTATAATATTTCTAAGTTCGGATTTAGCTATACTAAATTGTGCTTCTGTTTGTTCATCGACCTGCGACGGCAACTGCGTGCGTTTGTTAAATGGCAAAGTCGTGGCGTGGACTCGTCGTAGGTCGAATGATTTATCGGAGGGGTTATAAAACGGAGAGTTCCAGGCTGCTGCTTTATGTGTACTTGCGCTATTGTTAGTTGTGTTGTTTCTATTTCCACCAACAGCAGCAGCCTCAGCTTCATGGTTGTTTCTATGTCTCTCATAATTACTCCTGTCTCTTTCCACTGGCTCAATGTTGTTATCTACCCTATTTTGTGTGTCTGTGTGTTCGTCTTGGTTATTCTCTTTGTCCTTAGTCTCCCTACTCCTTTTAATCCTATTACTTTCTCTTATTTCTCTGATTTCTGTGCTACTGTCATTACTTGTTTTCTGTGTCTGTGTGTTTAAGATTGTAGTGGTGGTGAGAGGCATTGAATGTGTGTGTGTTGTTGTTGTTGATGTGTGTTGTTGTTGATGTGTGTTGTTGTCTCCGTGTGTGTGTGTGTTATCGTTGTTGTGTGTGTTGTTATTGTTGTTTGTGTTTGCGTGTCTGTTGTTGTTGTATCTGGGTATGTTGCTGTTGTTGTTGTTGTTGATGTGTGTGTTGTTGTTATTGTTGTCTCCGTGTGTGTTGTTATTGTTGTTTGTGTCTGCGTGTCTGTTGTATCTGGGTATGTTGCTATTGTTGGTATTGTATCTGGGTATGTTGCTATTGTTGTTGTTATTGTTGTTTGTGTCTGTGTGTCTGTTGTTGTTGGGATGTGTGTTGTATATGTGTGTGCGTATATTGTTGCTTTTGTTTTTGTTTTTGATGCTCCAGCGTAGTTTCGTAAATGATTTTTCTATTTCTGACAGACAACTAATCATATTTACCTTCTTAAATGTCGCAAATTTGGGTGGCAGACTTAACACAGACATTTCATTATTATCTATTTTCGTGTTTCCATAAATGTTGACATAAATGTTGGTATTTTCATTGTTGAACTCTTCAGATAATGAGGTGTCGGCCATGTTGATACCGTCAATTTTGTCGGGATATCTATTGGTATACTCTATAGTATCCCGATTTAGCTTTGCCTGTTTAAGCCACTTTAATTTTCTGTTAAAGTGCTTATTACATTCTTGAGTAATGTACTGTTCTTCGGGGCGTATAAGGCTTATAAATGTTAGTTTTTCTGCTGGTGTGGTGATTTTAGATATTTCATCTATTAGGTTACGCTTTAATAGAATAGAGGCCCAGCAACTGGGAGAAGAATCTGCAAATGGCTTGCGTAAGCTCATGCAGCGCTCGCGTAATGGAGAGATAGCATGCTTTCCAACAGACAAGTCTGGCAGAATGTCGGTTGACAGCCTGCCAAACTACATCCAGGCAATGCAACCCCACATCACTAACACAAGAGAGGTAACACCACAGGAGCATGAGGACAGAGAAAAAACCCTCAATGCCCATATGGTGATGTGGACAAATATAATGCAGCCCAACAAAAGGACTGCCAACAACTTCCAGGCCTGGAACAATGACGTGCCGGCGTTGTATGGGCTTCGAAAAGACCATAAAACGGGCTGGGACCCTGTCGCGGGACCACCAACACGGCCAGTCTGTGGGGCTAACATTGCTAGTAACTACAGACTGTCCTACTTCCTCTCCCTGATCATACGCCCCATCATTGAGATGTCCCCAGATGTGTGTGACAGCACGGAGGACCTCCTCAGCAGAATCGACGCGGGTAACCGATCTGGGGACCTAACAAACTGCATAATAGGCAGTATGGATGTTGTGTCCCTGTATCCATCTATTGACGTGGATTTTGCTGTGGAGAAATGCGTCGAAATGATCAGCGAGAGCAAGGTTGAGTTCCGTGGGATTGATACCAGTGAGCTGGGACTTCTACTTAAGCTTACCCATAGTAATAGTTACCTAGACACTTATGACCTTAGCAACCTGTGCCCTACAAGACCAGCAAGAGGCAGACCACCTACCATTACCTCAATGGCCAAGAAAACCCACACAGATAGATGGAACGGGTGGACCAGAGCCATACGGACACCCGAAAACCACGATGAACTGAAGAAAATGATTGCACATGCGGTAGGGGCCAGCATAAAATTAACCCTTAAGGAACATATGTTCAAATTTAATGGTAAAACATATGCCCAAGAGGAAGGAGCAGCCATTGGTGTTAGCATTGCAGGCGACATAGCTAACTTGTTCATGGTATGGTGGGACAGTAGACTTAAACAAAAACTTAAAGAACAATTAGAAGACAGATTAACCCTGATAATGTACTCCCGCTACGTAGATGATATAAACATCGTAGTTAAGACACCCCCACTAAAGAACAGTCAGGAACCTGAGAAAAACACAATGGAAAGCATCCAGCAAATAGCAAACTCCATCCACCAGAGCATTAGAGTTACTATAGACTACCCAAGTAGACACCCCAACCATCGATTACCTGTACTAGACACAGAGCTCTGGTTAGATACTATTAACAACCAAAAACAAATCCTCCATTCCCATTATGCCAAACCCATGACTTCCAAACATCTGATCCACCGAAACTCGGCCATTTCGGACCATACCAAAATCAACATACTGATTGCGGATTTGATACGGGTGATGAGAAATGTGTCCCGCATGTGCAACCCCGAAGAACTAGAGAGACACATACAACACTTCATCCACCGTATGCAATTCTCTGGCTACAATCAGAGAGATAGAATCAGAGTGTATAAAGGAGCCAGAACCAAATGGGAAAAAATGGTAAATAATGACATAAATGGGACCTGCCCCTTGTATAGGAGCAAATTTTGGAATAGAATAGAAAGAACTAAGAACAAGGCCAATAGAATAAACTCATGGTATGATAGCAATAAATACCAGAGTGTAATGTTCATCAATACAACCCCTAGAGGTGAACTAGCCTACAAATTTAGAAGGGCCCTAAAGAAACATAATCTCAATATTAAGATAGTAGAAAGACCTGGTACCTCCGTAAAAACACTTATTAGCAAGACATACCCGTTCCAAAGACCCTCATGTATAGATAAGAAATGTATAACCTGTAAAATAAGCCCCCATATTAACTGTAAAACTAGAAATGTAGTATATAGCATAAGATGTACTGAGGGACAATGTAGAAACAAAAATATAGTGTACATAGGTGAGACAGCTCGTAGTATAGGGGAACGAATAAATGAACACTGGCGAGACCTCCAAGATAGTAAAGAATCATCTGTGCTCTACCAACATGCTAAGATAGAACACAGGGGTAAATTAGAGAGCATAGAAATAAAAATAGAATCCACACACAAGAAAGACGCAATGTTTAGGCAAATTACAGAGGCAGTAAGCATAAAAGAATTAAAACCAAAATTAAATAGAAAATATGAGTGGAACAGCAACATCACAACTTACAATTAAGGACAAAATGAAAACACACACACACATATATAAACAACTTACAATTGAAAACACACACAAAATGAAAACACACACAAGACAAAATGAAAACACACACACACATAGAACAAACAACCAACCAACAATAAATAAATAAATAAACAAACAAATATAAATAGAAAAATAGAAAAATGAACACAAACACACACAGACACCCGGATGTGGCGCATGCGCAAACTGAGCACGCAACCCACACACAAACAAAATGGCGTAGGATAGAAGAAAGGAAAGGCACAGAAACGAAGAAAGAAATCCCCAGTCACTGAAGAGGTCACAGAGTGTGTGACGAAAGAACTATGACTATATATATATAAACAACTATCTGGTTGTGGAACCAACCAACCAACCAGAAATTTATAAATTTGTAAATTTATAAATATATATTAAATTAAATTGAAGTGAAAGCAACTGGTGCGTGTGTTTCTTATTGGCAACATGACCCTCCCAAAGTATAACAATATCGGTTTCAACACACGATTTCAGATAAAGAATCTTGCTAAACAAATTCAGAAACGAAATATATATATATATATATATATATATATATATATATATAGGACTACCACTGTTTCTTTCAGTTGCTGAAGAATGCAACCAAATGACACAGTGTTATAACTGTAGAAGTCGTTTCCAGCTGAAATATATTATGTACACACACCATCTACTTCATGGTCCCAGCTGACAGAATGGCGAATGTGCTTCGCCGAGATGGTGAGGAGTTCCTTCTTATAGATTTCTATCTCCATCCTAATCGCTGTAAGTAGAAATGGCTTAGGTACGCAGGACAGAAGCTGAGTCCACTGGTTTAGCGATAAACCCACCGGAGAGCCTCAGAATTTGTTATCTTGCACCTTCAGTCTGTCAGGGGAAAATGCATGGGTCGAACACTGGTCCCACCACGTTGCTGCTGAAGGAGGTATCACTGTAGGTTACATTACACCAAGTTGGTCTTGATGAAAGTATCTCAGTAAGTCATAACCCACCAGGTTTTCCCTGAAGGAGGTATCACTGCTGGTCGCATCACAAATATAAAGCTTTTCGTAAATGTATTTCGAAAGAAAAATGAGGGGTCTTTTGAGGGAGGGGATTTTTTGGTCTGATTATTCGGAGAGGAAAGGGCAGTGTTGATTACCCCTTTTGAGTGCTTTCGAAACTTGTAGAAGGGAAAGAAGAAATAGATACTAAAACCGGAGACTTGGTCCAATATCCACAACGAAATTTATGGATTTCTTCCGGCCTCATTCTAAGAATCATATTTTCATTTCCTATTTTTAAGCTTCCAGAATCAGAAATGTTTTATTTCATAGAATTTTGTCTTTACTACTTTGTTTCTGCTTTCTTCATTTTCATTTATTTATTTATTTATTTCTTAACATTATTTCATTTTATAAGATTTAATCTCCCATTATTTCACTAAATAACGTTATTTTATAGGAGAGAAACTTAATGATTTCCCGGGTTTTTCATTAGTGATCAATCAATGTTTGAAGTATTTATTTACATCGAAATCAAACATTGATCTTGATGTGTTTTTTTTTTTTCAATATTTATATCAAATCAATCAGGGGTTTTAAAAGCTTAAATTATTATCGAAATTAAACTCCATATTATCATTTTATCACACATTTATGTTTATTTATTCTTCCGGCCGCAACACTAGAGAGGTTTCATTGTATCCGGTTGGCTGCCTCAAGTTATTCAACTAAATCCCACCGGAGTAGACTTCACGTTTCATCTTGGATCGATAAAATAAATATAAATTATATATTTAATCGACTACAGAATTCCTTTACAAATTAGACTTGTTCTAATTTCAGAGCAATGAACAAACTTGTACTGTTTAGTTTCCAGCCTTAATGTTCGCCTTTTCAAATAGAACAAACCTCCGTCTGTTTCAACGATGTTGATCCAGTTGTTCGGTCAACGAAACTGTATACCCGCCGAATTAACAAACAAGTGTCTGAGCAATCTACATACACGTGTAACCATAACTTAGAGAATCGCAAGATTGTTTGAAATAGGGATCCATTCAACTCAGTAAGATTGTACATGGCCTCTGTCTACACAATGTCTCTCAACAGGTGTGGGTCAACCCACAAGATGCTCCTCACAAGGTATGAACCTGGGACCTTATGATTGCCGAGTGATCTTCTTAACCAGACGGTAATGATGTGTCAAAAAATGTTTAATACTGCAGAGATCAATAAAGCACGAGTACCAGAAATATTACAAGTCTAAATATAATCGGGTCTTCTTTAACATGGGAAGACACGTTGCTTAGTGGTTAGAGTGATCAGCTCGGGATCATGCGTTCAGTTCCCAGAGGCGTGTTGTATCCTTGTACAAGACAATTAAATTGATGTTGCTTTAGTCAACATAACTGGCAAAAATAAATTGTATAATTCAAAGGTCCAGTTTGTCACACCTTGCCACACTAAATAGACCCACCCACACCCACACCCCGGAATTCCGTTAAGTTTATATATGTCTGTAGAATACTCAGAGTCTTCCTCGTTTATACCAAGGACAAGATAATGTTGGTCAAACAACTGGAAAATCATCGTCGGAGCCGACGGATGTCCAATGCACAAGTCCTTAAAATGTGTGGTATTATATCAATGAACAAAGTCAACGAAACGCCAGAAAATTGCCTTGAAATATTTAGTTTGGAATTTATACTGATATTGACCCAAATATAGTCAACTATTACTTATGATAATATGTGGTTGAAATTACTTCCACCATATCCTTCTAGAGTTTATCTTCTACAGTATGGTTTAGTAGAGATGATATCTGTTTCATATAACATTGCTTCGGCATAGTATACCTGATAGAATGGTCGTACAATGGTGCTAGATATTCAATGTTAGATTACATTTCATGGTAGGTAGTTCCACTCTGAGATTATCTGCCGAAATAGTGTTCCTCTGAAAAGTGTTTGGAATAACGTTACTTGATAGAGAGATTAGCTCGGAGAATAGAGAGTCGCTTCGTGTAGAGCCGTGGAATCTCCGAATCGAGAAATCTCAGTTCCGCTACAATATACATGAGGTTAACCTTTATAGAAGAATAGATGGACAGATTTTACGGCAGAATCAACTGGTAGACGACCCAGAGATAAATTACCTGCAAGATTGTTGAATAACATCCATGAAATCGGTTAGACAAGCTTGAGAATCCGGCTGGATTGAAGACATTTGGTTCTATTATCACAGTCAAAAAGGTGTGGCTGGTGACCCTGCCTCCACGCCTCTAATAATAATTGTTTTTACTACTGGCACAAGGCCAGCAATTATTCCAGTGTATTACTGGTACTTTATATTATCGACCCCCGTAAGGATAAAAGGCAAAGTTAACCTCGGCGGGATTTGAACTCAGACCATAAAGGGGCGGAACTTCAAATACCGCCGATAATGAAAAGAATTTCTTGACTTATACAGCCTCAAAACACACAGATTGTTCCCGTATCTGCCAACATCGCCCTGGGGTGCAAATGTTTTGAGGCTGTATGAGTCAGGGAAGAATGATGGAAAAGAAGAATGTGTTGCTGCAGAGAGGAGAAGCCCAGACTCTTAAGTTGCAACTCAAACACGTTGCAAAATCAAATAAATTAGAGAAAGAAGAAAAGTGTTGTGAAGACAAAGCATAGATTGAGAGGGTCAATGCTTTTGCTCGGCCAATTCGAAGAACAGACTAAACACCGGAAAAATAAAATTGGTTGAGAAGGGAGATATGAAAAGAGAGTGAGACGGAGGGTTTGCTTTTAGCCGCCCGGGATCAGGACCTAAACACCAACTTAATGAGGAAGGTACATGAACAAAGCTATAACGACAAATGTAGGTTGATTGGTGTAAAAGAGGAGAATGTAACAAAATTGTAAGTGAGTGTATTTTGCTGGCGTAAGAGGATTACAAAAGACGCCAAGACGTGTTCCATTGGTTACTTTGTCAGAAATATTGATTGAAAGTGGAGGAGAAATAGTATTGCCATGAACCAGAGAATGTGATTGAGAATTGCCAAGCAAAGATAATGTGGGATCTGACGGAGTTATTGAACACCACAGACTTGATATTGTTGGGATTGAGGAAAGTGTTGGATAATTGATATAGCAGTCCCTGGGGGATCAGAGGAGGGGAAGAAGAAGAAGAAGAAGAAGAAGAAGAAGAAGAAGAAGAAGAAGAAGAAGAAGAAGAATACATACATTACAATCTTATCTGTGTAATTTGTAAGAAAATAGATGCCTTAACTCTACTAACATTGTGAGAAACACTAACTTTCGTCACCTCCTAATATACATCGGGACTCCACCTATTATATATATATATATATATATATATATATATATATATATATATATATATATATATATATATATATATATATATATATATATATATATATATATACTGTATATATATGTACGTATGTATATATCTATATATATATCTATATCTCTATATATATATATATAAGAAAATTAGGTCATTTATTATAAAAATACATGTGGTGTCCTACACGGGTGAAAGTATAAGGAAAAGAAATCGAAAATGCAACTGGAGTCTTTTTCAGAATATTTATTTATTTCCTTTACCGGTTTCACAGTTCTTATGATTTTCAAAAGTAGAATTAAGATGGAGGGTTTGTGGTTTGTCTCGCATCTCGACAATATATTTGTCTCGCGACAATATATTTGTCTCGCGACAATATATTTGTCTTGGATTTTCAACAAAGAAGAAATCCAAGTACCGGCCTCCATGGTTTACCATTCGATTAATTGGTGAAATATATTTCTTTAATGGAATATATACAGGGAAGATTAATCATTTTATAGGTATCTATTTTTGAAGTTCTGGTTAACTTTATTTAGTTACCTACCTAGCTATGTGTGCTTACACACTTGTAAAAATTATCTCCTGTGATTATTCATGTTTATTGATATGTTAATCAATTTCTAGTTATTATAAAATGCTTGGACTATTCGTTAGAATCTTAGAGCTTATTTTGCGGGTGATATGGCGCATGTCTTTCTGGCATGACACCCATAATTTTGATTATCTTAATTTTGGATATATATATATATATATATATATATATATATAATTGTTTCTATGTTTGGCACAAGGCCAGCAATTATACCAGTGTATGACTGGTACTTTATTTTATCGACCCCGTAAGGATGAAAGGCAAACTTAACCTCGGCGGGATTTGAACTCAGACCATAAAGGGCCGTAACTCTTTGCTGCAAAGCATGACGTTTGACCCTCTACCGCTTCTGCCAATCCAATGAAAGGAGGAAAGAAAAACAAGCGTATATAGAGACAATGACAAATTCATAGAAAATGGAAGATGAAGGGGACAGAAATATATAAATAAATATATAAATAAATAAATGTCATATTACTTACAAACCGTACACAAATATATATACATACATGTTTACACATACATATATACAAACATATATACACATACATATATACAAACATATATATACATATATACACATACATATACACATACATATATACACAGACGTATACACATACACAAATACAAACATATATAAATATAAATACACACATAAATATACACACACATTTATATATATATACATATAACGGGACATATATATACATACAAATATACATGTATATAATACATACACATATAAAAAACAAATATCAGAACATACACACATACACACATACACACGCACATACACGCATACACATACACATATACACACACCTACACAAACATACACACATACACACACATACACACATGTACACACACATACACACACATATACACACATACACATACATACACACACACACACACGCACACACACACAAACACACGCACACATACACACATACACACACGCATACACACACATACGCACACATACATACACACACACACACGCATACAAACAGAGACACACACACACACATACACACACACATGCACACACATACATACATACGCACATACATACACACACACATACACACACACATACATACACACATACACACACACACATATACACACAGAGACAGACACAGACACACACATACACATACACAGACACACATACACACAGTCACACAGACACAGACACACACATAGACACAGACACAGACACACACATATATATACAGATACAGACACACACATACACACATACACACACATACACATACACAGACACACACACATACACACACACACACATACACAGACACACACACATACACTCACACACACAGATACACACAGACACAGACACACATACACGCACACAGACACAGACGCACACACATACATACACACGTATACACACACATACACACACACAGACAGAAACTGACACACACAGACACGCACACACAGACACAGACACACACACACACACACACACAGACACAGACACAGACACAAACACACAGACACACACACACACACACACACACACAGACACAGACACAAACACACAGACACAGACACACAGACACACAGACACACACATACAACATAACACCAAAACGATAAAAGGAAAAACAAATCACTGAAATGTTAGAAAATAGAAATATTTTATTTTATATTTTACTGAAGTGATTTATATTTAACAACAACAACAACAATAACTGTAACAACAACAACAACTGTAACAACAACAACAACAACTGTAACAACAACAATTGTAACAACAACAACAACAACAACAACTGTAACAACAACAATTGTAACAACAACAACTGTAACAATAACAACAACTGTAACAACAAATATTTTTAAAACAACAAAAATTTTAACAACAAATATTTTAACAACAAATATTTTAACAACAAATATTTTAAAAACAACAAAAATTTTAACAACAACAACAAATATTTTAACAACAACAACAACAAATATTTTAACAACAACAACAACAAATATTTTAACAATAAATATTTTAACAAAAACAACTGTAACAACAACATGAACGACAAAAAGGTGGAGGGGAGAAGAAAGGGAGGAGAAGAAAAAGAAAGAAGAATATGAGAAAAAAAAATAGAAGAAGAAGAAGAAGAAGAAGAAGAAGAAGAAGAAGAAGAAGAAGAAGAAGTGGGAGAAGGGTTGAAGATGTTGACAACACGAAGTTTATGTCGAGTAAAATTTGAAATCAACAATAACA
>OZ024743.1:81579466-81594466 GCA_964016885.1 Eledone cirrhosa
CCTAATTAAACCATTTTTCAACTGTGAACAATTTGTCAGCATTTTCTATTCCGTTTACCAATATATATATATATATATATATATATATATATATATATATATATATATATATATATATGACGTGTTTCTTCGTATTCTATTGACCAAATTCCACTCACAAATCGTTGGTGAACCGAACGCTATAGTAGGGGCCTTGCCCTAGTTGTTGCACCCTGGGGATGAACCTAGAAGCACATGATTACGGAGAGATGTCCTCAACTACCCAAGCATGTGTTTATATCAATTAGTTGCCAATATTAACCATTGCCATTCCACTTTCACACAGTCAATTTCATAGTTTAACACGCACACTCCACTTATCTTCATCCAAATATTTGCATGCTTCATTCGTTCTCTGGTGTTCATATTGAGTGATAGACCTAATCTGTCACCTGGTTTAACACCACCAGCTGACCCTTGGGAGTTATTTGTGTCACTTCTGTTGCAAGCCTTCGGAATATGTCTCCGGCTGGGTGATACTTTGGTTTCCCTCCTTCTCTCTGGAAAGTGTCCTCAGTTCTGCCTTCCTTCCCTCCACCATTAAACCGTAAAAAAAGGCATTTGTTAATTAAGACTTTCAACTTGAGTTGAAGGGAACTGTGTCAGTGTCCATGTGTCACATACAGTATGAAGAAAGTTTTGACTCTAAAAAATAAGTAATATATATAGCTGATACTTTTTGTGTTTGTTGAAAAGAGTAAAATGATATTTTCACGTTCTATTTGCTTTAGTTTCAAAACGTTGTTTCAGATAAAGTCACTTATTAGACAGGTACCACTATCGCTAAAATGTCTTCTACACTGTAATTGTTTTAGTTTAAACACAGTCTCAGGGCATGTCTCTTGTCAGACGAGTACAACAGTGACTAAAAGGATTCTGCCGTGGTGTAATTGTTTTATTACCACACACAATCTCAGATCAAGTCAATTGCTAGACAAATACAACTGTGACTAAAATGACTCTTTCATGATATAATTGCTTTAGTTTCAACACAGTCTCAGATCAAGTCACTTGCTATACAGTTACATCTGTGGTTTAAATTACACTTCTAGGACATAATTGCTTTAGTTTAAAAATACGATCTCAGATCAAGTCTCTTGCCAGACATGTACAACTGTGGCTTAAATCGTTCTTCCACGGTGTAATTACTTCAGTTGTAACAGTCTCAAATCCAGCCCCTTGATACATAAGTACAACTCTCTGCTACAATAAATTGGAACAGAAGTGACTTTTGAGGATATCTTGAGATCTCCTTGCCCCCACGTTGGGATGACCTGGAAATGTCCAGGAGTTCACCCTTCTCTCCCTGACTAACTAGGAAATAGGTAAATGGATATCTAAATGTATACATAACCTTTAACAGGGACGCAGCATCATTGAACATTCAGAAAATGAGTTTGAACCTCTGTCTGTATACAGACATACGCACACGTACACACACACACACACATATATATATATATATATATATATATATATATATATATATATATATATATATATATATATATATATGCATGTATATATATGTATATATATGTGTATATATATATATATATATATATATATGTACACACACACATACGTATATATATATATGTATGTATATATATGTGTATATATATATATACATATATGTATATATATATATATATATATATATATATAGAGAGAGAGAGAGAGAGAGAGAGAGAGAGAGAGAGAGAGAGTGAGAGAGAGAGAGAGAGGGGGAGAGAGAGAGAGGAGATAAACGGAGTAAAATGCTGGAATCACCCTGCCCTTTATATCCCAATTTTATGGCTTTTCTAACCCTTTTCTCTCTTCCATTTGTTTTATTGTTGTTGTTGTGGTCCTAGTAATTGTCGTTCTAGTTTTATTGTTCTTCTTTCTGTTATTGTTGTTGGTGTTTTTATTGTTGTTGTTATTGTTATTGTTGTTGGTGTTGGTGTTGTTATTGTTGTTGTTGTTGTTGTCGTTGTTGTTGTTGTTATTGTTGTTACTGTTGTTACAGTTATTGTTATTACTGATATTATTGTTATTGTTGCTGATGTTAACCTTCATTGCTTCGTCCATGGTTTATTGTTTTAACTACGCCGGAAGTTGACTCCTTATAATAATATCAATGAAACAACTAAATATAAAACAGCTTCAGCTATTGTCATCTTCTCTTCTCGTGTCGTACATAGAAACCTAATGGTGAGTCTTAGATTAGTTTAGATTTTAGCTTTTGGGGTTTTATTATATATATATATGTATATATACATATACATATGCATATATACATACATATACACATTCATATATATATATATATGCATATACACATATAAATGCATAAACATAAAAATACACACACACATACACACAGATATATATATGTACATATACATATATATATACATATATATGCATATTTATATACACACACATACATACACATACATGCATATATACGCATATAAATATATATATATATATATATATATATATTTAGAAAGTGAACAACACAAAATATAACTACTCCATTACCAAAGGTTTCTGGGTCCCAGACAATATACCTATGTTCTTGTTCTATACATAGAGCACTCTTTTTTCCTTTGCTTTTCCTTTCGAATTACCTAACACATATATACATATATACACCACTAGCCGCATATATCACACGTGTATCAAACAGATCCTGAGACATCTCAACTGCCAATTACACATCCATAAACGGAGACTCTCAAAGCGGACACATCGACTGTCAATAACACCTGGCGACTTGCTCCTTAAAATCACTAAAGTAATCGACCAGTGCTACCACTCCAGAGTCCAACACGAGAAAAAACGGCTCAAGCGGAAATATGAGTGGATCTTGTCTAAACTCTACAACGAAAACACCGACACTAACAAACAGACAGACCAGAACCACGTGGAAAACAACAACGTAACAACCGCCGCCGCCGCCGCCGCATCCACCAACACCGAGCCACACCTCAACGATGCGACGCACCTGGTCACCGACCTAACCGGCACCCTCACGAACGACGAGCTGGAACTCCTACGCCTCGGACACAAGTTCATCGTCTCACAGCGGCTCGACGACAGACCTAAACTCGATAGCGAAGCCAACTTCTGTCGAGCCGCCTACCAACTTAAATGGGTGACCGCCATCAACAGCGCCACGGAAAATAACAACGCCCACGCAACCCACCCCAAGTTCCCCACATATCACCCCGACAACCCACTCCACCCCCACCAACCACGAACTCGAGACTAAACTCATCAGGCTAAAACACTCCATCCCGGATATACTTCACAAACACACACACGTATAACACACAACACACAACCTCACCAAATCCCAACTCACCACTCTCTCCAACCAGAAATCGAAGAACCTCATCTACCTCCCCTCCGACAAGGGAAAATAATTCTGCGTCATCAGCAGAGAGGCCTACAACACCCTGGCCCTCCAACACCTTGACGATGACAACCTCTCCTCCAAGGTTACGGGAATCACTCCCGCGCAGATCGAGGAGCACATCAACGCCGCCTGGACCAACATCTGCGACCGGCGGAAGCTCCCGAAGAAGCTGAGATACAACCTCCTCACGAGAAACAGCAGACTACCCGCCTTCTACCACCTTGTGAAAACACAAACAGGGACGCGACCTGAAGATCAGACCCATTGTATCGAGCGTGGAAGGACCGCTCTACAAAATTTCATGGCTCCTAGCCAGAATACTCAAACCCATCCTAGACACCTTACCGGGACACGTAAAACAGCCCCGAGGAGGTGTTGGAGCGCCTGCATCAAATGGATCCCGACACCAGAAAGGCTAACAGGTATGCCTTCAGCCTTGATGTAATCACTCTTTAGACCTCGGTCCCGGCACTCCCGGCCGTTAATATACTGATGGAACGCGTCCAATCCACCGACCTACACTGTTTCGGGCTCACCACCACTAACATCCATCAATTCCTATCCATCGTCGTTGACAACACATACTTCGGATTTCTCGACCAAACATAACAGCAAACTTCGTGACTGCCCATGGGCCCAAGCCTGTCGGGTGTGCTAGCGATCTCATACATGGACAGCCTCGAGCGCAAGGCACTCAACACCTGCCACCCCAACGCCGTCGCCTTTTTCTCAAGGTACGTGGACGATATCCTCATCCTCACATCTTCCCAACAGATGGCGAACAGAATCTGTGAGACGTTCAACAACACGGACGAGAACATTAATTTCAGTGTTGAACACCCCAGCGTCGACGGGTCACTTGCCTTCATCGACTTCCGAATCAACATCACGGAACAGGGAGGGATCCATTCCAACTTCTACCGCAAGGCAGCCTGCAGGGACCTGTTCGTCCACTACAAGTCCGCCCTCCCTAACAGTGCTAAAAGAGGGTACATCACGAACGAGATCACGCGAATTGAAAACAGATGCAGCGATCCCGCGAGTGGTGTCACCCATACCAAGCGATTCCTCGAGGTGCTGGAGACGAACGGGTACCCTGCCTCACTCACAAACAGAATAAGAGACACCAGACGCAAGAGGCAGAGAAACACCCAAGGCAAGTGCTTCCTTAAAATACCAGACCTGGGCGAGAATACCACCAACGCTATCCGCAAAGCTATACGGAGAGAGGGCCTCGACATCCACCTGGCCCACTCGGGCCTCTCCCTGCGAAGATGCCTCTCCAGGAAACCCGGGAAATCGACTGACGCGTGCTCCCTCAGAAACTGCCCGATGCGCCATACGAACTGTTGCCTACGCATATACGTCGTGTATAAGGTAGAATGTAACAAGTGCAACCACTACTATATAGGTAGCACAATCCGGCCGCTACACATCCGGATCAAGGAGCACATCAACTCCAGGGCCTCGTTTTTCTGGAAACACATAACCAAATGCGGAAACAAAACGGGAAGGCCCATTGTCACAGTTCTAGCGACGGAAAGAAACGTCGGCACATTACGAATCAAGGAAGCACTTTGGATCAAACGCCTAGGGCCACAAATAAATAACCGATCCGAGAGAAGCGAAATAAGGTGGTTGGTTTAAATAAACAAACGAGGCAACAACACACGTCCACACACACACCCACAAGCGAAACCACAACACACGCACACACACACACAGTAGCATTCACAAAACAGGCAGAGAATACTACCACCACCACACACTATTCAACACTGTTAATACAGAAACCAGCACGGGCAGATAATACAATGGATTGACAGCTAACGCCACCCCACTCCCACAATTAAAAGAACTATTTCGGCCGCCGTCCTCTGCTTGACCGACCCCTTTTCACGCGTGCGCGCGCGCTCTGCTGAATACCTCAGATATTCAAAACAACGAACAGCGGAGGAGACGTTTCGCACCTATTCGACAGATACCCCCCCCCCCCCCCCCGAAAAAACCACCCAGTTGATGGATGTGAATCCGAAATATATAGGGACAATTAAATCTCTCCCAAGGTAACTCTATCTCATGTTATTATTTTTATTTTTTACGTTTACTACATTCTTCTACACACTATACATCTCATTCTACATTCACTTACATCTTTCTCTTCACCACCGGATCTTGTTACCCGGAGAATTACCCATCTGCATTGTTGAGGCTTCCAAAACGACCAAAAGAAAATATATCTTATTATTCCACAATGCTTCAAGCAAACTTCAATACTCTCATATATATATATATATATATACATATAGTGACGAAATATAAGTCAATTGCATGAACTCATAATCCTTTATTTACTGCTATATATATTTCGATGATAGCCATTGAATGGCTATGACCTCATCAGGCAGTTAGTCAGTTCTTAGATATGCCAGCTCTGTGTATATAGTGTTGATGGTAACAGAGCCTTGGGACATTTATATATATATATATATATATATATATATATATATATATATATTGTTATACTTGGGGAGGGTCATATTGTTGTAATAATATTGCCAGAATTAATAACAAAACACACTCACTGTTTTGTTGGTTTTCGCTTCTGTGTCTTTTATATCGGTTAATTTAATTTATTCGGTCCTCAATGTTTACCATGGACTGACCAACGGTCAAAAATACAGATATGATATAGACACAAACACATATATATAGTCTAACACAGTTCTTTCGTTGCACATCTGCAACAACGTCAGTGCTGCTATTATGTTTCCTCCTGTTGTATTGTATGCCTACGCCATCTTTATTTAATCTGTTTATTTATTTTTTTATTTATTTTTGTCTTCTTCTCTAGGCATGCGTTTGCGTGTGTGTATAGTGTTTGATATGTGTTCGTGTTTGGGTGACTGTGTTTTGGTTATTGTATTCTATCTTAGTTTACTAGTGTGTGTTTATATGTGTTTGTTGTTATTGTGCTTGTGTATGTATGTATTTATTTATTTATTTATTTATTTATACTTCTCTCAGGTCAGTATTGTTTGTTTGGGTATTGTCGTTATTCCATTCATTTTTTTCTGTTTAGCTTTGGCCTTCTCAGTTCTATTTCACTTGCCTCTCTGATTTGCTTATCTGCTGGGTCATTTCTATGTTTAGATATTATTTTCATTTCTATGCTGTATATGTTACCGTCGTGTTGTTGTCTGGCGTGTTCGTATAGTACTGAACCGTTTTTTTCGTCCTTTTAGTTCCCCCCCAGTGTTGGTCTATCCTTTCACCTATGCTACGAGCTGTCTCGCCCATGTATGTTGTTGTCATGTTTCTGCAAGTACCCTCTGTACATCATATGCTATAGACTACGTTTCAAATTTTACAGTTTATCCGGGGGTTTACTTTACATATAATACATCACCTGTTAGTACAGTGGGTTTTCTTAAAAGGGTCTGTTTTGCTGATCAGGGATTTTATGGTGGTTCCTGGCTTTTCTACCACCTTAATCTTTAAGTGGGTCTTTCTCAGGGCCTTTCTACACTGGTTAGCTAATTTCCCTCCAGGGGTAGCGTCACACGAACATGACACTCTGGTATCTCTGGTTGTCGTACCATGAGGTGGCTTTCCCTATCTTATGTTTAGTCCTATCTAAGCTATTCCATGATTTGCTCCTGTATAATGGGCAAATTCCTTTCATGTCCAGTTCTATGAGGGTCTTATACTTCTCCGTGGCTCCTTCGTATACTCTGATTCTGTCTCTTTTGTTGTAGCCAGAGAACTGCATGCGGTTGATGAAGTGCATAGTAGGCAGTATGGACTTGGAATCACTATACCCATCCATTAACATAGATTTTGCTGTGGAAAAATGTGTGGAGATGATCAGTGAGAGTGAGGTGGAGTTCTGCGACGTCGACGCAGACGAACTGAGCCTCTTACTTAGACTTACCTATGACACTGACTACCTAGAGAGCCATGACCTTAGCCGTTTCTGCCCCAGTAGACCCATAAGAGGTAGACCCCGCCACTATAACCTCAATGGCAAAAAAGACTCCCATGGGATGGTGCATTGGGTGCCAAAGCCATACGGACCCCCCAAAAGAATGATCAGGTAAGAAAAATGGTCGCACATGCAATAGGGGCTGATATTAAAACTACTCTAAAGGGCCACATATTCAAATTCAACGAGAAGATCTACACCCAAAATGAGGGACCAGTCATTGGCGTCAGCAGAGCTGGTGACGTTGCCAACCTTTTTATGGTATGGTGGGAAAGGAGACTCAGAGTTCTCCTTGATGAGAGCCCCATAGACCTCATCATGTACTCTCGTTACGTAGACGACATCAATATAGTAATAAGGACATCCCCACAAGAGAGTACTAACAAGTATGATTTAGAATGTAGCACAATGGAAAGCATCCAGCAGATAACTAATTCCATACACCAGAGTATAACTGTAACTATTGACTACCCTTCCAAACATCCTAACAATAGACTACCTGTGTTAGACACGGAACACTGGATTAACACTATAGACGAGAGAGCCCAAATTCTCCACTCGCACTACGCTAAACCCATGGCCTCCAAATACCTGATACTAAAAAACTCAGCAATGTCCAGTAGTGCTAAGTTTAATATTCTGATCGCAGACTTGGTACGAGTTATGAAGAACGTATCCCGCATGTGCGACCCAACAGAAATGGAAAGACACATCCAACACTTCATCAACCGCATGCAGTTCTCTGGCTACAACCAAAGAGACAGAACCAGAGTATACGAAGGAGCCACGGAGAAGTATAAAACCCTCATAGAACTGGACATGAAAGGAATTTGCTCATTATATAGGAGCAAATCATGGAATAACTTAGATAGGACTAAACATAAGATAGGGAAAGCCACCTCATGGTACGACAACCAGAGATACCAGAGTGTCATGTTTGTGGACGCTACACCTAAGACCCACTTAAAGATTAAGGTGGTAGAAAAGCCAGGAACCACCATAAAATACCTGATCAGCAAAACATACCCTTTTAAGAAAACCCACTGTACAAATAGGAAATGTATTATATGTAAAGTAAACCCCCAGATAAACTGTAAAGTGAGTGTCTTTTGTTATTAATTCTGGCAATATTATTACAACAATATGACCCTCCCCAAGTATAACAATATTTGTTTCGACACACGATTCATATCAAAAACCTCGCAGAACTATATATATATATGAACAAGTATGACCCCGACGGCAGAGCTCAAGCCGTTTCGACGTATTTAGTACTTTGGTGCGTTATGGTCCATCCGGTTCCTTACCACAATTCCTTCGTTATATATATATATATATATATATATATATATATATATATATATATATATATATATATATATATATATATATATATATATATATATATATATATATATATATATATATATATATAAAACTATGTGTGTATAACTATGTGTGTATATAGGTGCTACTGGTAACATGTATCCCAGTACAACCTGTCTCATGGTCGAGTCGTTGGCGACTAAACTGGTAACCCCACCAAGGTTTCTTGGTGAGGAGGGTGACTTTGGACATCCTGCAGGACTAAAAACAAAACCTGTCAAAAGGCAAATGAGCTCTTAAGAGTCAATGGCCATCCAAAATCACCGGGAGAGATGACCCCTTAGCCTTTGTCAAGGCAGAATTCTAGGAGAAGGAAAACTCTGATATAACACCTGCAACCCTGATGGTATCCAATGATGTTGACTTGTTCTACTTTTTGGTAAATATCATCTTGGTTAAGAGAGTGGGACTGGCTTTGTGCAGTGCCTTTGCTCACTATAAAAGCTTCACGGCACAGGCATTGCTTTATATCTGGAGATCTCTCTGCACTTGTCGTCGCATGGTACCATGGGCCTAGCACTATGTGTCAATGATTGTCACAAGTGTAGTGTTTGTACCAGAGTTTTCAAGTCGCTGGCTGGACTAAAAAGTCACACTGGTTTAGCGCATCGGTAGGTGTTCTACTACGTAGATATAAAGTAGTGGCCGTACTCGAAAACGAGTTGGCAGCCACCATATAGGTGGTCCATACATGTATTTATTATATTTTAATATCTCTATGTGTGCATCGATCGTGTATACATATATTTATTTTTTTAATATCCAATTGAGTTCTTAAACACGTGCTTATAATACCTAACAGGTTTAAATGACCAGCGTGTATATTGTTTTATATTTTAAGATGATCTCCCCTTACCCTCTTGGGGGCAGCGTGTATCTTATCTTTATAAGGACTGCTGGCCTTTCGAATCTAGCAGTCTCTTTAGCGCTGAAGGAGACCATCACTAATTTATTAATGTCGATGTAATTTTTATATCGATATTATTTGGGCATCCACTGATGAGTTTATAAGAGCCCGCTTGTGTATAAGACTATGAGTTATATACAAGTTTCTACATAACCTGGACATTATTTATCCCAAATTCTAGAAATCTTATAACGAAACGATCGTCTGGAAGGAAAGAGATATTTATTTAATTATGTCTCATATAAAATAATACAACCATCTATCCACGAAATACTGAATAGTTAGCACTCCAAACACTAAATTGGGAGAATACTTAGGTATATCCTAATGTTTGTTGAGTGAGATGGAGTTGGTCAGAGTATCGCTTAAGGCTTTCTCTGTTAATGTATCAATTATATATATATATATATATATATATATATATATAAATTAATATTTGATGAACATTTACATGTTATAGTTGCAATTGACTAATAAGATCGCTAGAGTGAAAAATCTTAATTCAACAACATAAGGTCTGCCTGTACGATCTAGAAAATAATAAATCAATACTCACAGACTCATATGGGCAAAAAGCCTTTATACTGCTCAGAAGCGATTCCTAGAGCTGAAATGATTGTAAATGACCTCTTTGAGTCTAAACTCTAAGCTATTTATTTATATATATATATATATATTTCTCTCTATAAATTTATATATATATATATATTTATAGAGAGAAAGAGAGATTTGGGGTAAACAGATACATAAGCACCACATACATACATTCATGTTTCGTTATGTGTCTGTGTATCTGTCTATGTGTGTGTATGTGTGTGTCTGTGTGTGTGTTCGTCTGTGTGTGTGTGTGTGTGTGTGTGTTGTGTGTGTGTGTGTGTGTGTGTGTGTGTGTGTGTGTGTGTGTGTGTGTGTGTGTAGTGTGTGTGTGTGTGTGTGTGTCTGTATGTGCTACATATATGGGAAACAGCTTTTCTTTGAGACAGGTTGTAAGATAAAAGTTGACCACTGCTGTATTCTAGTTTTACTTCATATTTTGCACATTTTCGTATGAGTACTTCGTACAAGGTGGTTGGATAACATTCATGAGCTTGGCTGGTCTCCCTTGGGGAATCAGCCGGACCAGTTGGAGAGAGTTGCTTCTGCCAGGACCTGCTGGAGGGAGTGTTTGAGGTCTCTGCTACCACGACCCTTTCAAGAAGAAGAAGAAGAAGAAGAAGAAGAAGAAGAAGAAGAAGAGAAGAAGAAGAAGAAGAAGAAGAAGAAGAATGTCCTACATCCCTGATAAAGGGAAGGGGGAGGGGATAGCAAGAGCTCTGGTGTCGCAGAAGAGAGGGAAGTTGTGATTGGGGAGTGTGGTTGGGCTTTGGGCCTGGCCTAGGGCAAGAGGGCAGAAGTGCTGCGACCCCGCGGCCAAGACCGCAAAAGCATTCCCACGGACAATGGCCAGTGACAACCGCTGCAACAATCATCCAACCTCGTGGGGCTCTCCCAACGCAGACGGGCCGCCGGCGCTCCGATCTTGCGGAGAGGCTCGGCAGTACGGGTTCCAAGAACACCCGAGGTCTCGGCGGTGACTGTTGCGAAGAGGATATCGCCGGGAAAACCCCGGTATTTATTTATTTTACGTTCTTCTGCGAGGTGGGCCGCAATGCCAGGATTTGTGGCCGAAGCGACTAAGTTGGAGACGGAGAACGTGTTGTAGCAGCTGGCGTCCCAGATGAGGGATCTATCTCCTTGTCTTATTTATTCCTGCACTTAGTACTTGCTCTGTATTTTGGAAATTATTTATCCATAAGTCACAGATCTGTTCTAGTTCAAACAAGAGAAATAGTCCTTCAGATTCACATCTCTATGCACCCATCATAGACACCCATGGTAACATCGATAGCTTCTCCAGAGTTGTTTTGTTGTGCTTTTTAGCAAGACTTCTGCCTCAAAATCGTCAACAGTTTCCAGCAGATATTTCGTGCCATGTATCTATTGATATGCGACGTCACAGAGATAGGCCGGGAAACCTTAGCATCTGCTCTGCTTTCTCCTTTCTGGATAGGTCACATCTTACATAAACTTTTAGAAGTATTTCCTATTTGAGGTGTTTCTGTTAAACTTTGTTTCATACTTATTTAAGACTCATTGGGAAGCTTTCAGTGCTTGCTGGTGATTTTAGATATATATTTTTGGCTGGTATTATACCTTCATTCTCTATGTTGATGCAATGATGGTTGCCAATTTCATCCTAATATAGACTTGCAGTGTTGCAGGACTCACCTTTCTTATATTATTTCTATAGGTCCCACCGGGTAAGTGAAAATACTTGTAAATTTTTCATTTCGTATTTCCCATGCCCTTCTGGGGATCTGCATTCCCCGAGCTATTTGCTTGAAACAATGGTCCTCTTTTGTAATGCACTGGAATTAACTCTTTTACAAATTTATAAAAATAATTTAGGGATCGGCCTTATGTTTTCTGCTTGTCCCCAACCCCTAACTCTCTCTCTCTGTCCTCCCTCTCCCTCTCTCTCTCCCCCTCTCTCTCTCTCCCCTCTCTCTATCTATCTCTCTCTCTCTCCATTCCCTTTCAAAAAGGAACTATTTAACTTCATTCTCAATTTCTAGGAGTGGCCTTCTTCAGTGGGATTTTATCCTCCGTGATTTGTTCGTTTAACCGATTAAAGATCTTTATTCTTTCTCTCAGCAAAATGTTTCTAAACTGGGGAATTTTTCTAAATGTAGGCCTTACTCTTTGGGACACATTTAATGCTCACAAACTTGCATTATTAACATACATTAATTCCGTTCCATGCCATTATCTTGTATATATATATATATACATTGGTAGAGAGAGAGGGGGGGGGAGAGAGCGAGAGAAGTCGAGTCAGTTCTGTTTGAAGAACTCTTTTTGGATTGATTTCCAGTGGGCTTTGTAGGAATTCATTACACACACAAATATATATATACACTGAGAGAGAGACAAACACACACCCTTGCTCTCCTCTCTCTCGTCTCTATATATATATATTATATATATATATATATATATATATATATATATATATATATACATATAATATATACACAGATCGATAACGAAATATGCGTACGATGTATTATTATCACCTAGGAAACGATCGTAAAGCAGTGAAGTATTTTCCCTAATGACTTGAATTTTTATTTCATTGTTTTTAACTTTTATATATATATATATATATTATATATATATATATGTGTGTGTGTGTGTGTGTGTGTGTGTGTGTGTGTGTGTGTGTGTGTGTGTGTGTGTGTGTGTGTGTGTGTGTAAAAGGTATACAGAAATAACAACACAATCGGTACAGTATATGGAGGGGATATATTAGGTTAACGCTTGATATAGCAGGAAGAAGGGTCTTACCGTTTCGGACGTTAGCCTTTCATCAGAAGAATGATTGAGAAATAGGATAGATTGAGGGGACGGGCGGGTTGGAATTGGAAAAAATGTCTTTGGATAAATATAACAGGTCCATTCATGTTGACATCTCTTGCAAAACTGTTGGTGCTAGCGTTTTTGTGTATAGAGAGAAACACACACACACACACACACACACACACACACACACACACACACACACACACACACATATATATATATATAACGAAGGAAATGTGGTTAAGGAACCAGATGGACCATAAAGCACCAAAGTACTCAATACTTAGGGTAGTAGAGTGGGGTAATAGGAACGAGTAGGACTCCGACGGCTGAGCTCAAGCCGTTTCGACGGCTAATTTTGGACTAAAATCTTTTAGTCCAGAATTAGCCGTCGAAACGGCTTGAGCTCAGCCGCCGGGGTCCTACTCGTTCTATATATAATATATATATATATATATATATATATATATATATATATATATTATATATATATATATATATATATATATATATATATATATATATATATATATATATACAGTATATATTGTTCATGTATGTATGTATAGTATGTGTTGTGTGCATGCGTTTCAGAGAAAGAGAGAGAGAATTTGAAGCTCGTGTATTTAATTCTTTTACTAAAAACAATAGGTAAAATCCAACTAAAAAGAACTCAATACCCAAGTAGAGTCTAAAGATTTCAGTAGAAATATATTATAACTGTCACTTTTAAATTTTGTTATTGACGACGAAACAACGAATCCTAGTCACAATGTCGCCCTTAATACATTTTCATATATCAATCGTTAATCAGATGTTTCTGACATGTGACACGGCCCCACAATACCTTCTACTGACTGTACCCTACACACTATAAACTTTGGGGTAAGTCATGCTCCAACTACGGTGACATAACAGATTCTCTGTTATGTTACCGTAGGTCCAGCATAGCCGAATGGTTAAGAGGTTCGTTTCGCAATCAATAGGATCCGGGTTCAATCCCATCGAGTGGAATCTCCTACATGAGGCATTTGCTATAGCCCCGAGTCGACCAATGTCTGATAAGTGGAATTGGGTAGACAGAGACTGTTTGGAAGCCTGTCGCATAGACTGTATCTATTGTGCGTTCAATTCCTGGTGGGGAGTTGTGTGCTTGAGCAAGACACTTTATTTCACATTGCTCCAGTGCATTCAGCTTTCTAGTTTGTCATACACTGTCTCACGTTGAATCTCCCTGAGAATTACGTTAGGTGGAATGATTAGCCACTTATAAGTTAATTTCATGTGCAGGCTGATTTAACAACTAAAAAACTCATCGTCGAAACCGATGGACGTCCATTGTTATCGCCCTTCCTTATACCTCTTATTCTGCACATGTTGATGTCTATCTACCTACAACACCCATACATCTATGCAGATGATACAAAGATCCACACGATTTGAAACATCTGCTGACAGACATCACACTGACTTGCCCTTGGATTCAGGCCAAGTCACCAGTTTAAAGATAACTTCCTCTCTCCTTCTTCTCCATTCATGGAGACTTTGAAACGGGTCAGAGGTCCTGACATTCTTCTCTCCCTAACAAAGCAGCAAAATATGGAAAAACCGCCTTAGACAACTCGAACCAAAACTGCTCTAAGCTCAAGAACGGAACCCTTAAAATGGTTCTCCTATAAAATAACATGCCAATCAAGACCCTTTGAAGAATAAAGCCCTTTTCTTTGCGCATTAATATTGTTCAGCATATTTGTAGAATTAGCTACCTAAAGTTGTTGATTCTACTTACTAGTGCTGGAGGAGTTAAAGTCATGATTTTGCCTTTTCAATGTCTCTAACGCATATATTTTCCATTTAATCAATATTTTGTAT
>OZ024743.1:81599466-81604466 GCA_964016885.1 Eledone cirrhosa
TCGAGCAGATGCTGGTGTGCATCGCCTCGATCCAGCCTCTGAAAACGGGACCGAAACCGGCCGCCTTGAGAACCGCTTCCAAGTATCGATGGTCGACCCTATCGAATGCCTTAGAATGATCCAAATTGATCCCACCGAAGCCGGGTTTACTACCCACCCTCTCTATGATGTATCGCATGAGGTGGAAGTTGTCGTGTATGGACCGGGTCGGGATTGCACACGTTTGCGCTTTTCCTACCAGGTTCTCGATGACAAGCGACAACCTCGTCACTAGCACCTTGGCCAAAATCTTTAACTCTGTTTTGGGCAGAGTTATGGGCCTGAAGTTGTTAATTTCGTCCCCCTTGTTCTCGTCTTTCCTGATCAGCGCTACTATGCCCTTGCCTGCAGAACTGGGAATTCTCCCGTTCTGCTGCCAATTGCAGTAGACGGCTTCGAGGACACCAGAGAACAAGTCCGGCATGCCTATGTAAAACTCATAGGGTAGACCATCTAGACCGGGTGACTTGCGTTTCCCGCAGCGACCCAGGGCGTCCCGTATCTCAGTGTCCGTGGTCGGTCTTTCGCAGAACTCGGCGCTCGTGTTCGAGAGACGCGGCAGGCCGTCGAGGTATGATCTAAAGGCCATTAGCCCGTTCGGCTCACCGTCGTTCTGCTCAAACAGTCGCGAAAAGTGCTGCTGAAAGGCTGCGTACATGTGCTTGAGGTCAAGTAGCACGTGTCCGTGTTGGTCTTTCAAAGACCGAATGGACAGCTGACAGCTTTCGCTCCTTCGTTTCCTAGAGCACGTGTTTTGACCACGCAGCCTTCGCGTTTCGCATCGAAGAACTCGTCCAGTGCCGTTCTCGACGCTAACACTCTAGCCACGTTGCCACTTCTAAGTGCCTCCTCTACCTTGGCTACTAGTTCTCTTTCTATTTTGTTTTTCTCTAAGGCTAACTCTCTGCTAAACCCGATCGATTCTATTCTAATTGCTTTCTTGAGAAAGCACCATCATTTATTGTTGACGATGGCTCCCGTTAACTGTTGCTTGACTAGTCTACTGTAAGCTTTACGTGCCGGCAACGACACGTTCAGCTTCCAGTATCCGCGTCCTTGTCTATGTGTTCTATCACGGTTGACTAAGCAGACGACTAACTTGTGATCTGAATAGGCAACCATGTGCATTCGTGGACAGCTGAACATCTCAATGTCCCTTTCTCTAATGAAACACCTATCTAAATACGATCTAGATGTCCCGCTGCGGTTTGCCCACGTCCACTGTGGTGCAGTCGGGAAATCCAGTCGATACCTATCGGCCAGTTGGAATTGGCCGATTAAAGTTTTGAGGCTGTTGCACCCCCTTCTACTGGGACATGCTCCCACATAGTCCCATCGTGCATCTAGGATACCATTCCAGTCCCCCACTAAAAGTAAGGAGCGAGACGTTCCCAGAAAAGACTCTAGACGCTTAAAGAAGTCTGGCCGTGATTGCGATTGCCCGGTTGGGGCATAAACGGCCACCAGTCTGAAGGCTCCACCTCCAATACTGTTCACGTCTAGGACTACCAGTCTACCCTCCGGGTACAAGTGTATTTGCTGTACTTCGACGTCCAGGTTCTTCCGAAACATGACAGCCACTCCCCCTCCACCTCCTGGCTGACAGAGAGATGCTTAGATCTCAAAGTCGTCGAAGATGGGAGTTATTTGCTGCCTGTTGTGTATCCTGGACTTGGTGATTTCTATCACATACATACCGTGTGACCTAAGGTCGTTTAAAAGTTGACCCTGTTTTCAGGGCATCCCTAGGCCACGCACATTCATGCTTCCAACTCGTAAACTAGCCATGTTGGTGAAGAAGAGTTGGAGAAAAAGGACGAAAGGTGCACTTACCTTTTTGTTTCCTGGAGATCGGGTTGTTCAATCTACATTTGGGTGCTGTATGGAGTGTTGGGTGGGGTGGGGAAACATTTTAACATGACGCTGTTGATGGGTTTCTGGCAGGGGTTGCCCACGTCCTGTGAAAATTTGTTTTTCAGGTCATTATACGTTTCCATAGAAACCCTTATAAGTTTAAGGTGTGGAGACGATTCTGCCTTGACGAAAGTTTTGCCCTCCGTCTCCACCTTGGGGTTTTGGGAGATGACCTCCATCAAACTTTTGTTGTTTGTGTTGATGTATACGTATTGTTGTTTGTGTTTCTGTTGTGTTGTTTTAGTTTGTTGTTCGTCCGGGAGTTTTCTTTTTATGGTGGGTGCTTGTGTTTGGGTGGTGTTGGTTTTGCTGGTAGGGGGATGTTTGATTGTGGTGTTGTTTGTGTTGTTGTTTGTGTCTGTGGTTGTGTGTTGGTGGTGGTGATTGGAGTTTTGGGGGGTTTTGTGGTGTCTTTTTTCTTTTAGATTTCCGCGGCTCTCCCTCTTCTTCACTTAAAGAAGGAGAAGCAGCTTCATCCGTTGATGAATAATCATCGTCAGGAATGTGGAGTAGGGGTATGTTGTGTGGTGGTGGTGTTTCGGTGTGTGTGTTTGTGGTAGTGTTTGATGGAGTGGGATGGGGTGGGGCTGTGTTCTTCAGGAGTGTTGTCTCTGTTTTTTTCTGTTGTTGTTGGTTGAGTGTTTGTTTTGGTGTGGTTGCTCGTTTCGTATGTCGTTGTACTTGTGGTGGTGGTGGTGGTTGTTTTGATGTTGGGGTTGGTAATAGTGTTTTTTTAATGATGTTGTTGTGGTGTGTTTGTGAAGGACAGGGGCTTTTAGGTGTGCTGTGCTACCACAGCGAAAGCAATGAATTTTTCGTCCTTCTACCGAAATGTTTATTTTGTTGTTGTCGTCGATGACGATTCTTTCGGGTATTTTGGAGATTCTCTCCGGCCTCATTTGCAACAGAATCTCCAAATCAGTACCCGCCCACCTTTGTCGAATAGACTTTCGTATCGAAAGAATCATAGTTTCTGGCTCTACGAATCCAGCCAAGATCCACCAGATGTTAATGATTGCGGGTATATTTTTATTTTTTTATTTTTTGTGTCCTTTTTCCCATGTATGTAGGGTAAAAGGTGAATGCTTTTGACACTATTGGTGTCATAGAATGTTTTTGGGCGAGTGCCTCGCTTTTAAACAGTACGAAAACACTTCCGTACTGTTTTCCTCGTTGGAGAAAGTCGATATTTGCTAAAATTTCCTTGAAAGTTGCTTCAAATATCTGTTTGACTAACAAATATCGGCTTGAATTACGCCGTACAGTGTCGAGCTGTTTGTTTGTTCACAAACAAAACGAGCATTATAATAAATGTTCGGTAAACCGATACGTGCATATATATGTGTGCATGTATGTATATATATATACATACTACTGTGCGTCTGTATACATATATGTATGTACGTATACATACATATATACTTACATTTAAGTAACTGCCGTACAAAGAGTGAGAAATGAAATTTTGCTTCATTCTATTCCATTTATCGTTTTCGGTGCGCCCGGCCGACTAAACTCAGTCGATATGCAAATTAGGCTGCTCAGCCGTTAATATGCATAAGGAAAGTATATACTTTCAGACGTTCAACCATCTGGCAGGAAGGTATACGATGCTGACGATAGCTAATAAGCTTTAAACTAGTACATCCTTCCTGTGTCAGTGTTGAACAAAAAGGTGATGTGGTTGCCTAAACACTGTACGGCATAATTCGGGCTGTTTGTTTGTTTACAAACAAAACGAGTATTATAATAAATGTTCGGTAAAGAGATACGTGCATATATATGTGTGCATGTATGTATATATATACATACTACTGTGCGTCTGTATACATATATGTATGTACGTATACATACATGTATATATAGAGAGAGAGTGTGTGTGTTATGTAATAATCAACATAAGATAATTATTTCATTTACCAGTGGTTTCTTGAAGACAGATATTTATATATGTCTTCAGTCGTCAGAATGAATAACAGAATGTTTATTGAATATGGATTTGAAAACAAAATTTAGGAAATATGAATGTGAGGCTAAAATCAAATAACGGGCAAAGAATTGAGGAGAAAAGAAAATATATAAATAAATATCCAGAACATACACACACTGAAACACACGCTTATACGTAATAGTACGTAAACGTATCCATTCTCACAATATCTCTCCATACACATACACAAATATATATATATATATATATATATATATATATATATATATATATATATATATATATATATATATATATATACATATACATATATATATATACACACATACACTCACATACACACCCATATATATACACACACAAACACACACACATATATATGTGTTTATGTTGTTTATTACATAACTAAAAGGCTATGTAGCCTACATAGAGCAGTCTCTTTTCCTTTACCTTTCCTACGGAAATACTTAGTCTAAGAAGTTGGTTGGGTATAGGCAGCAGTTTTGTAAGATTACCCAAAGACCAGTCTGGCCAAGTGGAAGAATATAGCGGGGTAAGCGCGGCTGAACATACGCAGTGCGGCTTCCTGGTAGGAAAACAGAGGGTGTTATTCCACGTTGTTTAATGGTAAGTCTACCGCCGGTAAATTAGGCCAGGGTGTGGTGTTGAGAGCATCAGGTATTATGGTGGTTATACAGTTGTTGGGGTCCATCCGTAGAAAGATTGTTGTAGTCGATGCCCGCAATTTATGAGAGTTTCAGCCCGACTATTTATGAGTTCTTGGGGTGCTTGCACTATATAATATAGTTCCATTATGCAGAGTTGGCAGCTTTTGAAAAAATTGTATGGTGTTGCTTGGTTCACAATTTCCTAATGAGTGGTGTAGCTAATGTTAGAGTTATTTAATTGGGTAATATTATTAAAATAACAGATTAAAGTTTAAGCAAAGAATCGCCCGTTAAGGGTGTAAGCAGCGATTCTTTGCTTAAACTTTAATACATATTTGCTCTACGGTTCTTATATATTTGATATATATTTATCTTTATCGAGCCCTCTTTGGATTTTAGTCTTCACATTTATTATTATTACTATATAT
>OZ024743.1:81609466-81611966 GCA_964016885.1 Eledone cirrhosa
TTTATGTACGTGTATATGTGTCTGTGTTGTGCGTGTGTAAAATATGCAAAGAAAAAACATGATATTCGTATTTAAGTGTTTGTGTTGTGCTTGCGTATGTGTATGTTTGTGTGTATGTTTGTGTGTATGTGTATGTTTGTGTGTATGTTTGTGTGTATGTGTATGTTTGTGTGTATGTGTGTGTATGTGTGTTCTTTCTTTATCTCCTATTGCCATCTTTCTCATGAATACTATATTACCCAACTCTCACTCTTTCCTCCCCTTTTTCTCCCTCTCATTCTATTTACCTATCTAACTATATAGCCATCCCTCCCCCCTCTCTCTCTACTATATAGCCATTCCCTTCTCCTCTCTACTATATAGCCATACCCTCCCCCCTCTCTCTCTATCTATCTCTCTAAAAAAACTGTCTAGTTATTACTCTGTCCCTCTCTATTCTATTGTTCTAATTCAACATTGTTCTTATTCTACATTTCAACCGATTCTTTATTGTTGGTATAATATCTACCTCTTACCTCCCTCACTGCATCCCTCTTACCTCTCTCGCTCTCTCTCACTCTCTCTCTCTCTCTCACTCTCTTTCTCTCTATTAATCTATCCTTCATTGAAACAGACCCTTTCATCTTTGCCGCTCTCTTTCTACTTGACGTAGTGTGACGTAATAACTGAAAACATTTCACGCTCGGTTTCCCATCAAAATCTAAAATGATTTCCCCAATTCATCATGTTCAGAGATTTAGTCAATAAAGTTATTAATAATAACGATTTTCTTCATTATAGTTGATTACATCAACTGTGAAACTCTCCAATTTTTGCCGGAGTAGACGACTGTTAATGGGATCGATAAATGCTGCTTTTATTTCTATTGACTGGCAAAACAATGTCAACCAGCGCTGACTGAATTTGATCTCGAAACTAAATACTGCCATGTCTTTATTCCTCAGTTCTTTTGTCTCAGCCACATCAACCATAACCCCAAACTTCTTTTTTTTAAACAAAATATTGGAATTTAACTGAGTACATTGTATGCAGGTGATCAGGACTGGCGCTACCATTAGAACAACTAGGACGTCATCAAATGTGCAGAGTGTTATTAGGTCAAATAAGTTCAACCAGAACCTCGAATGATGGCCTTCCCCAACGTTCCGTCATGGCACCAATGCTCTTATATATTTATGTGAGTGATATACTCAGGACAACCTCGAGGAAATGTCCATATATAGATGGCCTTGCCTTGGCAACCCAATCTACTTTGACAAACTCAAATCCCAGAAGATCCGAAGAAGATGGAGGACTACTACTCCTACAGGCGCCTTCGGCCCAACCCAAGTAAGTCCACAGTGACAGATTCTGTCGATCTAACTTCACCCGAGACTATCATAGAAACATTCAAACACAATCGAACCCGAGTCCTTATGGTTACGAATCGAACCTCTTAGCCACGCAGACATGCCTGCGTCCAGTAAATGATGTCCAGTTGTCCTTTTACATCACCAAGAGTACCAGTACCTGGATATTTAATCCCCTAAGCTAGACACACAATGTGTGCCCCATTCTCTCAATTGTGCTCCCCAATTCTTACAAATAGAATAATATCTCCTTACAATTTGGCAAGCTGACTACTCTCGTATTTAACATCTCTTGATTTGACGAAACTAAGAAAATTAAACAAGACTACATTTTCTACCACACATTCTTCATTCACTCTCACCGAATCATGTCACAGATCACAACATACGACCCCCTCCACCACTTTCTTTATTCCTACAACGCCGTTATACAGTAAAGATGTTCACTGATTTCTGTACTGATCATAGAAAATTATAAATCTAATTTAATTGTTTCTACTTTTGGCACAAGGCCAGCAATTATCCCAGTGTATTACTGGTACTTTATTTTATTGACCCCGTAAGGATGAAAGGCAAAGTTAACCTCGGCGGGATTTGAACTCAGATCATAAAGAGAGGTAACTCTATGCTGTAAAGCATAGCGTTTGATCCTCTACGAGCGTTTATATTAACCGTTCTGTGTTCGTAGCTGAAGACGAGTTACTCTTGCATGGAGACTCTTATTGAAAATGCTTGCATGGAACGCCCGGCTTAAATTTTCATCCGGGTCTTTCATATTATTTACAATAGTAAAAATATTAATTTGGAAAAGTTTAAACGTTGCGGTGTCCCTGATTTCAGCCAAGTCACCACGGCCACCACCACAGCCAGACAAAACTATGTAAATCAATGGACGTTTGATCCTCACTTCGTTATATTTTAAAATGAAATATTACATTAAAAGATCCATGTGTCTGCTACAGGCTGTGAAATTTGTCATAAATCAGAGGTTTAATCTTACCCTAGTAATAATATTTATATAGAAAGTTTCAACTGAAGAGTTTTCTGCTGACCATTATATGTGATGTTCGGCAAACTGTAAAGGAATTTTCATCTCATCATTTTTACAATGTTTATATAGTTTTACAGTAACTTTACCCACATTAAAGACG
>OZ024743.1:81616966-81639466 GCA_964016885.1 Eledone cirrhosa
AGTTGAGGTGTGGTTTGTAAACCCGGTGTTTACACAAAATCACGAGTTCATCCTTTTTATTTAATAGTTGTTCCTTGATATATATATATATATATATATGTAGGAAAATGTTCAAGACCCCGACGGCACAGCTCAAGCCGTTTCGACAGCTATTTCTGGACTGTAATAGACGTTTACCGCTTGAGCTCTGCCATCGATATCTTGAATATTTTCTTATTACCCACTCTACTACCCAAAGTATCGAGTACTCTGGTGCGTTATGGTCCACTTGGTTCCTGACCACACTTCCTTCGTTATATGTATATATATATGTATATATATATATATATTTAATATAGAATTGGCTTCTACATATACATATTTATATATATATATATATATATATATATATATATATATATATATATATATATATATATATATGATGCATATTTTTCCTCACACGTCATAAAAGTGGCGACAATGTGCAGACGACTCGCTGGATGGATCTTGGGGACTTTCCGGACAAGAGACCGAGACACCATGTTGACACTATGGATGACATTTGTGGTCACCCCATATTGTCAAACTAACCACGGAGCTTGAGGCAATCCAGCGAAGCTATACCAAGAGGATTGCCACGATGAAGGAGATAAGCTACTGGGAGAGGCTAAAAGAACTGAACCTCTACTCCTTGGAACGTAGACGGGAGAGGTACGCAGTGATCTACATGTGGGAAATCCTGGAGGGACTAGCACCAAACTTTGGCATTGGGAGCTGGACTAACCGTCTAACAGGACATCACCGTGTGGTGCCAAAGGTCCCGTCTTCCACATCTAGAATAAAGAGAAGATATTGCAATATCCTGGGGTTGAAGGGCCCTCAAATCTTCAACAAGCTGCCGAGGGATCTGAGAGATCTGCATGGTGTGGGGGTGGATGTCTTCAAGAAACATCTCGACACCTTGCTATCCAGGATCCCGGATGAACCCACAGCAAGACACGAGAGCAGCAGCAACAAACTCCCTCTTGCATCAGAGGCCAACCAATACAGGCTGGAGATAAAATATGTAGAAACAAGGGCGGTGACCCAGCGTGGCCTCAGTCGGATGGCTGGAACAGGTAAAACAGTAAAAGAGTAAAATATATATATATATGAATATATATATATGTAGAAGCCAATTCTATATTAAATATATACATATCGAAGTGGTTAAAGCTTGGCTGGTATTATATCATATATATATATACGAGGTGTGTCAGAAAAGTTCCAGGACTGATGTCACAAAAGATTTATTTCAAACCCAAACTTCACACTAAGAGTTTCCTCCTTCAAATACTCTCCCTGGAGTCTAATGCATTCTTCCATCCTTTTCTGCCACGCTTGCATGCACTCCTGGAAGGATTCTTCCGGGATCCTCAGCAGTTCCGTCGTCACAGCCTTTTTTATGTCGTCCACGTCTTCAAAACCGGTCCCCTCCGGGTCGTACTCAAAGATCCATGACTCATCACCGGTGATGACTGTCCCTAGCAAGTCTGGTTCGGTTTCAAGACGCTCAAGGATGTCCTGGCACACTTGCATGCGTCGACCCTTCTGGTCATCGTTCAACAGTTTTGGCATCATCTTTGCGTAGAGTTTCCCCATGTTCAAATCTTCAGTGAGAATCTTCCAGACGCTGTCCCGATTCATGCCCAGCTCATTTGCCATCAGTCGAACAGTCAGCCGACGATCACTACGCACCATCTGCCTGACGCGCTCAACGTTGACGTCAGTCCTGGTTGTTGAGGGCCTTCCGCTCCTGGGGTGATCTTCCACGTCCTCACATCCTTCTGTAAACCTCTTGCACCACTCAAAAACACGTGAGCGTGACATCGTCTCATCTCCATACACTTGCTGCAGCAATCCCAGTGCTTCTGACGGAGATTTCAAGTTTGTTCGTTGATCTGTGCTCATTGTTTGACGACCTGAAACAGAGGACATGTATATAAAATTATGAAGAAAAAAGTTTGATCGCTGCAGAGAGCTAAAATTACAGTTACATACTCCAGGGGGATTACTTTGAAGGAGAAAGCTCTTAGTGTGAAGTTTGGGTTTGAAATAAATCTTTTGTGACATCAGTCCTGGAACTTTTCTGACCCACCTCGTATGTATATATATATATATATATATATATATATATATATATATATATATATATATATATATATATATATATATATATATATATATAATATATATATATATATATATATATATATATATATATATATATATATATATATATATATATATATATATATATATATATATATATATAAATACATATATATATATGATATAATACCAGCGAAGCTTAAAACACTTCGATATTTAAATGAGAAAGTAATCAACTTGTGTTAACTTCAGGCTAGTACCTCCCTCGTTGGTGGAGCTATATGTTGATTGACAAGTGAGCGGGAGGGAGGGGGTGGAGGTATAATGCTGAAGCAGAGGATAAATCAGCAAGGAAGTCAAAGTAAAAATAATTTTTAAAATAAAAATCAAATTAGGAGAGAATAAAATAAAATAAGAACATCCGCGGTGAAACTTTTTATTATTTGAAAATATTTGAGTTGTAGTTAAAAGTTATGTAATAGATATTTTCATTGGCACAGGTTGAACAAGTTGGTCCTTGGGGCTAACGAAACGTGCGTACTTTGTATGGCACTATTGTAGAAACTAGCCTTAATAATTATATTCAAACTCGACCTATGGACTTGCGTTGCTATATCCATAGGATATTTTACCTACCTATCTCTACCACTATATGTATATACTCTCCGGTATTCAATAGACGTCCCACCACACCCACTTATCAGTTTTTCATGGAGCCCCTCTTCCCCGCTTAGTAAACTTTGCTAATCTATCTCCGGCGAAATGTTATTGTAAAACACCCCAGCACTGCTCAAGTAACCGAAACGATGAAAGGCAAACGTGGCTGCAGTGGTTCGAACTTAGTGTGTTGGGAGTTGGAATAAAACCTTCTATCCGGCAGACGACTCTACCAATGCGGCACCTTAATAAACAATAGGGGATTATTAGTGGAGGTTTCGTGTGTGGGGGTTTCTTTTTTTCTTGCTTGTTTGTTTTTATGTGGAGGTGTTTTTACGGTGGTATACTCTAACACTGGACCCCACTGGGTTGTTGTAAAGGTAATGACAGAGGATTTTAATGTCATAATAAATAGCAGAGACAGACAGACAGACTGACTCCTTTGAAATATTTATTGCATCCGAGACACTCATTGTGCTTTAGTTATAGCTTTATATATGGTTAACTATATATTTGTGAGACTTTCAATGGCGGCGTCTTTGCCAGCACGTACTTTTGTCGCAGTAATTCCAGCAGCCACAGATGAAAACATAGTCAAACACCGTCTGTAATACACACTAGCGCAAGATTTCTACAGTGATTGCTTCTTGCTTTAGACAGCTCAGATTCATTAATTAAAACTTCTTTGACTCTACCACACTCCTTTCTACTCAACAGTCACTCCGTTATTAGAAAAGCATGGATCGTTGGTGAATGGTTTGAGACAGCTTGTATAAATCTTATTCAAAATATTTGATTTTTAACATCCTCTAATGATTTAGCAGACGGTATACAATATCGAGTTTGTTAATTCAAATGTGTAAAGTATTTTTACTAGTGGACAGATAGACTATTGTGGAAATTTGTAATAATAAAATAAAGACTTTAACCCTTAATGCGATGCATCATAGTGGTGTACTTTTCGAGGATTTCTTCCTAATGTGGTTTCATGTAGAACAGGGCATTAAGTGTTAAAAAAAACCAATAGTGTGTCAGATATATGGTAAACCAACTTAGCAAATTTGGGCGCAGGTATGACTGATTGTTGAAGAAAGTCGTTTCGTAACCCTGGTGTTCTACGCTTGACGCAAGTGCATGGCATCCTGGTAAACATTTTTGCCATACCCTAGGGTAGAACCAAGCTATAAAAATGAAAGTAAATAGAAGGAAATTATGTGGAAGTCCGTCGGGTGAATTGTATCTATAATTCAATGATGTCACACTATCACGCCGTGTCTGCTTGAGAATTACATTGAGGATATATATGTCTGTGGAATATTCTGACAACTACACGATCATTTCCGAGCTAGCCATTTAGTTGAGAGGAACATTGAAAGCTCACCGTCTTCATCGACGAAAGATCTATCATGCTACACTTAATAACTCTTGCAAGTAAATAAATCACTGTTGATGGTGAACTGAAGTTGTTGGGTGAGAAACTTCGTAACCGAAATATAACTTCTTCAACATTTTATGAAACAGAACCAAAAATGAAGAGCCTCAGCATGGAAAACCTTTAAGGAAAATAATTATATGCTGCGATATATGTATGTTGTGGCCCACGGTAACCGCAAGAGCCAGTCAATGAACGGTTGTCACGTTCACCTTTCCACATTCATTCACTTTCTCTTTTCTAACTGCAGAAATCCAGTCATATGCCGTCACATGATCGCAACAGACAAAATAGAAAGTTACCCGTACACAATCTTTATGCTATAGCGAATAAAAGCGCTCAAAAGGGGATTCTTCCGAAGGTTCCTTGGAGTAACGCTACTCGATAGAGATCAGAGTCACTCCAGGTAGAGCCACTACTTCTCCGAATTGAGGGATCACAACTCTGATGCTATGGGTATATGATTAAAATGTTACAAACATGAATCACTGGACAGACTTTACGAGCAAAACCAACAGTCAGGTGTCCTAGGGATTGATACCGAGCAGGACGGTTGGATAACATCTATGAGCTGGGATGGTCTCGCTTGGGGATCCTGTCGGATCAGTTGGAGATGGATGCTTCTGATAGGACCTGCTGGAAGAAGTGTTTGAGGACTCTTCCTCCATTGTCCTCTCAGGAATAAGTGGGCGAAGAAGTGGGGGATGGGAGGATTATCGTAAAATATATTTGGTATAATGTCCCATTCAGTGGCATACATTGTTGTAGGGGAATTGAGGGATTGATCCCGGGACCCCAATGATTGCGAGGTGGTCTTCGTAACCATTTAGTTCTGCTTATGTCCTCATCTATACCATAACCAACGATGGCATTCATTTTCTTCGTATTCATATAAAGACGTATTTGGCATCAGGTGAACCTGTTCACCTTTCCCATCTTATCACAGACACGTCCGATTCTCTGCCACACGTTCTTGATAATTTCTTCTCATTTTGCTATCGACGTGGGTGGCTTCCGTTGTAGAAATTTCATTACCACCTGCACGTGAAATAAGTGTTTCATTCTAAAGTGAAAGCAGCTGTGTATAGACAAGTATTCATTGTCCAATAAATGCAATAACATTTTTCGTAGTGTCCCTAGTGATATCGTCCAATATTTGTACCACGGCAGTGATAGTGTTGTTATGTTTTTTAACCTACTTTTGTCAAAAATCTTGGTGCTTTTGTTTTGTTTTTCTAAAGAGAGATTTTAAGAACTTAGGAAATATTTGCTACAAACTACGGTTTTAAATTGATTTTGTTCGTATTGTATATATTCTACAAACATCTCTGTGGGATTGGTTATATCTGAGGGTATTATGTGGTGGCGGTGGCGGTGGTGATTGTGCTTGTGGTATAGTGATGGAATGATGGTGATGGGGTTTGGTGTGTTTGTGTTAGTGGTGGGTGATTATGGTTGTTGCGATTTTGGTGTTGCTGGTGCTGATAGGATGATGATGGGGGTTGTGGTGGATTTCTTAGCAGCGTTGGTGGGACAGTGATGATAATGAAGGTGGTGATGGTGGGGGGTGGCGAGATGTCAATTGTGTGTTTACATCGCTATATCTATAGTTTTGCCGAGTAAGAATCAATTATGTTTGCCTCACTATCAATTTAAATATATAAACAAGACGCCTATAAGACTCAGCTGTGTTGTCCTGATGTCTGTTCAAAATAGAGAAGGTTCCAGGTTCAATGGCAAGAAATAAGACATTAAGCAAAAGTCTTTAAACTTCGAGCAATACTATGTGAGTTGAATAATGAAATCAGACCCCGTTCATATATATGACTGACTGAGTACACACGTGCTTTTTCTAAAAAAATGTCTTTCCCTCCTCTTCGCATTCTCTATCGTTCTATTTCATCTTTTATTTCTCATTCTAGAAGTATACCATAACCAACGATGCTGCGAGGGTAGCGACTGACTTACCAGCGCGGTAGAATACCAAAGAGTTCTCACCAAAATCAGCTGCCCTACTTCTCTCACCAAATACTGAAATGCCAAGGCAGCAACGCGTAAAAGAACAAGGAGAAGGCGTGCCCCTAAGGATAACATTTGCTGCCTAAAGGTGCTGCCACATTTCAATGAGAAGACGACCGCTGCTATCAGACAAACCATTCGTAGGGAGGGCACATTGTATGGCTGGCACATTCAGGACTCTCCTTGAGGAGACTGCTCCACAGACACCAACCGACATACAATGATATATGTACAAATCCTCATTGTCCCGTCAACAACGTAGAAGTGTAAATGAGAGCATATATGGTTTCTATGATCACGTAAAATAAATGTAGCTCATTATTCATCGGAAGTACAATAAGGAGTCTAGACTTCAGATCAAGAAACACGTGACAATGAGAGCCTCTGCAGTGAAAAATACATTTTGACAGATGCCACAGCTAAGACATTGAGGTCACCATAGACACAGCTGAAAGGAATATGGGAAATTTAAGGATTGAAGAGGCCACATTCAGTGGCCGAATAAAACCAGAGATAAATAATTGGTCAGAAATGAGGAGACAGAATGGTTAGGGAAGAAAGCTGATGTTTAGTTTTGTCATGGTTTGTTCAGATTCGTCCATGAAAAGAGGGTTTTAGCCCTGAAATATCATGATGGTAAATAGCATTGGCTAAAACATTACTTTGTTGTTTTCTATTGTTTCATTTGACATCATTTGTCCTTCGTAGTTTTCCAACACATTCTACCGGCTTTTAAAAAATATCGGTCTTTTACTACACACACACACACACACACACAGAAACACACACACGCACACAGAAACACACACACACAAACACTCATGCATACACACACACATACACATTACACAAACACTCATACATACACACACACACATACACACACACACACACAAACACTCATACAGACACACACACAGAGAGACACACAAACACTCATACATACACACACACACAGACACACACACACAGACACACACAGACACACACAGACACACACACACAGACACACATAGACACACACAGACACACACACATACACACACACAAACACTCATACAGACACACACACGCATAAACACACACACATACGCATACACACACACACAGATGTAATAATAATAATATATACAAATCCCGCTTACGGTGAAAGCAAAAATTGTTTGCTTGAAATTAATTTGTTGGTAATTCAACAAATATAAATGTTTATAACTGATTCAGAGCACTCGACAAGTTTTCTGGATTATAATATCCAATAATATTAAATAAATGGAAACTATATTTATAAAACCATATTTATTTTAATATATATATTTCAAGGGTACCAAAAACTTTGGTACGCTTTCATCAGATAAAATACAAAGTGTGTTTTATAAATTTTGACATAGCCAAGGAACATACCTTAATGGTTGAAGTTTTCCTTGGATAGTGGACTTAGAGACAGATTTTTCAAAATTGTTAAGATGAGTATGCAAATGAATATGTAAATGAGGTTGAGGTATATGTTTGAAAAAACGTTATTTTAGACACTATGGAGAATTTAGATATGTGTTTGTATTAGTAGGAAAGAAAGAAAAGGAAGAAAAAGGAAAAAAGAGAAAGGAAAAAAGAAAAGAAGACCTTATATTACGTTAATTTTGGGGAAAAATGTTGAACATTTACCTATATTATGTATATATAGTTACGTCCCTTTACGATCTGAGTTCAAATCCCGCCGAGGTTGACTTTGCCTTTCATCCTTACGGGGTCGATAAAATAAAGTACCAGTAATGCACTGGGTAATTGCTGGCCTTGTGCCTAAAGTAGAAACAATTATGTATATACTTATATGCAGAATTATGTTTGTAAGTATATATCTTATTACAATTTTGTAGTAGGTTATATGTAGAAATATCTGTATATATTAATAATTGCATATGTATTAGCATTAAAGAGATATAGATAATTTACAATTATTAGTTGTTTACGATGGAAGTTTATTTTGTGTTTTATGTAAATAGATAGGTATTTCAAGTTATGAGACGAGAACAATTTATAGATTAAAATATTTTGTTCAGCATTGAAAATGTTTTCATAATATTGTTAATTTAGCGAAGTTATATATATAATAAGTTTACACGATTGAGAAAGGAAAGATAACTCCAATTTTGTTTGTTAATCGATAAATTTGAAAAGTTAGTGTGAGATTAATTATTTTAGTGAATTTTTGAAAATCAAAAAAGAGGAGATACGTAATGTGCTTATCTAAGAAACTGTCGTGAAGAGGTTAAATTCTTCTAATGTCAGTTAATGATTATCAATCTACATCTAAAAAATATATTTTTAGAGGGTGTCATTAGAAAAATAATAATAATAATGTAAGAATTAAAAATTAAAATTATACACACACACACACACACACACACACACACACACACACACACACACACACACACACACACACACACACACACACACACACACATATATATATATATATATATATATATATATATATATATATTAAAAGAAATGTTTGCTGAAAGGTAAAAGTATTACAAATATTAGAGATATTCACATTTAGAAATATTAAAATATTAAATATATTAATAATTTTAAATTGTTAAAGAGGATAGGATCATTTGGAAGGATTATAGGAATATTATAAATTAAACATAGTTCTGAACGTGGAATTTTGGCGATGTCTGCAAGAAGAAAATAACTCTGTTCTGAGATTAATAGAATTTTGACAGTTAATTATATAAAAAAACTTCTTCGATACGCAATTTACAGAATCTTGATAAAGTCATATTGCGGTATGCATGCACTTCGAAATGGTTTTCCAAGATATTGAATAGTCTATATTTCTTGCTTTTTAAGTTCCATATAAGATGGGAAAGTGAAGTAGAAGACTTTTTATCAGATCTTTTAAAAGTATGATTATGGTTATTCCAGCGTTCTTTAAATTTTGTAGAAGTGGCACCAACATAGTTAAATATTTTATCTCTAGTTTTAACTGTGCATTTATAAACTACGTTTTTATCTAAGCAATTATTTTGTAAAGGGCAGTTTGATTTGATTCTACATTTACATTTTATAGAATTGTTGCTCGGAACGGTACTATTATACTGGATATTGCTAGAAATATTATTATTGCTATTTTGGTTATTTTGGTTAGGGTTTAAATTTAAGTTTCTATTATTAATTCTATTTATATTTTGTACTGTGTTCATGGTAGCAGAGTAGGATAGTTTTATAGTGTGCCTGTTAAAAATAGAGTGGTATCTGTGGGCTTTAGGAAAACATTTATCTAGTGCTTTAAAGAATAGCTTTGCTAAAGGTGTTTTAACGATTAATGAGAATGGGGGCGGGAGTACCAAATCATATTTCTAGTTCTAGTTTTTGTTTGGTTTAGTGTTTAATTTAAATTGTTTATTATTATTATAGTTAATACTTTTTAATCCTTAATAATTAATACTTTTTAATCCCGCCGAGGTTAACTTTGCCTTTCATCCTTACGGGGTCGATAAAATAAAGTACCAGTAATACGCTGAGTATTTGTTGGCCTTTTGCCAAAAGTAGAAACAATTATTATAATTAATACTAGGATGATTTGCCATGTTATTGTTATCAATGTATTTAATTTTATTCGAATATCCTGCTCTATTTAAAGCTTCATTATAATTTTCAGCCTTATCATCAAAAATATTTTTGGACCGGTAAAGCTGCTCGGGGTCTGGTTTGGTCCGGACCTCCAGGTGGAGAAAAATTGTAACGAGGTGACGGCCAAGGTGTTTGCGCTCACCCAGAAGTGGGCCGAGAGCAAACTATCCTTGAAAGGTCGGGCGGAGGTGGCGAACACTTTTATCGCGTCTGTCATCTACTACCGCTTGACCGTCGTACCTTGTCCAGCCAAAACGCTCACCAAAATGGAGCGCGCTCTCTTCCAATTCATTTGGAAGAAGCGGGCTCCTTTGGTGAGAAGATCCATCTGCTGCCAACACCCTTACAACGGAGGGCTAGGGATGCCGTGGCTGACGATGCGCAAACACGCGCTCGGGTTTCGGCATCTCTACGTATTCCTCACCGGACAAACGGTGTGGGCCCCGCTCTTGAGGCGAGCCTTCCAACGACTCGTCTCGCTGACCGAGCTGCAGTCCTGCGCACGCATTCATACAATGCCCGGGCGTTACCGACATGTGGGGCTATGTAGAACGACTATTGTCGCGGGTGGGACCAATCCGGTTGACCACCGAGTCCATTGTCATGATCAAACCGCCACCCTCCTTCAAAAACGAAGGAGAGGCGCTTTTGCTTTGTGTGATAGCTATGGCGAAAGAGGTTATATGGTGGACAAGGTTAAAAGGGCTGAGGTCAGACACCTTTCTCTCCGGCCAACAACTGATTGTTTTTTTCAAATACCACTTTGGAAGAAGAATCAGGATGGAGAGAGAGGTGCTATACCCCAGCAAATTTTATGAAAGGTGGGTGAAAATGGCGAGAATGGCCCGAGAGAATGGGCCTTCTCTCTATATCAGCCTGTAGGTTGAGGAAAAAGAGGAAGAGAGGAAAGGGGTACAAACTCTTTGTACTCCTGGAGATGAGAGTTGCACATTGTTTCGGGGGTGTATGTGTTACCCATATGAAATGTCTCCCCCTATTGGGGAAAATCGATTAACTTTTAAATTGTATTTGTGATAATATTTTACACGTTTTTATTGTATGTAAACTTCACCCTTTGTATTTGTCCCCTTCTTTTGTGCCCCTCTGACTAATAAAGAAACATATCTATCTATCTATCTATATATATATATATATATATATATATATATATATATATATATATATATTTATTTATTTAGGTTTGTTGGTTCACCACTGGATAGAATTGGTCATTCCGTATGGTCAATCTTGATGTAATATTATGGAGAGTACTCGATATCCCACCTTGATGACTTATCGAGATTCCCTATAATACACTTAAACTTTTTCATATAAGATTCTCTCGTTAATTTCATTAAATAATTCTCGCAACACAAACCTTTAATTTTCTATTAATTTTCTAAGAATTTAATTTCATCCTATAATTCTTAACATAAGTTAACCTTCCAATTTTCTGTTCACACGTTAGATTATACAGACACCCATATATATGCCTTTGTTAAAATATGTGTTCTTTGGAATAACATTTTTCTCGGCGTCTTCTAGCATGACTGTAGTGTGACCCTTACGCTGACTTCTCTTCTTACTTTCTTTCTTTCTTTCTTTCTTTCTTTCTTTCTTTCTTTCTTTCTTTCTTTCTTTCTTTCTTTCTTTCTTCTTTTTTTATTCTCTGACGGAGAGGTGGTAGTACATTATAAGCCTTCGCCCCCTCACCAGATGGCCATTAGTAGACTGAGTTGCCATCGCTGACCGAGGTGAAAGCAACTAGTTGGTCAGTCGTCCTCACTCTCTCTGATTTCGGACCCATGGATTTTATATATTTCTTTTTTTTATATATTCCTTCGTTACATTTCGAATACCTGATGACATCACCGGATTCATACGGAACCCGGTCATTGAAATGATCATGGTATAATAAACTTTCCAAGGATTTACACCAGTCCAGCCTCCTGTTATTTTATTTATATATATATATATATATATTGTTATACTTGGGGAGGGTCATATTTGTGTAATATTGCCAGAATTAATAACAGAACACACTCACTGTTTGGTTGGTTTTCGCTTTTCGCTTCTTTGTCTTTTTCTTTGTCTTTTATATCGGTAATCTAATTTATATATATATATATATATATTGTGTGTCTGTATGTGTGTGTGTGTGTGTGTGTGTGTGTGTGTGTGTGTGTGTGTGTGTGTGTGTGTGTGTGTGTGTGTGTGTGTGTGTGTGTGTGTGTGTGTGTGTCTGTGTGTGTCTGTGTGTGTCTGTGTGTGTCTGTGTGTGTCTGTGTTTTTGTGTTTGTGTAATTATGTGTTTGTGTGTAGCTCTTCATTCATGCAATATTAAATACGTTAGAAATAAATAGGTCGTCTTCTATCAAACCTCAGTCAAAGCCATCTCACTGCGCGTGCGCAGAAAGAACAACCACAGTTAATCACACACCTCAATTACATATGCACTTATGCACATATTCCTATACATTCACATACTTGCACATACATATATACCCGTACACTCATGCACACATACTCTCATACACTCATACACACACAAATAAACACACACACTATATGCTTTCATTTGTATACACATGCATACAATGTCGTGGTGATGGTAATGGTGGTGGTGGTGGTGGTGGTAATAGTGGTGGTAGTAGTGGTGGTAGTAGTGGTGTGGTGGTAGTGTTGGTGGTGGTGGTAGTGGTGGTGGTAGTGGTGGTGGTGGTGGCCAAATCATTGGAGAAATAGTTCATATGCCACCATTGCCCCCACCCGTACCCCACCATTATCCCACCATTACCCCACCATTATCCCACCATTATCCCACCCTATCCCACCATTACCCCACCATTATCCCACCATACCCCACCATACCCCACCATATCCCACCATTACCCCACCATTATCCTACCATTACCCCACCATACCCCACCATATACCACCATTACCCCACCATTATCCCACGATATCCCCACTATATCCCACCATATCCCACCATATCTCACCATATCTAACCCTTATCCCACCATTATCCCACCATTATCCCACCATTATCCCACCATTATCCCACCATTATCCCACCATTATCCCACCATTATCCCACCATTATCCCACCATTATCCCACCATTATCCCACCTAATCCCACCGTTATCCCACCACTAACCCACCATTATCCCACCATTACCCCACCATACCCCACCATTATCCAACGATATCCCCACGATATCCCATCATATCCCATCATATCCCACCATATCTCACCATATCCCACCATTATCCCACCATTATCCCACCATTACCCCACCATACCCCACCATATCCCACCATTACCCCACCATTATCCCACCCTTACCCCACCCTTACCCCACCATACCCCACCATTACCCCACCATTATCCCACGATATCCCCATCATACCCCACCATATACCACCATTACCCCACCATTATCCCACGATATCCCCGCCATATCCCATCATATCCCACCATATCTCACCATATCCCACCATTATCCCACCTAATCACACCATTATCCCGCCATTATCCCACCATTATCCCGCCATTATACCACCATTATCCCACCATTATCCCACCTAATCCCACCATTATCCCACCATTACGCCGCCATTATCCCACCATTACCCCACCATTACCCCACCATATCCCACCATTACCCCACCATTATCGAACGATATCCCCACGATATCCCACGATATCCCACCATATCTCACCATATCCCACCATTATCCCACCTAATCCCACCATTACGCCACCATTATCCCACAATATCCCCACGATATCCCACGATATCCCACCATATCTCACCATATCCCACCATTATCCCACCTAATCCCACCATTACGCCACCATTATCCCACAATATCCCCACGATATCCCACGATATCCCACCATATCTCACCATATCCCACCATTATCCCACCTAATCCCACCATTACGCCACCATTATCCCACAATATCCCCACCATATCTCACCATATCGCACCATATCTCACCATATCCCACCATTATCCCACCATTACCCCACCATTATCCCACCATTAACCCACCATATCCCACCATATCCCACCATTATCCCACCATCCCCCTCCATTCCCCCACCATATCCCACCATTCCCCCACCACCACCACCACCACCATCTCTGTTCTGTCTTCAAATCCAACCTTCCTCTTAATAATGGTTTACTCCTGACTTGTCTACACTCAAAATATTCAATCCCACCATTTAGAGTTTTTCACCTTTTGCATTTCTGTTGCTGCTATTATTGTTGTTGTTGTTGTTGTTGTTGTTGTTGTTGTTGTTGTTGTTGTTGTTGTTGTTGTTGTTGTTGTTGTTGTTGTTGTTGTTGTTGTTGTTGTTGTTGTTGTTGTTGTTGTTGATGGTTTTATTGGTGTTGGTGTTGGTGTTGTTGTTGCTGTTTTTGTTGATGTTGTTGTTTTTGTTGATGATGTTGCTGTTGTTGATGTTGTTGTTGTTATTATTGTTGTTGTTGTTTTTGTTGTTGTTGTTGCAGTTGTTGCTGTTGTTGTTGTTGTTGCAAATATTGCTGTTGCTGTTGTTGTTAATGCGTTTTTTTCTCTTTTTCTTATATGATGTATTATTTTTGTAGTAATAGTAGCAGCAGCAGCAGCAGCAGCAGCAGTAGTAGTAGTAGTAGTAGTAGTAGTAGTAGTAGCAACAGCAGCAGCAGTAGTAGCAGCAGCAGCTGTAATAGTAGTAGTAGTAGTAGTAGTAGTAGTAGTAGTAGTAGTAGTAGTAGTAGTAATTGTTATTGTCATTGAGCTCCATGTTGATTGGTCGATATCAATCAGGCATCTGATTAACGACCTTCAATCCGTGACCATCACATATGTGTGTTAAGGTTTGATGTAAATGGACCACCATCGATGTTTTATTCCAATTGTTCAATCCATGGAACAGCCAATAAATTAATATATAGATGGCTGAGTATTCCAAAGACTAGTGTTCTCTTAAACTGATTCTCATGTAGAATCAGTGAGACGATATATGACGCGGCCGGACTGCAGGCAAATACCTCCGACTAGTAAATTCCATTGGTTTGGCTAACTTAACCACAAGACTATGTTCAACAAAAGATCTCAGCTTCTTCTACCCAATAACACTTTAACTCCTGTATTTTAGAATAATCTAATCAGCAGTGTCTGTGTTAACCTTTCACTATAATCAGGACTGGCTTAGACCTTGGGCGGCACGGAGCACTTCAGGTTTCGGGGTGCAACAAAAATATAAATAACTGCTTCTACTTTTGGCACAAGACCAGCTATTACCCAGTACATTACTGGTATTTTATTTTATCGACCCCGTAAGGATGAAAGGCAAGGTTAACCTCGTCGGGATTTGAACTCAGACTGTAAAGACACGTAACTCTGCTGGAAAGTATGGCGTCCGACCCTCTACCGATACTGCCAATCCACCGCCCTTATATAAATAACGACAAAAATTAGAGCAACGGTAACAAAAAAAAACACAAATAAAAGATTACAAAAAAAATATATAAAAATTTAATAACCAAAAATTATAATTGTAGGCATGGGTGGAGTTAAGGATTTCACTAACAAATGGTTTGGGATTCAGTTCCAATACGCCGCAGCATGAGGGTTGGATTTAGACCTTGATGATCCTGGGGCACTTCAGATTTGGGGGGTCCCCTCATACACAAAAATTAGAATACAATACAATGTTGGCTGTCACCGAAATATATATAGCAGTATATCTATAATTTATAATAAACGAAGCCAAATTTTACATATTTGTCTTAATTATTATATATATATATATATATATATATATATATATATAGCAGAAATATATATATATATGTATATATATGTATGTTTGTAATAGGAAAAAGTATGACCCCGACGGTAGAGCTCAAGCCTTTTCGACGGCTATTTCTGGACTGCGTTATGGTCCATTTGGTTCCTTACCACAACTCCTACGTTACATATATATATATAGGAGAAAGAGAATTTTTTCGAAATCACTAGACGTATCTGAAGAACTTGCGAATCAAGAGTCAGGCTCGATCCACTAACAGATCGCACCTCGAACTATTCGCCGGAGAAACAATTGTAATACGTAATAAATTGTGTTCCGACGCATCACTGATTCTTCGTTTTCCATATTATATATATATATATACATACATATATGTGTGTGTGTGTGTGTGTGTGTGTGTGTGTGTGTGTGGAAAGAGAGAGAGAGGGAGAGAGAGAGAGAGAGAGAGAGAGAGAGAGAGAGAGAGAGAGAGAGAGAGAGACAGAGACAGAGAGAGAAGAATTGATACCAGTACTGCAATGATGCTTTATCGATTTTGAAAGAACGAAAGGTAAAATGGAACTTACTGTTATATGAATTTGGGATAGAGAGAGACGGAAGAAATACGGCAAAGCTAGGTGGTTCGTTCTCACGACTCGGCCAATTCACTGCGTTATAATGAGTGTTTCCCAACATATAAAAGGAATCAGCATTATTCACAGAATATATATTGAAGAGGTAAATTGAAGATGTAGGAATTTAGATGAAAGATAATGAAAACCAGATGGAAACAATTTATTATTTAATGTGTAATCAGTTGGCTCTGAATTAGATTATATATTTATGTATATCCCATACGTTCAGTTCACAGATAGAACCTGTAGCTACTTCACCTTTCATTTCGTTTGGGCTCGAAAGAAATGAGCATCAAGTATGTACAGGAGTCGATTCAATGGTTAATTTATCTCAACTATAAATACATAAAATATGGTGTAGACCATTGGACAGGTTTCGTTTACTATACTAAGCTCTGTGGTTGAGATTTCATAGATGGAACCTGTGCAAAAACCCATAGGATGGAATCTTTCTCGGTTTGTAGTCTTGATCTGTTGTCTGCTCCTTGTGTGCCTTTAGAAAACTCCATTCTGTGCCGAATATCTTAGACCAGACCTCTGATATGAGAGGTGACGAATTGACAGAAATTTGGCCCTCAAATTATTTAACATGGGCCTCAGTATTTGTTCCGACTCACTGCGCTCCGATTTCAAAAAATGTCGAGATCAACTTTGCTTTCCATCCTTTCAAGATCAATAAAGTACCAGTTTGTTATTGAAGTGGGCTTTTTTCTCTCTGGTTATCAGATAGTAGAAATCGGTTGTGGGTTGCTCTGGATTGAGATGGACTTCACCCGTATTAAAATGCCCAAAGCACCATGGTGACTGGATGGCATCCCCTTCGACTCCCTCAAGTGTTATACGCCCTTTATTTACTATTTTATGAATCGATGATACTGAGTCAATATGAGAAATTCTTAAATGCAGAGTTTGCAATGTTGTCCAACTACAAGGATAGATCTTCCGACGGCCTCTACAAGGCTGTTATACCAACTCGACTAACCACTCGGTAAATTAACGTGTAAGTAGTGTATTTCATGGACACGTATAACTTTAAAGTAATTGCTAAGTTGGAGCAGCTTTATAGAATCTAAGTAATAAGGGAGGGGGCGTAAGGTGGAATATGAAGGGGGGATGGCAGGGGAGTAACAACAACAATATCACAAATAATAACAATAATTATCGGAAGAAGACAAAGAATAATAAGAAGAAAAAAGGGCAGAACAAAAACAACAGAAACAAGAATATTAATAACTAAAACAACAACAACAGCTACAACAACATTAATAACTAAAACAACAACAACAGTAGAAATAACAACAACAACAACAGCAACAGTAGAAATAACAACAACAACAACGACAGTAGAAATAACAACAACAACAACAGTAGAAATAACAACAACAACAACAGTAAATTAATATCGATATTTGCCAACTTTGGAACAATATCTACAATGATATAATATTGCCTAAACTCTCTCTCTCTCTCTCTCTCTCTCTCTCTCTCTCTCTCTCTCTCTCTCTCTCTCTCTTACTCTCTCTCTTACTCTCTCTCTTACTCTCTCTCTTACTCTCTATCTGTTGCTCTCCTATTTATATCATGTCTCTCTTTCTGTGTCTTTGTAACTATCTATATATCTCTCATACTCCGTCTCTCTCTCTCTCTCTCTCTCTCTCTCTCTCTCTCTCTCACTCTCTCTCTCTCTCTCTCTCTCTCTCTCTCTATATATATATATATATATATATATATATATATATATATATATATATATATGTATATATATATCGTGTTAAGTTCTGTTTGAAACAGAACTTAAAACGATGAGTTCTTGTTTTTGGATATGTCACTATTTATAAAACAACTTTTGTATTTTATCTGATGAAAGCGTACCAAAATTTTGGCGTCCTTGAAATATATATAATAAAATAAATATGGTTTCATAAAGATAGTTTCCATTTATTAATATTATTGATAATTGATATTATACTCCAGAAGAATCCTGTAGAGTTCTTCGAATCTGTTATAAATAAATTTGTTGAATAACCAACTAATTAAATAACTCTTTGCTCTCTCTCTCTCTCTCTCTCTATATATATATATATATATATATATATATATATACAATAAATAAATATATATATATATATACATATATATATATATATACATATATGCATATATATATTATTTATTGTGTATATTATATATATATATATATATATATATATATATATATATATATATATATACATATGATGTATATGTATATACATATATATATATATATACATATACATCATATGTATATACGACAGACCCTCCATCTCAACTCTACTTTTGAAAAGCAGAAGAACTGCGAAACCGGTAAAGGAACCAAATAAATATATATATATATATATTTTTTAAATAAGACTCCGGTTGCGTTTTCGATTTCATCTTTTTTTCTTTATACTTTCACTCGTGTAGGACACCTCGGTTATTTTTCATTTTGTAAAAAAACCTCACTTTCTAATATATATATATATATATATATATATATATATATATGTATATATATATATATATATATATATATATATATATATATATATATATATATATATATATATATATATATATATATATATATATATATATATATATATATATATATATATATATCAATAGAAATAACAGGAGGCAGGACTGGTGTAAATCCTTGAAAGGTTTATTATACTATGATCATTTCAATGACCGGGTTCCATATGAATCCAGTGATTTCATCCTGTTATTTTTATTGATAATTAACTCCGTATTCGCACCACCAACTACACAAACGAAGACGGGTGAACTGCACTACGTTAAGTACTCTCCACAATATTACACCAAGATTGGCCATATGGAATTCTATCCAGTGGTGAATCAACAAACCTAAAGATATATATATATATATATATATATATATATATATATATAAATTAATAAAAACAATGAATAAATACAAAGAAACAGTTCCTTATATTGAAAAATTCAGCATTTTACGATCGTTTCTAGGATATATATCTGTGTGTTGGTGTGTATATCATATAGATCTATGTAAAAATTTTACAAACTATCAGAGGGAATATATATACCTACACATACATATGCTGTCTTCATACAGATTGGACACTGTCGTATATTTTGGTAGATTTATCTACATATATATATATATATATGAGAGACGTAAAATAAGAAAATTATAAAATTAACTTACTTACTAAAATATCACTTCCAACTAATTAGTTTCTGGAATGGAGTAAATATATTTTCCGAAGAAGATATTGAGAAACATTCCGTCGTCAGGGAAGTCTATTCTCATCTAAGTTTCCAGGCAAAGCGAGGACTCTGGAAACTTATTAAAAAATAATTCAGTGGATAGGAAATAGCAAAGCGTGGACTGAATTCATAGCCATTGAGAAAATCACTGCCTCTGCGTCTGTGGCAAATTCAAAAAGAATCAAACACGTGACATCGAGGTCAATCAGTGGAAAGTGGTTTGCTAATAAGACAGCGGCCTGCCTACTACCATAGCAGCAGCCATGGCCAATATTGCTCGACAAATAATTTGGAGATAATTATAAAGCATTAATATCTAGTAACATATATATATATATATATATATATATATATATATATATATATATATATATATAGTAATAATAATAAAATTGAAGACTAAAATCCAGAGAGGGCTCGATAAGGAAAATATATATCAAATATATAAGAACCGAAGAGCAAATATTTATTAAAATAACAGATTAAAGTTTCAGAAGATCCCGTTAAGGGTGAAAGCAGCGATTCTTTGCTTAAACTTTAATCTGTTATTTTAATAAATATATATATATATATATATATATACAATCGTATACAAACAAACATCCGTATGTATGTATGTGACTGTATGTACGCCTCTCTATTTCTCTCTCTCATACACATCACTAAACATTTACAACTCCACTAAAGAAGTACACGTGTCTGTGTTAACCTCAGTTGTAATACAGGAATAAGTGAAACTTATTACAATTATTTTCACAATCAACATTGTATTGATGGCTCTTTACGTTCGTGTGTATGTGCATGTATGTGTGAGTGTGTGTGCATGTATATATGTATGTGTGTGTGAGTGTGTGCGCATGTATGTATGTGTGTGTGAGTGCGTGTGCATGTGTGTGTGTGTGTGTGTGTGTGTGTGTGTGTGTGTGTGTGTGTGTGTGTGTGTGTGTGTGTGTGTGTGTGTGTGTGTTCTGGAATATAAAAATACAGAGGACCTTGGAAAAATTAAAGGGATTCTAATAAACTGTCATTTGAAAACTTTGGTTTGTACTAATTTACACGTTTTTCTGTCTCTGCCCACTAAGAAAGTAATATATGTTTTTATTCCTGACTGCGCCATTACGACCTCTTCAGGCGGCATTCGAACTGGTTATGTATATATTACTGTGAATTCAGTCTTTCATCTATGGTTATCATATCATTGTTTAAATCCACACACACACATATATATATATATACATTACAATACAACGGGAGGAAACACAATAGTACCACTGATGATTTCAAAGGTGTGGGATGAACAACTTTGATCGACTATATATTTATTTGTATTTATATTTTTCAGTGTTGATCAATCAATGATAAACATTGATTTTCAGCTAAATTAACTATAAGGATATAAAATATACAGAAGAGAAAACCAATCTGAACCAAACTGTGTGTTTTATTATTATTTCTGTCAATATTATAACAATATGACCCTCCTAAATATAACAATATTTGTTTCAACACACGATTTCATATCAAAAACCTTCCAAAACAACAAATATATATATATATATATATATATATATATATATATATATATATATATATATATATATATATATATATATATCGAATGTAGAAAAGTAACACGCGAGTTGATGTATATAAAAACAAACAGTAGAAAGGAAAAGGATTCTTTCAGTAGAAAATGTTGAAGAGATTTTCTTCAGTGAAATATCAAAACATTAATTTATTTACAATATCGGTTTCAGCATTATATGCATTGTCAGTTGCGGTTATACAGAATATTGTTAAGTTGCATATTTGTACAAATAGTGATAATAATAATAATGAAGAAAATAAAATAAAAAGGGGAAGAACAATTAATGTTCACATACATGTTCATTCAGAGAAGAGAGAGTTCATTTCTCTGTCCAACCTACTCTGCTTATAGTTTGGTTGTCTATAATTATTCCGAGCATCCACAGTTATCTCCCTATATCGACCTATCGTGGGTTTACTCCCCCTCCCCTGTTAGGTGACTGTTTCTGCACGTACGTATTCGTGCAGTTGTTTTCCTTTTCCGTACAACCTCATTTAAACCGAGCTGATGATCCGAATAAGGTGAAGAAACAATTGTTCGCGGTAATGGTGAACTATCTGTTGTGGAACTACTTCTACCAATCTCGTTCCATGGACTGACACCTCTACTACTACGGATATAACCCAGCAGTGTTCTACTATTATATATATAATCAATCACAGAGAAGTAATTAAACATATTAAACTTATGCCCAAATCCCAATATGGGATGATATGAGATCGACTAAAATAAGTCAGTTTTATACAGTTGCCCAATCATGGCTTCTGAAAATCCAGAACTAATATTAATTATTTCAAAACATTGGAACAACTAATGCTGGCAGAATACACAATAACAAAATATAAACAAACGTAATTACTTCACGAGGCTCGAGAAGGATAAATATATATCAAATATAAAAGAAGCCTAGAGCAAGTCTTGAGCATCGCCGGGCCATTCTGCTAGTATATAATAATGATCATTGTTTCTACTTTTGGCATAAGGCCAGCAATTACCCAGTGCATTACTGGTACTTTATTTTATCGACCCCGTAAGGATGAAAGGCAAAGTTAACCTTGCCCGGATTTGAACTCAGAATGGCAAGGGCTGTAACTCTATGCGTCAAAGCATGGCGTCCAACTCTCTACCGATACTGCCAATCCACCGCCTAATAATAATAATATTAATGGGAGTAAGTATACTCATTTAGAGAGTGTTACTTTTAGCTCAACGCAGTGAGGGTCATGCAGAGCTGTTATATATTTATAGTATATAAATCAAAGAATTTTATAAATCCTTTAATTCTTTGGTTTATATACTAAATATATATATATATATGTGTG
>OZ024743.1:81646966-81664466 GCA_964016885.1 Eledone cirrhosa
CACAAAGAAGAATAATTGAATGCGTGTTACGAACTATGAGGTTGTTCCAAGAAACCAAACTAAATTCGTGTAGTAAAATATATAAATAAAAATATCGTGGTCTAGTTTTATGTGTGGGTATGTGTGTGTGTATGAGTGTATGTGTTTGTGTATGTGTGTGTATGTATGTGTGTATGTGTGTGTATGTATGTGTGTATTTATGTGTGTGTGTATGTGTGTGCGTATGTGTGTGTATGTGTGTATGTATGTGTGTGTATGTGTGTGTGTATGTGTATGTGTGTATGTATGTGTGTGTGTCTATGTGTGTGTATGTGTGTATGTGTGTATGTGTGTGTATATGTGTGTGTGGCTAAGGTGATCTGGTCACCCAGATAGGTGTGGTGATCTTATATTGTCAGTATTATTCAATAACTATCTGTATAGGAGATTACATTCAAACATCGTGTGGCTGTATTTACAACTTATATATATACTGTATATATATATATATATATATATATATATATATATATATATATATATATATATATATATATATTTATTTATTAAAATAACAGATTAAAGTTTAAGCAAAGAATCGCTGCGGTCACCCTTAACGGGATCTTCAAATTTATTATTATTACTATATATATATATATATATATATATATATATATATATATATATATATATATATATATATACATATATATATATATATATATATATATATATATATATATATATATATATATATATATATATATATATATATATATATATATATATATATATAAAATTTAGGTGAGCGGAACAAGCAAACATTAAACAATCTTTTAAATAAATTAAAATACGATTTAAATATTAACTCACCTGTCCAAAATGCTATTACCGACGGTTTCGCTTCACAAACGATTGGAAATCCAGAGAATTTCCAACGGAAAGATCAGCTCTTCAGACAGCTATTTCCATTCTATAGGACGTAAAGTCTCACAGTTTGTAAATATAGCGCTTACTGCCCGTTAGTATGAGGTCAGGGCGTTAATGTGACCTACACATAAACTGGCCATTAGTAAAAGCGGGAATATCATAGGCGTGTTGTTTGCCACGCCACTAAAAGTAGCAGCAAGGTACAGCGTTTTTTTCTCTACAGACAGGGAGAATATACATAAAATGAGATTAATATCCTATAGTTCTGGTATCTCAAATTAGTACCATTGAACAACAAATGTATTATAGACACCCTATATATTTCCGTAGGTACTCAGTACCTGTGGGATATTAATCTCATTTTATGTATATATATATATATATATATATATATATATATATAGAATAAATTGAAAAATTTATAAAGTTGAGTCTTCATCAGAAAGTACATGTACCATCGAAATATCTACGAGGAAACACGTATTCTAAAATGGACGTATTAATTTGCATATTATTAGCATTTGTGTTGGAAGTTAATTAAAATATATATTAAGTTTTATTCTAAACAGTCAAAATATACGATAAATGTGTAACTGTGAAACCATGCGCCTTCATACATACCAGGCTCCTCTCGTTACGCCTCCGATATTGTACAAGGCAGAGTCAATGGCCGATACAGTGCCTCTGATGCTGTACAAGGCAGAGTCAATGGCCGATAGTGTGCTACTGATGTTGTACAAGGCAGAGTCAATGGCCGATACAACGTGGCACCAGCGAAGTTGCAACTCATTTCTTCAGTTGAGTAAACTGGAGAAATCTGAAATAAAGTGTCTTGCGCAAGGACACAACGCATCACCCGGTACGAGATTCGAACTCAACCTCTCAATTGCAAGCCCAATGTTCTAACCACAAAGACATGCGCCTTCACTGGCATGCATGGTTGACTGTGCTACCGATGTTGTATAAGGCAGAGTCAATGGCCGATACAGTGCCTCTGATGTTGTACAAGGCAGAGTCAATGGCCGATACAGTGCCTCTGATGTTGTACAAGGCAGAGTCAATGGCCGATACAGTGCCTCTGATGTTGTACAAAGCAGAGTCAATGGCCGATACAGTGCCTCTGATGTTGTATAAGGCAAAGTCAATGGCCGATACAGTGCCTCTGATGTTGTACAAGGCAGAGTCAATGGCCGATACAGTGCCTCTGATGTTGTACAAGGCAGAGTCAATGGCCGATACAGTGCCTCTGATGTTGTACAAGGCAGAGTCAATGGCCGATACAGTGCCTCTGATGTTGTACAAGGCAGAGTCAATGGCCGATACAGTGCCTCTGATGTTGTACAAGGCAGAGTCAATGGCCGATACAGTGCTATGGATGTTGTACAAGGCAGAGTCAATGGCCGATACAGTGCCTCTGATGTTGTACAAGGCAGAGTCAATGGCCGATACAGTGCTATGGATGTTGTACAAGGCAGAGTCAATGGCCGATACAGTGCCTCTGATGTTGTATAAGGCAAAGTCAATGGCCGATACAGTGCCTCTGATGTTGTACAAGGCAGAGTCAATGGCCGATACAGTGCCTCTGATGTTGTACAAGGCAGAGTCAATGGCCGATACAGTGCTATGGATGTTGTACAAGGCAGAGTCAATGGCCGATACAGTGCCTCTGATGTTGTACAAAGCAGAGTCAATGGCCGATACAGTGCCTCTGATGTTGTACAAGGCAGAGTCAATGGCCGATACAGTGCCTCTGATGTTGTACAAGGCAGAGTCAATGGCCGATACAGTGCCTCTGATGTTGTATAAGGCAGAGTCAATGGCCGATACAGTGCCTCTGATGTTGTACAACGCAGAGTCAATGGCCGATACAGTGCTATGGATGTTGTACAAGGCAGAGTCAATGGCCGATAGTGTGCTACTGATGTTGTACAAGGCAGGGTCAATGGCCGATACAGTGCCACTGATGTTGTATAAGGCAGGGTCAATGGCCGATACAGTGCCTCTGATGTTGTACAAGGCAGAGTCAATGGCCAATACAGTGCCTCTGATGTTGTACAAGGCAGAGTCAATGGCCGATACAGTGCTATGGATGTTGTACAAGGCAGAGTCAATGGCCGATAGTGTGCTACTGATGTTGTACAAGGCAGAGTCAATGGCCGATACAGTGCCACTGATGTTGTACAAGGCAGAGTCAATGGCCGATAGTGTGCTACTGATGTTGTACAAGGCAGAGTCAATGGCCGATACAGTGCCACTGATGTTGTACAAGGCAGAGTCAATGGCCGATAGTGTGCTACTGATGTTGTACAAGGCAGAGTCAATGGCCGATACAGTGCCACTGATGTTGTACAAGGCAGAGTCAATGGCCGATACAGTGCCACTGATGTTGTACAAGGCAGAGTCAATGGCCGATACAGTGCCACTGATGTTGTACAAGGCAGAGTCAATGGCCGATACAGTGCTATGGATGTTGTACAAGGCAGAGTCAATGGCCGATACAGTGCCACTGATGTTGTACAAGGCAGAGTCAATGGCCGATACAGTGCCTCTGATGTTGTACAAGGCAGAGTCAATGGCCGATACAGTGCCTCTGATGTTGTACAAGGCAGAGTCAATGGCCGATACAGTGCCTCTGATGATGTACAAGGCAGAGTCAATGGCCGATACAGTGCTACTGGTGTTGTACAAGGCAGAGTCAATGGCCGATACAGTGCCTCTGATGATGTACAAGGCAGAGTCAATGGCCGATACAGTGCCTCTGATGTTGTACAAGGCAGAGTCAATGGCCGATACAGTGCCTCTGATGATGTACAAGGCAGAGTCAATGGCCGATACAGTGCTATGGATATTGTACAAGGCAGAGTCAATGGCCGATACAGTGCCACTGATGTTGTACAAGGCAGAGTCAATGGCCGATACAGTGCTATGGATGTTGTACAAGGCAGAGTCAATGGCCGATACAGTGCCACTGATGTTGTACAAGGCAGAGTCAATGGCCGATACAGTGCCACTGATGTTGTACAAGGCAGAGTCAATGGCCGATACAGTGCCTCTGATGTTGTACAAGGCAGAGTCAATGGCCGATACAGTGCCTCTGATGATGTACAAGGCAGAGTCAATGGCCGATACAGTGCTATGGATGTTGTACAAGGCAGAGTCAATGGCCGATACAGTGCCACTGATGTTGTACAAGGCAGAGTCAATGGCCGATACAGTGCTATGGATGTTGTACAAGGCAGAGTCAATGGCCGATACAGTGCCACTGATGTTGTACAAGGCAGAGTCAATGGCCGATACAGTGCTATGGATGTTGTACAAGGCAGAGTCAATGGCCGATACAGTGCTATGGATGTTGTACAAGGCAGAGTCAATGGCCGATACAGTGCCACTGATGTTGTACAAGGCAGAGTCAATGGCCGATACAGTGCCTCTGATGTTGTACAAGGCAGAGTCAATGGCCGATACAGTGCCTCTGATGTTGTACAAGGCAGGGTCAATGGCCGATACAGTGCTATGGATGTTGTACAAGGCAGAGTCAATGGCCGATACAGTGCTATGGATGTTGTACAAGGCAGAGTCAATGGCCGATACAGTGCTATGGATGTTGTACAAGGCAGAGTCAATGGCCGATACAGTGCTATGGATGTTGTACAAGGCAGAGTCAATGGCCGATACAGTGCCTCTGATGTTGTACAAGGCAGAGTCAATGGCCGATACAGTGCCTCTGATGTTGTACAAGGCAGGGTCAATGGCCGATACAGTGCTATGGATGTTGTACAAGGCAGAGTCAATGGCCGATACAGTGCCTCTGATGTTGTACAAGGCAGAGTCAATGGCCGATACAGTGCCTCTGATGTTGTACAAGGCAGAGTCAATGGCCGATACAGTACCACTGATGTTGTACAAGGCAGGGTCAATGGCCGATACAGTGCCACTGATGTTGTACAAGGCAGAGTCAATGGCCGATACAGCGCCTCTGATGTTGTACAAGGCAGAGTCAATGGCCGATACAGTGCCTCTGATGTTGTACAAGGCAGAGTCAATGGCCGATACAGTGCCTCTGATGTTGTACAAGGCAGAGTCAATGGCCGATACAGTGCCTCTGATGTTGTACAAGGCAGAGTCAATGGCCGATACAGTGCCTCTGATGATGTACAAGGCAGAGTCAATGGCCGATACAGTGCTATGGATGTTGTACAAGGCAGAGTCAATGGCCGATACAGTGCCACTGATGTTGTACAAGGCAGAGTCAATGGCCGATACAGTGCCACTGATGTTGTACAAGGCAGAGTCAATGGCCGATACAGTGCCACTGATGTTGTATAAGGCAGAGTCAATGGCCGATACAGTGCCACTGATGTTGTACAAGGCAGAGACAATGGCCGATACAGTGCTTCTGATGTTGTACAAGGCAGAGTCAATGGCCGATACAGTGCCACTGATGTTGTACAAGGCAGAGTCAATGGCCGATACAGTGCCACTGATGTTGTACAAGTCAGAGTCAATGGCCGATACAGTGCCACTGATGTTGTATAAGGCAGAGTCAATGTCCGATACAGTGCCACTGATGTTGTACAATGCAGAGTCAATGGCCGATACAGTGCCACTGATGTTGTACAAGGCAGAGTGATTGGCCGATACAGTGCCACTGATGTTGTACAATGCAGAGTCAATGGCCGATACAGTGCCACTGATGTTGTACAATGCAGAGTCAATGGCCGATACAGTGCCACTGATGTTGTACAAGGCAGAGTGATTGGCCGATACAGTGCCACTGATGTTGTACAATGCAGAGTCAATGGCCGATACAGTGCCTCTGATGTTGTACAAGGCAGAGTCAATGGCCGACACAGTGCTACCGATGTTGTATAAGGCAGAGTCAATGGCCGATACAGTGCCACTGATGTTGTACAAGGCAGAGTCAATGGCCGATACAGTGCTACCGATGTTGTATAAGGCAGAGTCAATGGCCGATACAGTGCTACCGATGTTGTATAAGGCAGAGTCAATGGCCGATACAGTGCTACCGATGTTGTACAAGGCAGAGTCAATGGCCGACACAGTGCCACTGATGTTGTACAAGGCAGAGTCAATGGCCGATACAGTGCCACTGATGTTGTACAAGGCAGAGTCAATGGCCGATACAGTGCTACCGATGTTGTATAAGGCAGAGTCAATGGCCGATACAGTGCTACCGATGTTGTATAAGGCAGAGTCAATGGCCGATACAGTGCCACTGATGTTGTACAAGGCAGAGTCAATGGCCGACACAGTGCTACCGATGTTGTATAAGGCAGAGTCAATGGCCGATACAGTGCCTCTGATGTTGTACAAGGCAGAGTCAATGGCCGATACTGTGCCACTGATGTTATACAAGGCAGAGTCAATGGCCGATACAGTGCCTCTGATGTTGTACAAGGCAGAGTCAATGGCCGATACAGTGCTACTGGTGCAGTACAAGGCAGAGTCAATGGCCGATACAGTGCTACTGATGTTGTACAAGGCAGAGTCAATGGCCGATACAGTGCCACTGATGTTGTACAAGGCAGAGTCAATGGCCGATACAGTGCCTCTGATGCAGTACGAGGCAGAATCAATGGCCGATACAGTGCCTCTGATGCAGTACAAGGCAGAGTCAATGGCCGATACAGCGCCTCTGATGTTGTACAAGGCAGAGTCAATGGCCGATACAGTGCCTCTGATGTTGTACAAGGCAGAGTCAATGGCCGATAGTGTGCTACTGATGTTGTACAAGGCAGGGTCAATGGCCGATACAGTGCCTCTGATGTTGTACAAGGCAGAGTCAATGGCCGATACAATGCCTCTGATGTTGTACAAGGCAGAGTCAATGGCCGATACAGTGCCTCTGATGTTGTACAAGGCAGAGTCAATGGCCGATACAGTACCACTGATGTTGTACAAGGCAGAGTCAATGGCCGATACAGTGCCTCTGATGTTGTACAAGGCAGAGTCAATGGCCGATACAGTGCCTCTGATGTTGTACAAGGCAGAGTCAATGGCCGATACAGTGCCTCTGATGTTGTACAAGGCAGAGTCAATGGCCGATACAGTGCCTCTGATGATGTACAAGGCAGAGTCAATGGCCGATACAGTGCTATGGATGTTGTACAAGGCAGAGTCAATGGCCGATACAGTGCCACTGATGTTGTACAAGGCAGAGTCAATGGCCGATACAGTGCCACTGATGTTGTACAAGGCAGAGTCAATGGCCGATACAGTGCCACTGATGTTGTATAAGGCAGAGTCAATGGCCGATACAGTGCCACTGATGTTGTACAAGGCAGAGACAATGGCCGATACAGTGCTTCTGATGTTGTACAAGGCAGAGTCAATGGCCGATACAGTGCCACTGATGTTGTACAAGGCAGAGTCAATGGCCGATACAGTGCCACTGATGTTGTACAAGTCAGAGTCAATGGCCGATACAGTGCCACTGATGTTGTATAAGGCAGAGTCAATGTCCGATACAGTGCCACTGATGTTGTACAATGCAGAGTCAATGGCCGATACAGTGCCACTGATGTTGTACAAGGCAGAGTGATTGGCCGATACAGTGCCACTGATGTTGTACAATGCAGAGTCAATGGCCGATACAGTGCCACTGATGTTGTACAATGCAGAGTCAATGGCCGATACAGTGCCACTGATGTTGTACAAGGCAGAGTGATTGGCCGATACAGTGCCACTGATGTTGTACAATGCAGAGTCAATGGCCGATACAGTGCCTCTGATGTTGTACAAGGCAGAGTCAATGGCCGACACAGTGCTACCGATGTTGTATAAGGCAGAGTCAATGGCCGATACAGTGCCACTGATGTTGTACAAGGCAGAGTCAATGGCCGATACAGTGCTACCGATGTTGTATAAGGCAGAGTCAATGGCCGATACAGTGCTACCGATGTTGTATAAGGCAGAGTCAATGGCCGATACAGTGCTACCGATGTTGTACAAGGCAGAGTCAATGGCCGACACAGTGCCACTGATGTTGTACAAGGCAGAGTCAATGGCCGATACAGTGCCACTGATGTTGTACAAGGCAGAGTCAATGGCCGATACAGTGCTACCGATGTTGTATAAGGCAGAGTCAATGGCCGATACAGTGCTACCGATGTTGTATAAGGCAGAGTCAATGGCCGATACAGTGCCACTGATGTTGTACAAGGCAGAGTCAATGGCCGACACAGTGCTACCGATGTTGTATAAGGCAGAGTCAATGGCCGATACAGTGCCTCTGATGTTGTACAAGGCAGAGTCAATGGCCGATACTGTGCCACTGATGTTATACAAGGCAGAGTCAATGGCCGATACAGTGCCTCTGATGTTGTACAAGGCAGAGTCAATGGCCGATACAGTGCTACTGGTGCAGTACAAGGCAGAGTCAATGGCCGATACAGTGCTACTGATGTTGTACAAGGCAGAGTCAATGGCCGATACAGTGCCACTGATGTTGTACAAGGCAGAGTCAATGGCCGATACAGTGCCTCTGATGCAGTACGAGGCAGAATCAATGGCCGATACAGTGCCTCTGATGCAGTACAAGGCAGAGTCAATGGCCGATACAGCGCCTCTGATGTTGTACAAGGCAGAGTCAATGACCGATACAGTGCCTCTGATGTTGTACAAGGCAGAGTCAATGGCCGATAGTGTGCTACTGATGTTGTACAAGGCAGGGTCAATGGCCGATACAGTGCCTCTGATGTTGTACAAGGCAGAGTCAATGGCCGATACAATGCCTCTGATGTTGTACAAGGCAGAGTCAATGGCCGATACAGTGCCTCTGATGTTGTACAAGGCAGAGTCAATGGCCGATACAGTACCACTGATGTTGTACAAGGCAGGGTCAATGGCCGATACAGTGCCACTGATGTTGTACAAGGCAGGGTCAATGGCCGATACAATGCCTCTGATGTTGTACAAGGCAGAGTCAATGGCCGATACAGTGCCACTGATGTTGTATAAGGCAGAGTCAATGGCCGATACAGTGCCTCTGATGTTGTACAAGGCAGAGTCAATGGCCGATACAGTGCCACTGATGTTGTACAAGGCAGAGTCAATGGCCGATACAGTGCTACTGGTGTTGTACAAGGCAGAGTCAATGGCCGATACAATGCCTCTGATGTTGTACAAGGCAGAGTCAATGGCCGATACAATGCCTCTGATGTTGTACAAGGCAGAGTCAATGGCCGATACAGTGCTATGGATGTTGTACAAGGCAGAGTCAATGGCCGATACAGTGCCTCTGATGTTGTACAAGGCAGAGTCAATGGCCGATACAATGCTACTGATGTTGTACAAGGCAGAGTCAATGGCCGATACAGTGCTATGGATGTTGTACAAGGCAGAGTCAATGGCCGATACAGTGCCACTGATGTTGTACAAGGCAGAGTCAATGGCCGACACAGTGCTACCGATGTTGTATAAGGCAGAGTCAATGGCCGATACAGTGCCTCTGATGTTGTACAAGGCAGAGTCAATGGCCGATACAGTGCCTCTGATGTTGTACAAGGCAGAGTCAATGGCCGATACAGTGCCTCTGATGTTGTACAAGGCAGAGTCAATGGCCGATACAGTGCCTCTGATGTTGTACAAGGCAGGGTCAATGGCCGATACAATGCTACTGATGTTGTACAAGGCAGAGTCAATGGCCGATACAGTGCCTCTGATGTTGTACAGGGCAGAGTCAATGGCCGATACAGTGCCTCTGATGTTGTATAAGGCAGAGTCAATGGCCGATACAGTGCCTCTGATGTTGTACAAGGCAGAGTCAATGGTCGATACAGTGCCTCTGATGTTGTACAGGGCAGAGTCAATGGCCGATACAGTGCCTCTGATGTTGTATAAGGCAGAGTCAATGGCCGATACAGTGCCTCTGATGTTGTATAAGGCAGAGTCAATGGCCGATACAGTGCCACTGATGTTGAACAAGGCAGAGTCAATGGCCGATACAGTGCCTCTGATGTTGTACAAGGCAGAGTCAATGGCCGATACAGTGCCACTGATGTTGTATAAGGCAGAGTCAATGGCCGATACAGTGCCTCTGATGTTGTATAAGGCAGAGTCAATGGCCGATACAGTGCCACTGATGTTGTACAAGGCAGAGTCAATGGCCGATACAGTGCCACTGATGTTGTATAAGGCAGAGTCAATGGCCGATACAGTGCCACTGATGTTGTATAAGGCAGAGTCAATGGCCGATACAGTGCCTCTGATGTTGTACAAGGCAGAGTCAATGGCCGATACAGTGCCACTGATGTTGTACAAGGCAGAATCAATGGCCGATACAGTGCCACTGATGTTGTACAAGGCAGAGTCAATGGCCGATACAGTGCCACTGATGTTGTATAAGGCAGAGTCAATGGCCGATACAGTGCCACTGATGTTGTATAAGGCAGAGTCAATAGCCGATACAGTGCCTCTGATGTTGTATAAGGCAGAGTCAATGGCCGATACAGTGCCTCTGATGTTGAACAAGGCAGAGTCAATGGCCGATACAGTGCCTCTGATGTTGTACAAGGCAGAGTCAATGGCCGATACAGTGCCACTGATGTTGTATAAGGCAGAGTCAATGGCCGATACAGTGCCTCTGATGTTGTACAAGGCAGAGTCAATGGCCGATACAGTGCCACTGATGTTGTATAAGGCAGAGTCAATGGCCGATACAGTGCCACTGATGTTGTACAAGGCAGAGTCAATGGCCGATACAGTGCCACTGATGTTGTATAAGGCAGAGTCAATGTCCGATACAGTGCCACTGATGTTGTACAAGGCAGAGTCAATGGCCGATACAGTGCCACTGATGTTGTATAAGGCAGAGTCAATGGCCGATACAGTGCCTCTGATGTTGTATAAGGCAGAGTCAATGGCCGATACAGTGCCTCTGATGTTGAACAAGGCAGAGTCAATGGCCGATACAGTGCCTCTGATGTTGTACAAGGCAGAGTCAATGGCCGATACAGTGCCATGGATGTTGTACAAGGCAGAGTCAATGGCCGATACAGTGCCACTGATGTTGAACAAGGCAGAGTCAATGGCCGATACAGTGCCACTGATGTTGTACAAGGCAGAGTCAATGGCCGATACAGTGCCTCTGATGTTGTATAAGGCAGAGTCAATGGCCGATACAGTGCCTCTGATGTTGTATAAGGCAGAGTCAATGGTCGATACAGTGCCTCTGATGTTGTATAAGGCAGAGTCAATGGCCGATACAGTGCCACTGATGTTGTACAAGGCAGAGTCAATGGCCGATACAGTGCCTCTGATGTTGTATAAGGCAGAGTCAATGGCCGATACAGTGCCTCTGATGTTGTATAAGGCAGAGTCAATGGCCGATACAGTGCCTCTGATGTTGTATAAGGCAGAGTCAATGGCCGATACAGTGCCTCTGATGTTGTATAAGGCAGAGTCAATGGCCGATACAGTGCCACTGATGTTGAACAAGGCAGAGTCAATGGCCGATACAGTGCCACTGATGTTGTACAAGGCAGAGTCAATGGCCGATACAGTGCCTCTGATGTTGTATAAGGCAGAGTCAATGGCCGATACAGTGCCTCTGATGTTGTATAAGGCAGAGTCAATGGTCGATACAGTGCCACTGATGTTGTATAAGGCAGAGTCAATGGCCGATACAGTGCCACTGATGTTGTACAAGTCAGAGTCAATGGTCGATACAGTGCCACTGATGTTGTATAAGGCAGAGTCAATGGCCGATACAGTGCCTCTGATGTTGTACAAGGCAGAGTCAATGGCCAATACAGTGCTATGGATGTTGTATAAGGCAGAGTCAATGGCCAATACAGTGCTACTGATGTTGTATAAGGCAGAGTCAATGGCCGATACAGTGCCACTGATGTTGTACAAGGCAGATTCCATTGCTGATACAGTGCTACTGATGTTGTACAAGCCAGAGTCAATGGCCGATACAGTGCTATGGATGTTGTACAAGGCAGAGTCAATGGCCGATACAGTGCCTCTGATGTTTTACAAGGCAGAGTCAATGGCCGATACAGTGCCACTGATGTTGTATAAGGCAGAGTCATTGGCCGATACAGTGCCTCTGATGTTTTACAAGGCAGAGTCAATGGCCGATACAGTGCCTCTGATGTTGTACAAGGCAGAGTCAATGGCCGATACAGTGCCTCTGATGTTGTACAAGTCAGAGTCAATGGCCGATACAGTGCCTCTGATGTTGTACAAGGCAGAGTCAATGGCCGATACAGTGCCTCTGATGTTTTACAAGGCAGAGTCAATGGCCGATACAGTGCCACTGATGTTGTATAAGGCAGAGTCAATGGCCGATACAGTGCCTCTGATGTTGTACAAGGCAGAGTCAATGGCCGATACAGTGCTATGGATGTTGTACAAGGCAGAGTCAATGGCCGATACAGTGCCTCTGATGTTGTACAAGGCAGAGTCAATGGCCGATACAGTGCCACTGATGTTGTATAAGGCAGAGTCAATGGCCGATACAGTGCCTCTGATGTTGTACAAGGCAGGGTCAATGGCCGATACAGTGCCTCTGATGTTGTACAAGGCAGGGTCAATGGCCGATACAGTGCCTCTGATGTTGTACAAGGCAGAGTCAATGGCCGATACAGTGCCACTGATGTTGTACAAGGCAGATTCCATTGCTGATACAGTGCTACTGATGTTGTACAAGCCAGAGTCAATGGCCGATACAGTGCCTCTGATGTTGTATAAGGCAGAGTCAATGCCCGATACAGTGCTATGGATGTTGTATAAGGCAGAGTCAATGCCCGATACAGTGCTATGGATGTTGTACAAGGCAGAGTCAATGGCCGATACAGTGCCTCTGATGTTGTATAAGGCAGAGTCAATGGCCGATACAGTACCACTGATGTTGTATAAGGCAGAGTCAATGCCCGATACAGTGCTATGGATGTTGTACAAGGCAGAGTCAATGGCCGATACAGTGCCTCTGATGTTTTACAAGGCAGAGTCAATGGCCGATACAGTGCCTCTGATGTTGTACAAGGCAAAGTCAATGACCGATACAGTGCCTCTGATGTTGTACAAGGCAGAGTCAATGGCCGATACAGTGCCTCTGATGTTGTACAAGGCAAAGTCAATGGCCGATACAGTGCCTCTGATGTTGTACAAGGCAGAGTCAATGGCCGATACAGTGCCTCTGATGTTGTACAAGGCAAAGTCAATGGCCGATACAGTGCCTCTGATGTTGTACAAGGCAAAGTCAATGGCCGATACAGTGCCTCTGATGTTGTACAAGGCAAAGTCAATGGCCGATACAGTGCTATGGATGTTGTACAAGGCAGAGTCAATGGCCGATACAGTGCCACTGATGTTGTATAAGGCAGAGTCAATGGCCGATACAGTGCCACTGATGTTGTACAAGGCAGAGTCAATGGCCGATACAGTGCCTCTGATGTTGTACAAGGCAGAGTCAATGGCCGATACAGTGCCTCTGATGTTGTACAATGCAGAGTCAATGGCCGATACAGTGCCACTGATGTTGTACAAGGCAGAGTCAATGGCCGATACAGTGCCACTGATGTTGTACAAGGCAGAGTCAATGGCCGATACAGTGCCACTGATGTTGTACAAGGCAGAGTCAATGGCCGATACAGTGCCTATGATGTTGTACAAGGCAGAGTCAATGGCCGATACAGTGCCTCTGATGTTTTACAAGGCAGAGTCAATGGCCGATACAGTGCCTCTGATGTTGTACAAGGCAGAGTCAATGGCCGATACAGTGCCTCTGATGTTGTACAAGGCAAAGTCAATGGCCGATACAGTGCCACTGATGTTGTACAAGGCAGATTCAATGGCCGATACAGTGCCACTGATGTTATACAAGGCAGAGTCAATGGCCGATACAGTGCCACTGATGTTGTACAAGCCAGAGTCAATGGCCGATACAGTGCCACTGATGTTGTACAAGGCAGGGTCAATGGCCGATACAGTGCCTCTGATGTTGTACAAGGCAGGGTCAATGGCCGATACAGTGCCTCTGATGTTGTATAAGGCAGAGTCAATGGCCGATACAGTGCTACTGATGTTGTACAAGGCAGAGTCAATGGCCGATACAGTGCTACTGATGTTGTACAAGGCAGAGTCAATGGCCGATAGTGTGCTACTGATGTTGTACAAGGCAGGGTCAATGGCCGATACAGTGCCTCTGATGCTGTACAAGGCAGAGTCAATGGCCGATAGTGTGCTACTGATGTTGTACAAGTCAGAGTCAATGGCCGATAGTGTGCTACTGATGTTGTACAAGGCAGAGTCAATGGCCGATACAACGTGGCACCAGCGAAGTTGCAACTCATTTCTTCAGTTGAGTAAACTGGAGAAACCTGAAATAAAGTGTCTTGCGCAAGGACACAACGTATCACCCGGTACGAGATTCGAACTCAACCTCTCAATTGCAAGCCCAATGTTGTAACTACTAAGCCACTGGTATGCATGGTTGACTGTTGGTCTTCTACAAAGAACCTTGCCCGGACATGTGCCTGGAGGGGAACTTTCTACGTGCAAATCTCGTGGTCATTTGTCGTCAGAGGGTGCCTTACTTTTTATATATTCAGAATAGAATTAACTGAAACTGCCTAACTGTGTATATAAATTCAAGCATTTTCTGCATATAGATATGTAAAAATGCTATCTCTCTCTCTCTATATATATATATATATATATATATAATCAATGACACCGTGACATCAACCGACATATCGGTGAACTAAGATATTTCGTGATACAATGCTATCTATACAAACACAACAATACAATAATAGAAAACAATAGAACATTACTCAGCACATCGTAGCACAGCACAATATTGTACAATACAGGAGAATACACCTCAATATAACACAATACACTATATTATACAACACAGTGTAGAATATGACACAATACAACACACTATAATACCATACAATACAACGATTCTTTAATATTATCTAGCATAACACTTTGATAAAATAAATTATATACAACAATATTATTTTGTAGAAACACACCCACACACATACTATAACACACGTACTATAACACACATACTATAACACACATACTATAACTCACGCACACACACACACACATGCACACATGCATACATAAACACGCACACAGACACACACACACATACATACATACATACATACATACATTAACACACACACACACACACACACACACACATACATTAACACACCTGCCTACACTAATACATACAACACATCACAAACACACACCATCATGCTACTCGATGTTGCACACATTTATATTTTGTAAACACACACACATACACACAGAGTAATATATAGAAACACACATTCAAACAGGAACTTACAGTAATACATACACAACAAACAAACACTTACATGTATAAACACAATATAAGTTCGACATATTTCTTCCATCAAGCTCAGACCTGGTCACACATTGATACACGTAAACATACACACACAGACACATTATATACGTGTGTGTATATATATATATATATATATATATAGAGAGAGAGAGAGAGAGAGAGAGAGAGAGAGAGAGAGAGAGAGAGATAGTAAGCTCACACATTTTTTTCATCAATATCAGAGCAAAGAAGAACGCCATATATTTTAACATTATATAGAGCGAGATATTTTTCAATAAAAACAACCTTCTTCAAAAGACTCTACTACATTTAGTATTTCAATATAAGAGAATGATTTATATTTATGGCCGACATTTTTCTAATTTAAACAGAATTACCCCCACTTAAATACTATTTTACTCCACCACCGACATCAGCGACATCAACATAAACAACAACCGCAACAACAACAGCAACATCGCCGCCATCTTTGTTATACGACACTAACGCCAGAGTTGCTCAGATTCTCTTCCGGATTATCATTCTGCTTCTCTGTATTCCTTGGTATTACCCCCACCCTCCCTCTCTCTCTTTCTCTCTCTCTCTCTCTCTCTCTCTCTCTCTCTCTATATATATATATATATATATATATATATATATATATATATATATATATATATATATATATATATATATATATATATATATGAATTCGTATATAAATATATATATATATTATATATTGTATATATATATATATGTATATATATCTATCTATATATATATATATTATGTATATGCAGATATATATATATATATGTATATATATGTATGTGTGTGTGTATGTATATATATATATTAATATATATGTGTATATATAGGTGTGTATGTGAGTTTGTGTGCGTGTGTGTGTGTGTGTGTGAGTGTGTGATATGTGTATACATACATATATATATATATACGTATACATATATATGTATATATATATATATATATACATATGTGTGTGTGTGTGTATGTATGTATGAATGTATGTTATGGTGGTATATTCTACAATAATGTTCCTTTACTTACTACACTACATCATCATCATCACCAACCTAACTCCGTCTTCTTTTCATCTTTTTTCTCTGTAGTTTTGATGTACATGTTTTGTATATGTCTATGTATGTAACCGTATGTGTGTGTGTGTGTGTCTGTGTATGTATGTATGTAACCGTATGTGTGTGTGTGTGTCTGTGTATGTATGTAACCGTATGTGTGTGTGTGTGTCTGTGTATGTATGTATGTAACCGGGTGCGTGTGTGTGTCTGTGTATGTATGTATGTAACCGGATGTGTATGTGTGTCTGTGTATGTATGTATGTAACCGTATGTGTGTGTGTGTCTGTGTATGTATGTATGTAACCGTATGTGTGTGTGTGTCTGTGTATGTATGTATGTAACCGTATGTGTGTGTGTGTCTGTGTATGTATGTATGTAACCGTATGTGTGTGTGAGTCTGTGTATGTATGTATGTAACCGGGTGTGTGTGTGTGTCTGTGTATGCATGTATGTAACCGTATGTGTGTGTGAGTGCCTGTGAATGTATGTATGTAACCGTATGTGTGTGTGTGTCTGTGTATGTATGTATGTAACAGGGTGCGTGTGTGTGTCTGTGTATGTATGTATGTAACCGGATGTGTGTGTGTGTCTGTGTATGTATGTAACCGTATGTGTATGTGTGTCTGTGTATGTATGTAACCGGGTGTCTGTGTGTGTCCGTGAATGTATGTATGTAACCGTATGTGTGTGTGTGTGTGTGTATGTGTATGCATGTATGTAACCGGATGTGTGTGTGTGTCTGTGAATGTATGTATGTAACCGTATGTGTGTCTGTGTATGTATGTATGTAACCGTATGTGTGTGTGTGTGTGTCTGTGTATATATGTATGTAACCGTATGTGTATGTGTGTCTGTGTATGTATGTATGTGACCGTATGTGTGTCTGTGTATGTATGTATGTAATCGTATGTGTGTGTGTGTGTATGTGTGTACATACGTATGTGAGTGTGTCTGCGTGTGTGTAAGTGTATGTTTATATATTTTATTCTTATTTATGTTACATATTTGAATATATATCTGTGTGTATCTATGTGTATCTGTGTGTATGTGTGTGTTTATTTTAATGCGAGTCAACAGGGAAGAAACTTAAACACACACACACACACACACACACACACACACACACACACACACACAC
>OZ024743.1:81669466-81674466 GCA_964016885.1 Eledone cirrhosa
GGAATTTTTAGATTTTAGTATAAAGAATATCTCCTCTGCGCAGAGGTCACATGACTCAGAGGATGAATTAAAAGGAATCCCCCTTGAGATTATATTCCAAGCCGTCGAATATCTAACGTTATCTAGCTTAAGTTGCCAGAGTACGCCTGATAGTGCCGTTGAAGATTTTTTACTTGGATCTGTGAAAGAATTCTTGTGGTTATTATAGCGAAGTTTAAATTCCGTCGATGTGGAACCGACGTAGTTAAAAGAATTAGAGTCAGTATTAACATTACAATTGTATACTATATTTTTAACTAAGCAGTTGTTATTTAACGGACATTTAGATCTATCTCTACAGTTACATTTGTTAACTTGTATATTATTTATGCTATTATCACTAGGTTTTAAGTTCCTATTATTTATTCTATTAATATTTTGTGCTAAATTTTTGGTGGATGAGTAGGTTAATTTAATTGTATGCCTATTGAAAATTGAGTGATACCTATGTGTTCTAGGGAAGCGATTATCAAGAGCTTTGAAAAATAATTTAGCGATGTGGGTTTTAATGTTTAGTGAGAAAGGGGGGGAGGGGTCAAACCAAATTATGTTCCTAGTTCTATTTCTTTTTTGGCCTTTGGAATTATTGTAATGCTTTCTATTATAGTTGTTAATGTTGTTGCCGTAATTAAAAAAGTTGTTACTTTGTTTAGTTTGTCTATCATTATCTATGTACACAATCTTATCAGCATATCCTGCCCTAGCTAATGCTTCATTATAGTATTGGGCCTTTTCGTCGAAAATCTTTCGTCGAAAATCTTTCTATTCGACGAGATCCTAGAGATACGTTTTGAACAGAGTTTGTAGCTATAGCATAAACATATGAATTTTTTTAAAAAACTAAACATAAGATAATTAATTTTCACACACTATGGATACTTGTCTCATTCAGGAATACTGATATTTACAGTGTAATGGAAGTTTTATGAATTCTAATACATTAAGACATAGGGTTTTTTCGCCTCGAATATATCTGGCTATTTTTTAATTTTTTCTCTCGCTATTTTTTCTCTCTCTATATATATATCTCCCTTACATTAATACTAGAGCTAAATAAATAAATAAATAAATAAATGTATCATTGATACATTTACTCAAAATGACCTCCCACTACCTAATTTTCTATATATATATGTATCTATCTCTATTTCCTCTCTCTCTATATATATATATATCTCTTTCTGTTTCTTTACATGAAGTTCTTCTCTTTATCTATTTTTCCATCTCTATATTTTGTTACATGCATTTCTTCTCTCTCTTCCTTTTCTTCGTTTTCTGTCTTTCTTTCTTTTTTCTCTCTTTCTTTCTCTCTGTGTAAAATTTTTTCACTGCCAGCTTAACCTCTTCAAATGCAAGTCGGTGTTATAACGGTATGTCGAATCTATTTATCTATAAAACTGTTTATATTGTATTTTGTCTGAGGAAGGCATAGCATATTGTTAATATGATATCCCCGAAATATATATAATTAAATAAATATGGTTTTATAAATATAGTTTCCATTTATTTAACATTATATATATATATATATATATATATATATATATATATATAAATGGAAAAGAATGAAACGAAATTTCATTTCTCACTCTTAGTACGGCTGATACTTAAATGTAAGTATGTATGTATACGTACATACATATATGTATACAGACGTACAGTAGTATGTATATATATACATACATGCACACATATATATATATATATATGTACGTATCGGTTTACCAACATTTATTATAATGTTCGGTTTGTTTGTTTGTAAACAAACGAACAGCCCGAATTACGCCGTACAGTGTTCAAGCAACCATCGTCGCCGTTTTGTATTGTTATACTTGAGGAGGGTCATATTGTTGTAATAATATTGCCAGAAATAACAACAGAACACACTCACTGTTTGGATGGTTTTCGCTTTTGTATCTTTTATATCTCCACAGTTAATTCATTCGGTCCTCAATGTTTATCATTGACTGACCAACGGTCAAAAATACAGATATAATATAGATATAAATACATATATATAGTCTAACAAAGTTCTTTCGTTGCACATCTGCAGCATCATCAGTGATACTATTATGTTCCTCCTGTTGTATTGTATGTCTACGCCATATATATATATATATATGTGTTGTTGTTGTTACAGCTCACACCTTTAGCTGGCCTCCTCCAAGATATATCTCGATGGAGGTGTCTTGCGTGATTTAATGATAGGGACCCCAGTCCTATCATTTCATTTCTCCAGTTGAGTAAACTGGAGCAACGTTAAATAAAGTGTCTTGCTCAAGGAAACAACACATCACCCGGTCCCGAGATTTGAACTCACAACTTTTCAATTGCAAGCCCAGTGTTCTAACCACTAAGCCATGCGCCTTCACATCTCTCTCACTCTCTCTCTCTCTCTCTCTCTCCATATATATATATATATATATATATATATTGCTTGTTGTATCCCAACAAATTAAATATACCCTCTACATATATATATATATATATATATATATATATATATATATATATAGTATTAAGGATACTATTTATGGTTATGTATATACTAAAACCTTTTATAGTTATATATATTTTAAACCCTAAATAGTGAAAGACAGTAATTCATTACTATCTTATTACCAGTAAGATAAATAGCTCAATGTAACAACATCAGTTGTTCTACAGAGCAGTTACATAGAAATTACATGAATCAAAGTTGTGTTTAAACCATTTATTCGCTTACAATTGTTTCTTCCAAACCGAGGTTTGGAGTCTTCGGACCAATTTTTCAATGATTTTTTACATACTTGACCTCCTTTCCAACACAAGAGACATATAGAAACATATGTATATATTGATGCACAGTGGGTTGACATCCATTACAATAATATAGCATGGCAATTTACATACAAAGATTAAAGTCATATTACAGGACAAAATTAAAGTTAAAATACAACATTGGCAGTTTACGAAGATAAAGCAAGAGGATAGTTTGAAGTAGTTAGTGTATGCAATAGTTACACGTAGAGCATGCACGTGTGTCTTATTTATATATATATATATATATATATATATATATATATATATATATATATATATATATCAAAATATATATCAAATGAACGAACTAAGTTTTGGTGAGTGCTGTGTTGGTACATTCTTATATTTATTTTTTCTTGGACATCGCTTCGGTGTGTGTGTACCCACCCACGCTAATTCTACGGGTTTAATACTGTGTTGGTGTGTGTATATATATGTATATATTTTTCTTTGACCTCGAGCCGATGTATGTAGATGTGGAGTGTGTGTGTACCCACTCACTTTTAACTGTGACTGACTGTATCCCTACAGATTTGATTGATGTCCAGCGTCTTTTGCAGCGATAGAAATCTGAAAACTTTTATGACCTCAACTAAAGCTAATAGCAGTCGCCATGTCTCTGACTGACTGGTGTGTCTCCATATGAAGGAATGAATTCTGTGAGAGAACATCGTTTTTTTTTCTCCCTCATATCAAGAATTTGAAGACTATTCATTTTCATCTGATGAGATCAGTGATAATCGATCATGGTTCACAATCCATATATCTCTTATTGAAACATGTGTCGTGATTAAATGATTGGAATTTTACCTTGCCTTCGGATTTTCATTTTAATACTTATACTCCGTTTTACATCATCTAGCTGTTCCCTCGAATGGAATTGGAGATATACAAAAGCGTGGAGAACTTGATATTGCTAACATAATGTTATTGGACCATTTTACACAACCAATAATGCACCTTACTATATAACAACTATATATATATATATATATATATATATATATATATATATATATATATATATATATATATATATATATATATATAGTGGTAGAACACTGGAAGGTAATATCCGTAGTGGTAGAGCACTCAGTCCAAGGGACGAGTTAGGTAGAAGTGGTTACACAACAGTTAGTTCACCATACCGAGAACAATTGTTTCACCTTCCAATATATATATTAAAATATAGAACTGGATGTGTCCAGTTCTCACCCAGACCGTACACCGCTTTCAGACCATTATAAACGGGCTTTGAAATCTTTTTAACAGCTGTTTCCTGTCGTTTTGCTGTTGACCAGGCATCCTTCATCCTTCTAAATGATGACAATGCTTGCTACTTACAATCATTATGGGGGGTGGGGGTTAATTAATGGTTGAGTTTTTATCTCCAATCAAAAGCCTTGGTTATAGGTCTCTCTGTTAATGTTCTGGACATCTGAGTTGCTTTCATTAAACCAGACCTGGTACTTACTCATAGGAAATCCTAAGATTTATACGGAGGCTGAATATGTGGCATATTTGAGCGCTTACCATGAAGCCTCAATGGCATCAAAAATCTGGACGAAGTCGAGGAATGAATTTGCAGAAGGTTCCAGCCTCTTATCAGTAGATCTCAAAACGCCCACATAAACCTTATGTGAGATATATGGGTTTTGAAGACAACTTTTGTTGGGAAGATTGAATGAAACCATACTACACAGAAATGCATGATCATAAAGATAGCAACAAGAAGAAAAAGGGCAAGTGATTTTGAAATCGTTTAGGTCACACCTGAGTGTAATTACAGATTAGATCATATGCCAATCCTTAGATCTAGGATGTTATCTTATTACTTGCAGGTTGCTCAAAAATTGGTATTAGTGATGCTAAGATCAAATTACCTGCAGGGTGAAAGCAGCCTAAGCCAATTTAAGTTGATAGTTGACTCCATTTAACCGAAGACGCCATGTTTTGCTAATCATTTCCAACTCTAGCATTAAAATCTCCCGTTAAGAAGAGCTTGTTCTTGTATGAAACAATGGAGACCATTGTATGGAGCTGAACGTAGAATGTCTCGATATTTTGTTCAGATGAATAAAAAGTTGTGGTATAACAACTGAATACTGTAACAGGGGTGTTGTTTATTAGATCCGGAGAAAGAGTGATGATATGATCAC
>OZ024743.1:81676966-81681966 GCA_964016885.1 Eledone cirrhosa
GGGTTGGATCGACTCTAGCACTGGATTGGTACAAAGTGAGAGTTGGTGGGATTAGAACTGAAATCAGAGAGCTGGAGTGAATATCGCAGAAGATTTCATCTGATGTTTTAACAATTCTGTTAATTCAACGGTAGATTGGCAGTATCGGTAGAGTGTTAGACGCCATGCTTTGCAGCATAGAGTTACAGTTCTTTATGATCTGAGTTCAAATCCCGCCAAGGTTAACTTTGCTTTTCTTCCTTATGGGGTCGATAAAATAAAGTACCAGTAGTGTACTGGGTAATTGCTGGCCTTGTGCCAAAAGTAGAAACAATTATTTACTATTTTAGGACGGAAGTATTGGCAATATCGGTAGAGCGACGGACACCATGCTTCGTGGCATATGGTAACGGCCGTTTACGTTCTGAGTTCAAATTTCACCGATGTTATTTTTGTCTTTCATCCTTACAGGGCCGATAAAATAAAGTACCCGTAATGCACGGAGGTGGATTTAATCCACTTTTCCCCTCACCCCCAAAGTGATCCCCTTATATTACTTACAGGAGGGCGATAAAATAAAGTACCAGTAACGCACTGAGGTCGATTTAATCGTCTTTCACCGCCCCCAACCCGATATAAAACATTGTTGGCCTTATGCTTAAATCAGAAATCATTCTTGTTAGTGCAAATTCTGCCGAGGTTAGCTTTGCCTTCCATTCTTACAGCGTCGATAAAATAAAGTACTAGTAATGCAATCGGGTCGATTTAATCAACTTTCTCCTTCCCTAAAATTGTTGGCGTTGTGTCTAAATCAGAAACCATTATATACTATTCTATCTACTATAGAAGCCTTATTTGTGGGAGATTGTTAATGTCGGACGATATATAGTACAATATAGTACAGGTTCTGGTCCTTTATATTCTGGGTCCAACCCCATCGTAGTCAGCCATTAATCCTTCGGAGATAAAAACAACAAAAAACACACTTGTCATTCTGTATTCCTAACTTATATATTGGCACACAATATCTTCCATCTCTCTCTCTCTCTCTCTCTCTCTCTCTAACTCTCTAACTCTCTATCTCTTTCTCTCCCTCTCCCTCTCTCCCTCTCTCTCTCTCTCTCTCTCTCTCTTTCTTTCTCTTTCTCTCTTTCTCACGCTATAGACATCTCACATTGAGCTGTTACGTAACTGTCAGGGGATTCAGTGGAAAGCAGTTTGATGAAGGTAACTTTATGAATTAGAGGTACAATTAGAGGGAACTAAAGTGTTTTGTTCAGTGACACAACAAGCAACTGGGAATCGAACTCTTCTCCTAGCGATCGTGAATCGAAGACCCTAATCTCTAGATCACGTGCATGCAAGTATGTGTGTTTGTATGTGTGTGTATATACATACATATGTGTGTGTGTGTGTACATACATATATATAAGTGTATGTGCATATATATATATATACACATATGTGTATGTGTGTGTGTTAAATTATACATGGTTCTTAAGAAATTCTTTACGAGTTTCTCAGATTTACGTAAATCTAACGAACTGCCAGAAACCGAACTGGTTAGCATGTGATCGTGGGTCGAACACCCTAACCATACATAGAGCATGTGTCTGCACGTGGGTGGGCATGTGTGCAGGAGCAGGCGCATGTGTACATGTGAGTGAGTGTGCGCGTGCATGTGCACATGTGAGTGTGTGTCCACGCACATGTGTACGCGTGTGTATGCGTGTTTGTGTGTGCGTTCGTGTACGTGTGTGTGTGTGTGTATTTGTGTGTGTGTGTGTTTGTGTGTGCCCTTGTGTACGTGTGTATGTGTGTGAGTGTGTGTGTGTGTGTGTGTGTTTGTGTGTGTGCATGTGTGTATTTGTGTATGTGTGTGTGTGTGTATGTGCGTGTGTATGTGCGTGTGTGTGTATGTGCGCGCGCGCGCGCGCGCGTGTGTGTGTGTGTGTGTGTGTGTGTGTGTGCATGTGTGTGTGCGTGTGCAGACACATGTATATGTGTGTGTATTAACGTATATATCGTTCCGGAGAGATACGTTTCAAACTTCTCCGATTTACGTAACCCTAACGCCTGAACAAACAGAAGCCTCAGTTTTGTCAATAGGAATCTTATTTCAATTATTCTGTTTCGAATATTCACAGATAAAAACCAACATGGTATTGATAAATTGATTTTATTTATGTGTTTCTATGGAGAAACCGATTAAAAATTTTGGCTCTGTGATGCCTCCTAAAAAGAACACGTGTTTTATTTTACTATCAAATATTATTTGAATTAAATGTTTCGTAAATGGAGCAAACTTAATCTTAATTTTATTATTCCTTGGGGAAAAGCAAATGATGTTAGCTCACCTCTTTTCATCTCATCTAATAATGGAAATTCACACATATACAGGCGCCATCCTACAAACATATATATATGCATACATCTCTGAGCACACATACACGCACTAATTGAATTTTTAATAAAACCTTTGTGTAGATATTTCATATGAGTGTACATATATATGTATGCACGTGTCTTAATGCGCGTGTGCCTATGTCTAAATATATACACACACACATATATATATATATACATATATATATATATATATATATATATACACAGATATATATATGTATATATATATATAGGTATATGTATGTGTAATATATGCAGATATTATAAACACTACACAAGCAAAAATCAAATATTTACTCAGAAACAAAAGTATACACAGACAAATGAAGATTTTCTTTTCTTTTTTAATAAATTATTTAAATATATTTATATAATTTATTACAAAACATGTGCACAGCATATATATATATATATACACACACACATATATATATATATATATATATATATATATATATATATATATATATGTATATATATATATATATATATATATATATATATATATATATATATATATATATATATATATATACATATATATATCTGTGTATATATATATATATATATACACGTATGTATATATATATATATATACTAATATATATATATTTGTATATATATATATATTAATATATATATATATATATATTTGTATATATATATTAATATATATATATATAAATACATTTATATATGCATATAAATAAAGATATATGTGTGTGTACTTACACAATATCTTTCACTATAAGTCCCTGTGTGTTTTCATATGTATATATATATATATATATATAAAGTTTATATATATATATAAATATATATATATATATAAACACACAGACAACAAAGAGGGTTTTGTAAATAAATTAATATATACCACTGCGTGTGTGTGTGTTTATAAAAGTTAATAGTGTTAACAAATATCTACGAGATACAACAATATATTGTATGTAGACATCGCATGTACACCCTCATATATAGATATATACACACATACACAGACACACTCGTTCATATACACACATATAACGTATAACTATAAGTGTATGCAAAAGTTAATAGTTAACATTCAGAAAAAAAAATCTACTAAAAATACACCGAACAATATATATTGTATGTAGACAAGGTATGTACACACACATATATATATATACATATATATATATATATATATATATATATATATATATATATATATATGTTTGCATACGTCTAATATACACAATTTGGAAAATAATTTGAAATTAGTTATATGTTTACATGTTCGCACACACACGCACACAGACACACAGATACACATACACGCACACAGACGCATGCATCTATATCTACACACTCACACACATATTGTGTATGTACAAATGCTAGTGATTTCACGAGGGCTTATGCATACCCGCGCGCCCATATATATATATATACATATTAAAATAACAGATTAAAGTTTAAGCAAAGAATCGCTGCTTTCACCCTTAATAGGATCTCATATATATATATATATAGGAACGAGTAGGACCCCGACGGCTGAGCTCAAGCCGTTTCGATGGCTAATTCTGGACTAGAATGAGTCCAGAATTAGCCGTCGAAAAGGCTTGAGCTCAGCCGTCGGGGTCCTACTCGCTCCTATTACCCACTCTACTACCCTAAGTATTGAGTACTTTGGTGCGTTATGGTCCATCTGGTTCCTTACCACATTTCCTTCATTATATATATATATATATATAGTGGATTGGCAGTATCGGTAGAGGGTCGGACGCCATGCTTTGATGTATAGAGTTACGGCCCTTGCCATTCTGAGTTCAAATCCCGCCGAGGTTAACTTTGCCTTTCAACCTTACGGGGTCGATAAAATAAAGTACCAGTAATGTACTGGAATAATTGCTGGCCTTGTGCCAAAAGTAGAAACAATTATATATATATATATATATGAACACAAATAACGACATGCAGACATACATACATACATATGCGGACATCTTATATGGCAATAAAGTCTCCTTAAATATGAGGGTCACACCGCAGCCCCATTACTGGCTGTATAAGGGTAAACAGATGCGGTGTAAACTTCCTTGGGGATAGGTAGGGAATCACAGTGGAATGTGGCTGGTTGCTAGAGGACCAGTCGACTCAATAAATTAGTGGGATAAATAGACGTTCAACAAATTCCTTCTCCTTACAATCTCTTCCAAATCTGTTGGGGGGTCACTTTCTTCCAGGGCTGATATATAAAGTTCCAGTCAAGACCTGGTGGTGTGACATAATCATTGGAGCATTGGAAGGCTTCCCTTGCGATATTGGGTCCGGTTTTTCGCGTTCTCAGTTCAAATCCACAGTGACAAACTTTGTAGATTTAATCTGTCACACTTTTAAACAACTCTCCCTTACAAGTATTCGGTACAGGTCTCTCGTTTAAGGATAGCTTCTTCCCTCACCCCAACCTGTCTCAGTAATTCTTCCTACTCTTTCAGTTTTTAGTTTAAATCCGTTTATCGACCTCCTGGTTCTTGTCACCTCTAGTAGAGTTTACCCCGGTTTTAAAAAAACCTTCTCTCGTGGTCTTTGAAAAGGGTCATAGATACTACCCTTCCCTCCTAATAAAAACAATTTCATTAACG
>OZ024743.1:81684466-81689466 GCA_964016885.1 Eledone cirrhosa
ACTTTGATAGACTATATATATATATTTAAATCTGTATTTTTAACAGTTGTTCAATCAATGATAAACATTGATGGCCAAATATGGAGATATAAAAAATACAGAAGCGAAAACCAACCAAACAGTGATTGTGTTGTGTTATTATTTCTGGCAATATTATTACAACAATATGACCCTCCCCAAGTATAACCATATTTGTTTCGATACACGATTTCATATCAAAAACCTTGCAAAACAAATATATATATATACATTCATATATATATATATATATATGTGTGTGTGTATATTTATATATATATATATGTGTGTAAGGAAAAAAGATGTGAGAAAAACCACAGACGCTCCATCTCAACTCTACTTTTGAAAAGCAGAACTGCGAAACCGATTATGGAACCAAATAAATATATATATTTTTTTAAAAATAAGACTCTATCTTTTTTCATTATACTTTCACTCGTGTAGGACACCTCGATTATTTTTCATTTTGTAAAAAAACCTCACTTTCTAATATATATATATATATATATATATATATATATATATATATATATATATATATATATATATATATATATGTATGTGTGTGTGTGTGTGTGTGTGTGTGTAGGAGGTGAGTTTTATTGTAGAACAATAAAACTAATCATATATCGGATCGGTAGCACTCAACAGTTTATTGGACTGGAGTATATATAAGAAGAAATTAAAAGATGGTTAAAAAAGTTCCATATATTTTATTATGCGCATTTCAAAAATTATATGTTGACTGGATACTTCCTTGTTCACAAGTGTTTTTTAGGCATCATATCATGTTACCTTATTTTATCTGATGAGAACGCAACTATCGTCCCAGGATGATATTTATTTTTGAAATGCGCATAATAAAATATATGGAACTTTTTTAACCATCTTTTAATTTCTTCTTATATATATATATATATATATATATATATATATATATATATATATATATATATATATATATGCAAAAGTTCTATTTAAAATTGTTGGGATACAACAAGTAAATATTTTTATAACTGATATAAAGCACTCGACAAGTATTTGGAGTAGGTATACGATATTAATAAATGGAAATTATATTTATAAAAAAAGTAATATAAACAAATCACTATCCGGATGACTTCCAAAAACAATGGTTGCATTTTAATAGGGTACGTCAAAGCTTATTTGTAAAACTGTTATATATTGTATATTTTGTCTGATGAAGGCATACCATAATTTAATTTGGTATCCCTGAAATATGTATAATGAAATAAATATGGTTTTATAAATATGATTTCCATTTATTAATATCGTATATATATATATCGTATATATATATATATATATATATATATATATATATATATATATATATATATATATATATATCGTATATATATATATCTTATATATATATATATATATATATATATATATATATATATATATATATATATATATATATATATATATATATATATATATATATATATATATATATATATTATATATATATATATATCACCGGTTGATAGAGACTAAGAGAATTTTGGTAAAATTTATGTGCCTTTTTTCTTCAAACTTCTATTTTGTACCTAATTCCGTGTAGTTAACTATTTGTCTAATCAATTTCTACAAGCTAAAAGAAATAATTAAATAAGTGTCATATGGCTGTACATCTCGGAAAATATTCTGTATCATTTGTCTATTATTTCTTCATAAGTACATTTTAAACTTATAGCCTCGTTTAAATGATTTTTATGTGGTCGATTTATACTGATTAGGAGAGGAAATACTGTATATATTTTATCTAATGATTCTTTGGACTTACATTTATATATATATATATATATATATATATATATATATTTATCAAGGAAACAAAAATCGAACAAGAGGATGCAATAACATGAAGTCCATTAATTTCACAATTGGAGGAAGAAGGGTGGGTTTTAAGAGATGTCAACATGAATGGACCTGTTATTTTTATTTAAAGACATATTTTCAAATTCCAACCCGCCCGTCCCTTCAATCTATCTTATTTCTCATTCTTATTCTGATGAAGGACTAGCGTCCGAAACGTTAAGACCCTCTCCCTGCTATATCAAGCGTTAACCTAATATACCCCTTCCATATACTGTACCGATTGTGTTGTTATTTCTGTTTGGCTTTTACAGACATATATATATATATATATATATATATATATATATATATATATATATATATATATATAGCTCTGGTATCTTCTTCATATCCATGGAGCGCTTGTCTGCACAATACGGAAGTTGCGTTTCGCTAATTTCTACCCGCCGAAATGCGATTCTCGGTAAATTTATATTTGTATATATATATATATATATATATATATATATATATATATATATATATATATATATATATATATATATAAAACACTTTGATCTTATCCATGCATGTTTATATGTGGGTATGAATGAGTGTGTCACTTGCGCATGCGCCTTTTTGGCCGAGCTCAGTTGGTTATGATGTCCAATATTCCAGTTGTTCAAACGACAGAACAGCCTGTTCAATGACACGCCCTGGAATCGAACTCACGATTTTTCGAATGGTGATGCGAACACCCTAACCACTAACCTCAAATCCAGGCGTAAATGTATTAAATGAATGCGTGCGTATATTTGCTGCCACGTGTCACCAGCGGAGCCTTATTTAAGAGGCACACATGCCTCTGTTCACTCATACTGGTACACATACGGTCGACCGAGTCACACAATAGCGAACACGTGTCTGCTTCAAATCATATATTATGGGATTCCTCTTACTTTCAATATATATGTGTGTGTGTGTGTGTTTGTGTGTGTTTGTTAGTTTGTTTGTTGAAGTGTTCCGTGCATGCGTGTGTACATGTATTTATATCTGTGTGTGTATGTGTCTATATGTGCATACTTGTGTGCTCTTGCATGTGGGTGACTAGAGAATGATCGAAAAGAGCTAGATATTCACACACACACACACACACACACTATATATATATATATATATATATACACACAAAGACACACACACATACACACACACTCACACATATATTAGAATTGGTACTCTGAAATAGCGATATATATATGAATGTATATATTGTGTATTTTGCAATACACTGTATGCTAAGAATCCAACATTCATAGTTTTCAACAAACAAGGCGAGTGCTAAGCTCTGAGGAATACCAACAGTATGAAACAGAGATCTGTCAGCTTATCTCCCTTTGTTTATTGAAAAAATAAGTAAGTGACATAGTCACTTCATTAAAACAATAGCGTAAGGTCTTCAAAATGCTTTTAATTAAGCATACAGTGTATTGCAAAATACACTATATATACACTATATATACACTATATATACATTCATATATATATATATACATATATATATATATATATATATATATATATATATATATATATATATATATATATATATATATATATATATATATATATATATATATGCATATATATGTGCGGGAAAGAGGGTGAGATATTTAAAACATTAGAAGTCAGAAAACAAATGAAATACATACACTCAAACTCACACACACGTTCGCATATATGAATATGTACATATATACATAGATATTTATATATATATATATATATATATATATATATATATATATATATATATATATATATATATATATATATATATATATATATATATATATATATATATACACATAGATATTTATATATATATATATAGTGAAAGAATGGATTACCTATAAAGATAAGTTGTTATCCCATATATATATATATATATATATATATATATATATATATATATATATATTTCGTTTCTGAATTTGTTTAGCAAGATTATTTATCTGAAAACGTGTGTTGAAACTAATATTGTTATGCTTTGGGAGGGTCATGTTGCCAATAAGAAACACACGCACCAGTTGCTTTCACTTCAATTTATTATAAATAAAATTCATAAATTTATAAAATTCCGGTTGGTTGGTTGGTTGGTTCCACAACCAGACGATTGTCAGAGTTCTTTCGTCACACATTCTGTGACCTCTTCAGTGACTGGGATTCTTTGTTTTTGTGCCTCTCCTTTGTTCTGTCCTACGCCATCTTGTTTTTTCAAAAAACAAGAAAGCAACTGGTGCGTGCGTTTCTTATTGGCAACATGACCCTCCCAAAGCATAACAATATATATATATATAATGAGGTAAATATCTCGGTGTATTAAGTATCCATAGAGATATATAGTGTGTCTCTAATATAATTGGTGTTCAATGGTACTAATTCGAGATACCAGACTATACAAATTCTTTAAAAAACAATTCTTTAAAAACAATTCTTTAAAAAAAAAAAATAATAATTTAAATATTTACCCGTTCATAATGCTATTACCGGCGGTTTCGCTTCACAAAAGGTTAGAAATTCGGAGAATTTCTAACGGAAAAGTAAAGTTCATCAGATAGCTATTTCCATACAGTAGGAACTAGTCCCACAATCTGCAAATACATTGCAAACAACCAGCTAGTATGAGTAAGGCCGTTAAAATGACCCACACATGAACTGGCCACTAGAAAAAGCGGGAATATTACATACGCGTTGATGCCTATTCTGCTAAATAAATAGCAGTAAGTAGCAACGAATTTTTTTCTCGACATAGGTAGGAGAATTCATAAAATGAGGTATGGAAATAGCTATCTGATGAACTTTACTTTTCCGTTAGAAATTCTCCGAATCTCTAACCTTTTGTAAAGCGAAATCGCCGGTCATAGCATTATGAACGGGTAAATATTTAAATCATTTTTTTTTTTTAAAGAATTGTTTAATGTTTGTTTGTTCTGCTCTTCTTAGTTTATATATATATATATATATATATATATATATATATATATATATATATATATATATATATATATATATATATATATATATAACGAAGGAAATGTGGTAAGGAACCAGATGGACCATAACGCACCAATATATATATATATATATATATA
>OZ024743.1:81699466-81721966 GCA_964016885.1 Eledone cirrhosa
TATAGGTTTATAATAAAAGTAAGAATTAGAAATAGCGTGGGGGCAAGAAGAGAATATCTCAGACTTTCTATTAAGTAAGGATTCGCTAGAGAAAATTATAGAGTGTGTCTCGAGGATACAGAGATTACAAAATTTAGTATGTGTAGAAAGGTTATTAGAGCGTGCTACTAAACGCCAATTAAGGCTATATGGTATATTAGCCCCCTTAAGATCCCAGATATAGTGTGCTAAAGAAGTAGAATTCTTAAACTTAACATGTTTGAAATTAGAGATATGAGAATTAAACCTAGTCTTAAAAGTGTTAGATGTAGAGCCTATATAAGTTCTATTAGAGGAATTAGTTATAACTACACAAGCATAGACGATGTTCTAGTCTGTCCCTTCTGTTGTTTGTCCTTGCCCTGATGCCCCTGACTATTATACTGCGAAAAGTGAGAGCAGGATACAAGTTGGGAAAGGGAGAGCTTACCATCAATCACCTCCTCTTCATGGACGATCTTAAGCTCTTCGGGAAGAGTGAGAAGGAGTTGGATGTGCTTGTCGACACTGTCCGTATTTTCAGCAATGATATATGTATGCAATTTGGTATTAGTAAGTGTGGAGTCCTTGTGATGAAGCGGGGTAAATTGAGCAGAAGCAACGGAATCCAGGTACCAACGGGTGAGATGATAAAAGAAATTGACACTGAAGAAGGATACAAGTATTTGGGTATTCTGGAGGCTGATGACATCAAGAACAAAAAATGAAGGAATTGATAAGATCTAAATACATTCGGAGAATAAGGAGCGTATTAAAGCCACATCTGAACAGTAAATTCCCGCGCTGTGTCTATTATTAGGTACAGTGCGGGAATTCTGATATGGAATGTTGCTGAACAAAAAGAAATGGATAGGAAGACTAGGAAGCTATTGACTATCTACAACATGTTCCACAAGAGGAGTGATGTCGATAGACTCTACTTAAGGAGATCTGAAGGTGGAAGAGCTCTTATCAGCATAGAGGACTGTGTTCAGATGGAGAAAAGCAACCTACACAAATACGTGACCGATAGTAAGGAGCCAATGCTCAGAATTGTACTGTAGGAGAGTAAAATAGACCAAGGGATGTCCAAGGAGGAAATAACAACGAGGAGAAAGAACAACCTTCATGAAAAATGCCTTCATAGTACCTTCTTTGAGAAAACGGAATTCAGAGATCCACAGACATGGAACTGGTTGAGAAGAGGAGACCTTAAAAAGGCTACAGAAGGAATGCTAATGGCTGCGCAAGAGCAGACCCTCAAAACGAAGTGGCTGAAACACCATATTTACAAGGAGGAGGCTAGCCCATTGTGCAGGATCTGTGGAGAGAGGAGACTGTGGCTCACATTGTATCCGAGTGTAAACACCTAGCCCAGACTCACTATAAAGGCTGGAGGCATGATGTGATGGGCAGGGTGATCCACTGGCACCTATGCAAAGTAAACAATTTACCACATTCTTAGAAGTGGTATGAGCATAAGCCAGAGTCGGTGATAGAATACGATCAGGTGAAGGTGCTATGGGATTTTAGGATACAGACGGACAAGAAACTGGAACACAATAGACCTGACCTGGTGGTTTTGGACAAGGAAAAAAGATCGTGCCTGATTGTAGATGTAGACTGCACAGAATGTATCAGCCTAAGGCAGATACAGATAATATATATCTCCCTAGGAATGAAGGAGGATGTGGTTTAATCCAGTTAGATATTGCGTTGAAAACTGCAACAATTGGATTATCTACATATCTAAGGGAATCACATGATTGGATGATCAAAGTCGTTTTGAAACACGAAAGCAACAAAAGATCATACTCCATTACAAAAGATGCACAAAGATACAGTAATGGACTACACAATTCAGAAGTCCCATTTACTGCTGAAATGAAAAATACAGAAAAAGCAAAGCAGGTAAAAGTAACTGCAAAGAAAGAACTGCTACAGAAACTGGCTAAGAAATGGCAAGAAAAGCCTCTGTATGGAAAATACCCAGAAAGAGCTAACAATCGTGATGTTGACAAAACTTTAACCCATCAGTGGTTGGCATCCTCTGGACTGAAATCGGAGACTGAAGGACTGATTATATCAGCACGTGATCAGTGTCTGCCTACAAAAAATTACCAAGCGAACATAATAAAAAATGAATTCAATCCATTATGCCGTGTAATATAAAAAGAACCAGAGACCATTGATCATATAATTTCAATGTGCAGTCCTATGGCTCCAACCGAATACCTAAGCAGGCGCGACAGAGCTGCACAATACATACATTGGATAATGTGTAAGCATTTTGACCAGCCCCATCAAAAGAATTGGTGGGAGCATCAACCACCTCCCGTACTTGAAAAAGATCACATCTCAATCTTGTGGAACTTTAGCATCCAAACAGACCGAAAAATAGATGCAAATAGACCTGATATAATATTGAAGGACTTTCAAAAGAGGGTATGCCTGCTAATTCATATGTCCGTTCCAATAGAGAAGAATGTATCTATAAAAATTGTGCATATATAAAGACCAGAAATTGGAAAAATGGGGAAGTTGAGAACTAAAACCATACCAGTGGTTGTAGGCGCTCTAGGAATGATACCTAAGGGGTTTAATGATTACTTATCGCAAATACCAGGAGAAATACAAAAGATAGTACTAATGGGAACTGCCCATATACTAAGGAAGATTTTGTCAATATAAGTACATCACAAGTTTAAACAACTAAAGATGCATGTGTGTGCATGTATGTTCTTTCTTGAACATGGTGGACATTCTTATCTCTTGAGGTCACTGGTTGTGACTTGGTGATAACACGTATGAACATAAAGCAAGATAAATGCAACTGTAATAATAATAATAATAATAATAATAATAATAATAATAATAATAATAATAATAATAATAATAATAATAATAATAATAATATCTGAGGCTGCAGGTAGTGGCTTGATATTCATTCCAACGGACTTTCCAGTTAACTAACATCAATGACTGAGACTCAAGGAATAATAATAATAATAATAATAATAATAATTGTGGATGTGGCCTGCCCATTCGACACGGGAGTGCAAGAGAATGAGAGGGAGAAAATTAACCGATACCAGGACTTAAAGTGGGAGGTAAAAAGCATTTGGAACTGCCATGAAGTCAAAGAGGTCCCGATTGTCATAGGCGCACTAGGTACTATCTCAAAGAGTTTCCAGGCATGGTTAAGGAAAATTGGCCCCGCCCCGCTTTTTGGAACACTTCAAAAGGCATGCTTGCTGAGTACAGCAAGAACCCTCCGATACGTCATAAATATCTGAGGCTGCAGGTAGTGGCGTGATATTCATTTCAACAAACTTTCCAGTTAACTAACATCAATGACTGAGACTCAAAAAACAATAATAATAATTGTAATAATAATACATTTGAAGACTAAAATCCAAAGACAGCTCGATAAGGATAAATATATATCAAATATATAAGAACCGTAAAGCAAATATTTATTAAAATAACAGATTAAAGTTTAAGCAAAGAAACGCTGCTTTCACCCTTAACAGATCTTCAGAAGATCCCGTTAAGGGCGAAAGCAGCGATTCTTTGCTTAAACTTTAATCTGTTATTTTAAAGGGTGAAAGCAGCGATTCTTTGCTTAAACTTTAATCTGTTATTTTAATAAATAAATATATCTATCTATATATATATACATATATATATATATATATATATATATATATATATATAATTTAATTAGCTAATACCCTCCCCTTACGCATTAGCTCCGCTTAATCTTAGATCCCATACTCACTTCCGGAAATTAAACCGTTGGAAAAACTACCCGTTGAACAACTCTAATCCATGAATAAGAATACAATAAGACCAATTTATAATCCATTGCTGTAACTAACTTAAAACATTCAATATTAACATTAACTAATATATAATTCAACATATGTAATGGAAAGGACTACAATAACTGTGATTTTCTCAACACACATAAATTCGAACACTATCAACATATTACATCCGCCATAAATTGTAATACATTAACATATTTGCTTACCATACAGTATTTATTTATTTATCTATATATGCATAATACCCTTTGCTTGTTTCCTTCTCATATATATGACTAACGCATGTGCACTTTCTACACGCTTGCATATGTACTGCTAATGTGCTCTTTCTTTATCAATGCCTCTTTAATTATTAGACTATTTTCTTGTTGCATGTATTCTTGTTGCATGTATTCCACTCTGTGCTTTTAATTTTAATGTACAATTCTCGTAGAAAATATGTCGCATCCAGTACACCCTGTAAATACGAAACTGTTGCTCACAACATCAATATATATGTATCTATATGATTGTTCAGTTGAATAGGAGGTTAATTATATGTACACACATTGATAATGCTCCGATGAGTTCAAACGAAAGTTTGGAAGAAACGATTGTCAGCTATTAAATGATTTGAACACAACTTTGATAATTGTCTAATTTTTTCTTGCTCTGTAAAACACCTGATGTTCTTACATTGAGCTATTTCTCTTACTGGTAATAAGGTAGTAGGAAATTACTACCTTTCCTGTTTATAGTTGTTTATAGTATAAACATAACTATAAATAGTATGGCAGTATCGGTAGAGAGTCGGACGCCATGCTTTCCAGCATAGTTACGTCCCTTTACGGTCTGAGTTCAAATCCCGCCGAGGTTAACTTTGCCTTTCATCCTTACGGGGTCGATAAAATAAATTACCAGTAATGTACTGGGTAATTGATGGCCTTGTGCCAAAAGTAGAAACAATTATTATTATTATGCATATATATATATATATATATATATATATATATGTGTGAGAAAATGAGGGGTTTTTAAAAATGAAAATAAACGAGATGTCCTACACGAATGAAAGTATAAGGAAAAAAGATTAAACGAAAATGCAACTGGAGTCTTCTTAAGAATATTTATTTGTTTCCTTTACTGGTTTCACAGTTCTTATGCTTTTCAAAAGTAGAATTGAGATACAGGGTTTGTTTCAACCAGATGCGAGAAAAACCACAAACCCTCCATCTCAATTCTACTTTTGAAAAGCATAAGAACTGTGAAACCGCTAAAGGAAACAAATGAATATTCTTAAAAAGACTCCAGTTGCATTTTCGATTCCATCTTTTTTCCTTCTCTCTCTCTCTCTCTCTCTCTTTCTCTCTCTGTATATATATATATATATATATAGAGAGAGAGAGAGATGGATAGATAGATAGATTAAATCAATTAGATAATGTATTAAACCTTGGTTATTTATTTATTAATCTTTATATAAAAATATATATGTATAGGGTAAATTTATATATCTCATAATTGTTTCTACTTTTGTTACAAGGCCAGCAATTATCTCAGTGTATTACTGGTACTTTATTTTATCGACCCCGTAAGGATGAAATGCAAAGTTAACCTATATATCTCATAATTGTTTCTACTTTAGGCACAAGGCCAGCAAATACCCAGTGCATTACTGGTACTTTATTTTATCGACCCCGTAAGGATGAAAGGCAAAGTCAACCTCGGCGGGATTTGAACTCAGATCGTAAAGGGATGTAACTATGCTGGAAAGCATGACGTCCGACCCTCTACTGATACTGCCAATTCACCTATATATCTCATAATGCTTCGTATTAAGTATCCTACTATATAAGTATTTGAGTGAAATAATTACTGTGGTATAGTTGATGTAGTTAACAGTTCCATTACATTCACATTTTCTGTATCAAAATTCTTGTGTGTAACAAGTCACATGGATTAGAGAATTAAGAAACTCCGCAGATTTCAAGATACGGTTTTGAAACGTCAACTCTCGCTTTCTCAGTCAGAATATGGTATGAGACGTATCGTTTTACTTGTTTGTTCAGTCAAAAACCTCATTACATTAAACATTTACATTTGTCAATTCTAAAGATTTAATAATATATTTCCACATACGTGTAGGTGTGAATATTTTCATAATAAAGTCGACGCAGTTAATACGCTATAATATAGTAGTCTTGTGTTTTCCCAGTTTTCTAAAAACAATTTCCTGAAATGCCTGCATATATTCATTAATATTGAAAATCTTAAATTTGACGTTTCAGTGGAGCTCTTCTGTGTTTGTGAATCAATAGTAAGATATTCCAAATTACATAAACTGCTGGATTTTGTACCGTTTATCTGCAACTAGCATCGTTGAATGTTTTTCCAATGGTTGTCGAATCTAATTCCATATTCATTCAATTTCAAAATATAGTTTCATAGTTTGGTCATTTCTATTCGTCGGAGGAACGTGTGTGTTTGAAATATCTCTATTTGAATTTATCATACTCTGTCTTGACATCATTATTACTCTCGGAACCTATAAGTTTTGTTTTGTATAGATAAACCTCGGCCTCGTAAATCTTTGATATTTCAAGAATAATTTCCCCCTGCTGGTTTGACTGGATTTCTTGTAATTCTATTTTTTAGGTTTGATGTAGAACTATAAGTTAATTTCAAATTGTTTCTATTAAATCATTTTCTGTAACGGTGGCTGGTTCAGAAGTGTTTATTCTTAACGACTAGAAATTTTTGATTTTGCTATATTTGATATTAAGTGAACAGTGGAAGTAAACTAGATGCTTTCCCGACATTAATGGATAGCAGTGGATTAGGGATGTATATAACTTAGATGTTGAACACAGATAAGAATAAGCCATATAGAAAATTGTATTAAACGTTAGTGTACATAAAAACAATTCTAGCCACATGCCTGCAGTTTACAAAAAACTAGTCACAAATATTAATAAAAACATTCTATTGAATTTATGGTCGGTGGGTAGCAGTACCACCCTTCCTCATACACTAAATAGCAACTATGTGGTAGTAGCAGGGATAACGACACCTCGTCATTATTTATGTAGCTAGAGCGGTGAATTGGCAGTATCGGTAGAGGGTCGGACGCCATGCTTTGCAGCACAGTTACGTCCCTTTACAGACTGAGTTGAAATCCCGCCGAGGTTGACTTTGCCTTTCATCCTTACGGGGTCGATAAAATAAAGTACCAGTAATAGACTGGTTAATTGCTGGCCTTGTGCCAAAAGTAGAAACAATTATTTTTGTAGCTAGGGCGGTGGATAGGTAATATCGGTAGAGCGTCGGACAACATACTTTGTGGCATAGGGTGGCCCCTTAAGTTCTGAGTTCAAATCCCGCCGAGGTTAGCTTTGCCTTTCATCCTTACGCGGTCGATAAAATAAAGCACCAGTAATGCACTAGGGTCGATTTAATCGACTTTCCCTCTCCCTTCAAATTGCTGGCCTTGTGTCTAAAGTTAAAACAATTATCTATGTAGTTTATTGCGTTTAATTGTTGTTTGATATGTACATATATATACCTAAGACCAGTTTGTGGACTAAAGCAGTTGAATTTTGTGTGTCCAGTAGTAATACTGTTCTTTAAACTGGTCTTATGCCATACACACATATCGTTTTCTGCTCCAATGGTTTCATATACGACTGACTGGGTGTTAGAATTTTGATGAGAAGGTATTTTTCTTTTATCCTGCATGTACATCGCGGGATTCTGTTGTTTCCTTGAGCAAGACACTTTATTTCACGTTGCTCCAGTTTACTCAACTGTAGAAATGAGATGATAGCACTGGGGTCGCTATCATTAAAAATCATCCAAGACACCTCCAGCGAGATATACTTTGGAGGAGGCCAGCTGAAGCTGCATAGGTGTGAGTTGTAACAACAACAAAAAACAACAACAACATCGCGGCATTACCTCAGGTTCATTTCTATTTGTAATTCTACACACACACACACATACTTATATATATATAAATATATATATTATATATATATATATATATATATATATATATATATATATATATATATATATATATATATATATATATATATATATTAGAAAGTGAGTTTTTTTTTAACAAATTAAAAATTAACCGAGGTGTTCTACACGAGTGAAAGTATAAGGAAAAGAGATGAAATCGAAACTGCAACTGGAGTCTATTTTTTTTTAAATATATATTTAATTGGTTCCTTTACCGGTGGTTTCGCAGTTCTTCTGCTTTTGAAAAGTAGAGTTGAGATGGAGGGTCTGTGGTTTTTCTCACATCTCATCTGTGAGAAAAACCACAGACCCTTCATTTCAACTCCACTTTTGAAAAGCAGAAGAACTGCGAAACCGGTAAAGGAACCACTTAAATATATATTTTTAAAAAAAATACTCCAGTTGCAGTTTCGATTTCATCTTTTTTCCCTATATATATATATATATATATATATATATATATATATATATATATATATATATATATATATATATATATTAGGGTAAACATTGATGCAATTCAATTCAAGCACTCAACGTACTTTTTCCACATAGGAGTGACGGAGTAAATATCGAATAAGTAAAAGCGAAGTAGTTTCAGATGTTCAAGTCCTTTAATAATAATGCTGTGATATATATTTCAATGACGACACTGGCCACACTGTTCTGTGTGCGAGTGTCGTGACATCATCAGACAGCTTGTTACATAATAAGGTTGTTTCCGAGGCAATCCAAATTGAATCGACATGGGAACGGATGAAGTTCGTGCTTTTGGGTTTTTCATCCGTTCCCTTGTGAGTACCAATTCACCTCCACCGGTCTGCGCAAGCGCATGTCCGAAGGAAGTTGACCATTAGCACCGCAGATTTCAACGAAATTCGCTGTCAGTGGCCCACCTATGCCTTGCCAAAGTTTACTGCTACCCATCGCTACTGTGGCAGTCAGCCGAAAGCCAGAGGGGATGGGAGGGTGTTAGTTTTTATAGGTCATAATTGTTTCTACTTTTAGGCACAAGGCCAGCAATTACCCAGTGCATTACTGGTACTTTATTTTATCGACCCCGTAAGGATGAAAGGCAAAGTCAACCTCGGCGGGATTTGAACTTAGATCGTAAAGGGACGTAACTATGCTGGAAAGCATGGCGTCCGACCCTCTACCGATACTGCCAATCCACCGCCCTTTTATAGGTCATAATACAACCTTTCACTAAGCGTTGACAGTAAGACTGACCATCAACTCAGAAGGGAAAATAAACTTAATTCTAGGTACTATGGTTTTACATAGTAAGTTAAGAGTGAGAGTTGGGAATAAAAATTAAAATTAAAAGTTAAAATCCTAAATCAAATATCAGAGATTATAAATGAAACAATAAAGAATTCAAAAATTCTAAATTCAAAAATTTTTTTCAAGTGATAATTCGGATTAAGTAAACATATAGATTGAAGTGAGTAAATAATATGGAGCGAGATGTTTAAGTAATATGTTCTGGGAGGGATTCTAGTGTTACAGATATTGAACGGCAGTGCCGTACATTATAACGGAGGGCAAACCACATGGTTCAAGGCATTAGTCAATCCGTTACACAGTCATACTTTCCATACATGGAACAGAGTCAAAGAAAAACTTTGGCAAGGCATAGGTGGGCCACTGACAGCGAATTTCGTTGAAATCTGCGGTGCTAATGGTCAACTTCCTTCGGACATGCGCTTGCGCAGACCGGTGGGGGTGAATTGGTACTCACAAGGGAACGGATGAAAAACCCAAAAGCACGAACTTCATCCATTCACATGTCGATTCAATTTGGATTGCCTCGGAAACAACCTTATTATGTAACAAGCTGTCTGATGATGTCACGACACTCGCACACAGAACAGTGTGGCCAGTGTCGTCATTGAAATATATATCACAGCATTATTATTAAAGGACTTGAACATCTGAAACTACTTCGCTTTTACTTATTCTATATATATATATATATATATATATATATATGTATATATATATATATATGTGTGTGTGTGTGTGTGTGTGTATGTGTGTGTGTGTGTGTGTGTGTGCGCGTGTGTGTGTGTGTGTGTGTGTGTGTGTGTGTGTGTGTGTGTGTGTGTGTGCGTGCGTGTGTGTGTGTGTGGTGTGCGTGTGTGCGTGTGTGTGTGTGCCGAGAGTCAGTATACCTGAGCTGGGCAGTGGGGTGATTTCCTGCTGACCCACAAAATGGCTCAAATACGTTGTTTATCACTTCTGCAGCCACACCCCCTCCCATGCTTCTCTGCCGCGGCTCTGGCCACACCAAATTAGGTTGGATGAGAAAGCAAGCACTCGCCGCTATAACTGATGCAATACTTGATTACACTGCCGTAAAGTGTACTCGCAACTGGGCATCACTTATGAAACCAATCGCCCAAAGAAACTCTATTGAAATAAACTTACACCGTGAATTCCTTCTATGGAGAAGGTCCGGCCCACCCTGGGTGAACAGCGCCACAAGTACATGCAAGAAAGTATATATATGAATGTGTATATGTATATACATATATATATATATATACATATATATATTTACGAGGTGTGTCAGAAAAGTTCCAGGACTGATGTCACAAAAGATTTATTTCAAACCCAAACTTCACACTAAGGTTTCAAGACGCTCGAGGATGTCCTGGCACACTTGCATGCGTCGACCCTTCTGGTCATCGTTCAGCAGTTTTGGCATCATCTTCGCGCAGAGTTTCCCCATGTCCAAATCTTCAGTGAGAATCTTCCAGACGCTGTCCAGATTCATGCCCAGCTGATTTGCCATCAGTCGAACAGTCAGCCGACGATCGCTACGCACCATCTGCCTGACGCGCTCAACGTTGACTTCAGTCCTGGTTGTTGAGGGCCTTCCGCTGCTGGGGTCATCTTGCACCACTCAAAAACACGTGAGCGCGACATAGCCTCATCTCCATACACTGGCTGCAGCAATCCCAGTGTTTCTGACGGAGTTTTCCCCAACCGTACCAGAAACTTTAAGGTTGTTCGTTGCTCTGTGCTCATTGCTTGACGACCTGAAATAGAGGACTTGTATATAAAATTATGAAGAAAAAAGTTTGATCGCTGCAGAGAGCTAAGATTTCAGTTACATACTCCAGGGGGATTACTTTGAAGGAGAAAACTCTTAGTGTGAAGTTTGGGTTTGAAATAAATATTTTGTGACATCAGTCCTGGAACTTTTCTGACACACCTCGTATATATATATTTTGAGTATATGTTGGTTGTTTACCGACACCTCAGTATGCAGATTGGAGCACTCGACGAAGTACCCAGGTTGGTTTGTTTACTCCGGAGTAATGTAAAATAATTAAGTCAAATATGTAAAATTTGGCTTCGTTTATTATAAATTATAGATATACTGCTATATATATTTCGGTGACAGCCATCATTGGCTGTGACCTCTTCAGGCAATCTGAATTGGTGTGGGAAAGACATGTACACGTGTTGTTGAAGTGTGTTTTACTCCGACAATACATCGATATGTCCAGCTCCTGGTTGTGTTGTTATTTCTCTGATTTCAGTTCGTCAGAGAAATAACTACACAACCAGGAGCTGGACATATCGATGTATTGACGGAGTAAAACACATGATGGCTGTCACCGAAATATATATAGCAGTATATCTATAATTTATAATAAACGAAGCCAAATTTTACATATTTTACTTATATATATATATAAATTTTTTTTTTTTTATTATCGCTCTACCTGGCTGAATACAATAAATGTAATCTGAGGTTTTCGAATATTAATAATAATATTCGATTCGTTTGCAATTATGCAAACAGCCTCAAGAGCAAGAATGGGGGGCTCATTCTACTGACAAAAATGAGGGTGTTTGCATAATTGCAAACGAATCGAATATTATTATTAATATTCGAAAAACTAAGATTATATATATATATATATATATATATATGTGTGTGTGTGTGTGTGTGTGTGTGTGTGTGTGTGTGTGTGTGTGTGTGTGTGTAGTGGTATGTGTGTTTTCCTTCACAAGTGTCAAACATCGATATTCCGTACATACCGTCTATAGAAGGACGTCATGAGGCACCACTGATAGTACACCAGAGTCACAGTCTACAATCCATATATATGTGTGTGTGTGTGTGTGTGTTTAGCTGTAAGTGTATGTATGTAACTATATGTGTATTTACATATACGTGTATAACACTCTACCAATCACCAATTACCAACTATAGCAGATCCATAAAACCATTAATAATTGTTTCTACTTTTGGCACAAGGCCAGCAATTACCCAGTGCATTACTGGTACTTTATTTTATTGACCCTGTAAGGATGAAAGGCAAAGTTAATCTCGGCGGGATTTGAACTCAGAATGGCAAGGGCCGTAACTCTATGCTGCAAAGCATGGTGTGTGACCCTCTACCGATACTGCCAATAGTGACACCACATCAGATCCACAGTCAACTGATTAAAACTTGCAGTTGAATATAGATTAATTATACAACACTACATTGATGTAGATCTTTATCTGCGTTTTGTATATACTCTCGGGTACCAAATAACAGGGGGTGGGATAAGAGGGGGAGGTGGAATAAGTGAGGGGTTGGGGTGGGAATAAGTGAGGGGTTGGTGGTGGGAATAAGTGAGGGGTTGGGTAGGAATATCGGTAATGTTTCTAAGTAGTCCCCCGTTGATTTCGCCGGAGATAGATTAGGACAATAACCGGGGGGAGGATAAGAGCGGGGGGATGTGAAAAAATATGAAAAATTAATTAGAGGCGGGGGGGGGGGGGGGGGGCGCATTATTGAAGACCTGAGAGAATATGTATTTTGTTATGTATGTGTAAGGTTGTATTCGTAGTAAACTTGTGAACGTGAATGCGAGTGGCTTGCAGGTTAGGTGTTCGGCTTACGATTGTGAGTTTGGTTGTCGTGGTTTGTATGGTGTACCAAGGCACTTTATTTAAAGGTTCAACCATGTCACACACCCCTGAGATCAACATTAAGGGTACACATGTTTACAACCACCGGTGTCAAACATCCACATACTGTACACACCCTTGTGACTATCGGGAAATATTTCTTATTTTAGCATTCCACTAGTACCGTGGGCATACATTACAGATAATATCGACATCGGGAACCATTGAGTTACATCGGGAATCATCGAGTTGAATCGGGAATCATTGAAAGACATCGGGAAAGTTCGAAAGACATCGAGAATCATCGAAAGACATCGGGAAAGATCGAGTTAGATTTGGAAAGGAGAGATACAGCATCTTTTCACAATCCAATCAGTAGAGTTTTGTTTCACATCACTTTGCAAGTTTCTATTTTCAGCGTGGCTATCCCCAGTCTATCAGTTTCAATGAAAGCCTTTTATTCCCATCCTGAGACCTAAAATCTTTCCAATGTTTCCTATTGCACTCCAGGATGCTTTTCCATTGATACCAGATCTAGTTGGAAGGTAATATTTGATGACATTCTCATTTTAATACACAATGTCTGATTCTTCATTTGAAATCTTCCCCATCATCTACACTGGTTAGTTTCGTTGGACTTTTAGTAGAAACGTTTTTCAATGCTCAGTCTTCATTGAATTGAATCTGTTTAGGTCGATAACATTGCATATATATATATATAAGATGGAACCTCACTTCACGAACTTAATCTGTTCTGAGCGAGACGTGTGAATGACAGATAGATATAACCATAGTAACTAACTACACAGAAAGTGACGCTTTTCCGTCGATTCTTCCAGCTTGTGTGTTCGGAAAAATGTTCGCGAACCAATGTTCCACTATTTGTGAATATATATATATATATATATATATATATATATATATATAGTGGTAGAACAGTGGAAGGTAATATCCGTAGTGGTAGAGCACTCAGTCCATGGGACGAGTTAGGTAGAAGTGGTTACACAACAGTTAGTTGACCATACCGAGAACAATTGTTTCACCTTAGCGGATCTTCAGCTCGTAATAATGATTACGAGCTGAAGATCCGCTAAGGTATGGTGAACTAACTGTTGTGTAACCACTTATATATATATATATATATATATATATATATGTGTGTGTGTGTGTGTGTGTGTGTGTGTGTGTGTGTGTGTGTGTGTGTGTGTGTGTGTGTGTGTGTATATATACACACATACACAAATAAAGAACCTCACGACCACATACCTAGAGGCAAAAAAACGATTCTTAAAACGAATACTTTATATCCTGTAACTGCAATTCCAAAAGTTGAAATAACAGAATCAACCATCCTAATTAATTAAGCTAGTTAATTACCGCCAGAAATTACTTGATCGTGAAAGAGGGAATTTCTGATCCTAACAGTGAGATAAGATATATTCACCTGTTGCTGAGGTGTTCTCCAGAGGAAAGAAAGAAAATAATATATTAAGTTATATATTTATAAAGTGACTAAATCCCAAACTTAATACTTGTGTAGTTTATAATATGTATTATGATTTGATTGATAGTAACTTCGAAGTGTTATGGTGTCTGTAGCTTACTTCAGTGGGTTAAGAGCGTGTGTGAGACTGACAAAGAATGTGTGTCTGTCTGTGGAAGAGAGTGTGTGTGTATGTATGTGTGTCTGTCAGAGAGAGAGAGAGAGTTGTGTGTGTGTATGTGTGTGTGAAAATATTATTGTCAGTTAGTAGTGTATGGTGTCTTTCCCAGGTTTTGCTGGGCAAAAGTAAATAAATGGCTTAAGCGGGAAGATAGAAAGATAAACTATTGTAAAGAGCGAGAAAATGTCGACGACACTTCAGAAAAAAGTGTATTCCCAGTTTTACTACATTTATTACTATGTTAATCTAGAGTAGTTTATATATAACATCATGTACAGTAGGAATAGATATGACATTTGTAGAAATGTTAATGTAGAGGTAATATATAACAATTAAGTAGTCTTTTGATGGGTATTAAAAATAATTCAGTGAAAAAAGCAGGCGATCGCAGGTTACATGTACTTTATATAGAGAAAATGGACATATTTATCAGTGAACAGATGTCTACAATATTGGAAGTAGTTTTATTTAAATAAGCATTAGAATATTAAAGAGGGAGAGAGAGAAGATAAGAGGAGGACAAATGGAGTAAAGCGAACACAAATTTAATAAGGAAAATAAAGGGAAGGGGAGGAACAAATTTTGTATATTTAGGGATGCCTTCTTTTCTTTTTTCACAGAGTGGTTGGATATAGCATGGAGATGGATGGATGGATGGAGACAGACTGACGGATAGATAGATAGATATGTTTCTTTATTAGCCATAGGGGCACAAAAGAAGGGGACAAATACAAAGGGGGAAGTTTACATACAATAAAAACGTGTAAAATACTATCACAAATACAATTTAAAAATTAATCGATTTTCCCCAATAGGGGGAGATATTACATATGGGTAACACATACCCCCGAAAAATATGTGCAACCCTCATCTCCAGGAGTACGAAGAGTGAGTACCCCCTTCCTCTCTTCCTCTTTTTCCTCAACCTACAGGCTGATATAGAGAGAAGGCCCATTCACTCGGGCCATTCTTGCCACTTTCATCCACCTTTCATAAAACTTGCTGGGGTACATCACCTCTCTCTCCATCTTGATTCTTCTTCCAAAGTGGTATTTGAAAAAAAGAATCAGTTGTTGGCCGGAGAGAAAGGTGTCTGACCTCAGCACTTTTAACCTCGTCCATCATACAACCTCTTTCACCATAGCTATCACACAAAGGAAAACCGCCTCTCCTTCCTTTCTGAAGGAGGGTGGCGGTTTGATCATGATAATGGACTCGGTGGTCAACCGGATTGGTCCCACCCGCGACATTAGTCGTTCTATATAGCCCCACAGGTCGGTAACGTCCGGGCAGTGTACGAATACGTGCGCGACGGTTTCTTCGTCTCGCACGCATCTCGGACAGATCTTTTTCGAAGGGTCCCTTCCCGGGCGCCCATGTCTGTAGAGCTTGTCGCGAACTGTTAGAGCAACTCGGTAGCCTTGCCAGGCCAGGGACTTTTGGAAGTTGTCCATCGGTCCCGGGCAGAAGGTCCTACCGAACAGACTGGCCAGTTCGTCTTCCTCTACGCCTAGAGTTTCTCCGAATAGATAGATATATGTATATAGATAGATAGATAGATAGATACATAGATAGATAGATAGAAATAGATAAATATGTAGGTATATAGGTTGGTAAGTAGATATGTAGGTAGGTAGATATGTAGGTAGATATATAGGTAGATGAATAGGTAGGTAGATATATTTCTTTATTTGTCACAAGGGCGCACAAGAAAAGGGGACAAAACAAGGACACATGCCGGGGATTTTACATACAGTTGTGTAAAAATATTGAAACAAACAATTATAACAATCGAAATCCCCAATAGGAGGGAGGCGCCACAAATGGGTTGTTTAATACCCCGTGATAGAACAACTCTCAACTTCAGAAGCGTGTCGTGCAAGTGCTCCTTTCTTCCTTTTGCCCTCTTCTTCAACCTACAGGTTTATATACAGAGAAGGCCCAATCACTCGGGCCATTTTCGCTTCATTCACCCACCTTTCAGTACATTTACTGGGGTGATGTGCCTCTCTCTCCACTCTGATTCTCCTTCTAAAGTGGTACCTAAAGAAGGGAATGAGTTGTTGTCTGGAAAGAAAGGCATCTGTCCTCAGTCCTCTCAATCTCGTCCAACATATAACCTCTTTCACCATAGCCTCTATACAGAGGAAAACGGCCTCTCTTTTGTTTTTGAAAGAAGTTGGCGGTGTGATCCTTACTATGGACTCGGCAGTCAACTGGATTTGTCCCATACGTGGCAGCAGTTGTTCTGCATAGTTCCACAGGTCAGTTACGCCCGGAAAGTGTACAATTGTGTGCAAGACGGTTTCAATGTCCTGCTCGCATCTTGGACACGTCCTCTTGGAATGATCCCTGCCGGGGCGTCCGTGCCTGTAGATCTTGTCTCGAACTGGTAGAGCTCCTCGGTAGCACTGCCAGACCATGGACCTCTGGTAGTTGTCCATAGGTCTCGGGCGGAAAGTCCTACCAAACAGACGGGTGAGTTCGTCGTCTTCGACGCCTAGAGTCTCTCCGAGCACGTCGTCGCCCTTATGGCGTACTTAACCCTCTATAGAATGTCGAAGTGGAGTCTCCACTGATTGCTGTGCCCGCTAGACAGAGGACTGTGCGCATTCAATGTACCAGGCGCCCATCTTCTTCCGTCTCCGCTTGACCCAGGACTGCAGCTCCGTCAGCGAGACAAGTTGCGGGAAGGTCTGTCTCACAAACGGTGCCCACACCGGTTGGTCGGTGAGGAATACTTGGAGATGCCGTAGCCTCAGCGCATGTTTGCGCATCATCAACCACGGCATGCCCATCCCTCCGCTGGAAGGGTGCTGACAGCAGACGGATCTCCTCACCAATGGAGCCTGGTTCTTCCAAAGGAACTGGAAGAGCATGTGTTCCATCTTGGTGGGATGTTCACGGGGACAAGGCACGACGGTCATGTAGTAGTAGATGACGGACTCCATGAAAGTGTTCGCCACCTCCGCTTGACCTTTCAAGGAGAGTTTGCATTCTGCCCACTTCTGGGTGAGCGCAAATACCTTGGCCGTGACCTCGTTCCAGTTTTTCTCCACTTGGAGCTCTGAACCGAACCAGACCCCAAGCAATTTCACCGGTCCTTCCGTCCTGCGTCCGACGACGCTGTCGAACGGCATCGGTTTGACTCTCCACGTTCCGAGTTGTAAACCGACAAACTTGTCCGGATTCAGTTTTGCTCCTGTAAGTCTTTCGTATTCCTGTAGTAAGTTGCCGATCGAGCCGATTTCCGAGGTTTCCGACACCATTACTGTCACATCGGCATAAGCCGACGCCGCTTTTCGCAGTGCCAGTTCCAAGTGGATGCCCTCCAGCAGCTCCAACTTCCGCAGTAGTGGCTCCAGAGTCAGCACGTACAGAATGGAGGAGAGAGGGCATCCCAGTCGGATGAAACGCGGGATTGCGAACGGCTCCAATAGGTAGCCGTTCACCTTGACCGTCGAGCAGATGTTAGTGTGCATTGCAGCGATCCAGTCTCAGGAAGAAGGGTCCGAAACCGGCCGCCTTTAGAACTGCTTCCAAGTATCGATGGTTGACTCTATCGAACGCCTACCGAAGCCGGGTTTACACCCCACCCTCTCTATGATGTATCGCATGAGGTGGAGGTTGTCGTGTATGGACCTGGTCGGGATTGCACATGTTTGCGCTTTCCCTACCAGGTTCTCAACGACAAGCGCCAACCTCGTTGCCAACACCTTGGCCAACATCTTTAACTTTGTGTTGAGCAGAGTTATGGGCCTAAAGTTGCTTAGTTCGCCCCCCCCCCCCCCTCCTCTTGTTCTCGTCTTTCCTGGTCAGCGTTACTACGCCCCTGCCTGCAGCACTGGGAATTCTCCCGTTCTATTGCCAGTTGCAGTAGACGTCTTCGAGATATGTAGGTAGATAGATAGGTAGATAGATATATTTCTTTATTTGCCACAAGGGCGCACAAGAAAAGGGGACAAAACAAAGATATGCCGGGAATTTTACATACAATCGTGTAAAAAAATAATAAAACAAACAATTATAACAATCGAAATCCCCAATAGGGGAGGGCAGGCGCCACAAATAGGTTGTTTAATACCCCGTAGATAGAACAACCCTCAACTTAGGGAGCGCGTTGTGCAAGTGCTCCTTTCTTCAACCTACAGAGTGCTCTCTTCTTCAACCTACACAGAAGGCCCAATCACTCGGACCATTTTTGCCACATTCACCCACCTTTCAGTAAATTTACTGGGGTGAAGTGCCTCTCTCTCCACTTTGATTCTCCTTCTAAAGTTAGGTAGGTAGATAGGTAGGTAAGTAGATAGGTATGCAGATGTATATGCATGTGTATGCTCACGTGTATCTATAATATACATAGATACAGATAGATACATACATAAATACATACATATATATATATATAGAAATATATATATATATATATATATATATATATATATATATATATATATATATATATATATATATATATATATATATATATATATAATAACTTTGAATAACTTTGAAATGTTTTGGCCAGTATTGGCCCAGGCCATGTCTAACTTAATAGCACCACCTGGCGAAGTCTTTCAATTCAGGATTTGGGCACCATGGCCCATTCGAGAAGAGAATTACTGTTTGCGGAGACATATCCGGGTGTGGGTGGTTTGTCCGGGATTACTTGGAGGAATTTGTCCAAAGACTTCTTGAATTTTGTGTGGTCAGTTTCTGTTTTGACGTGTCCTGGTGTGATGTTGAAGAGAGCAGGGCCGATTGAGGTGAAATAATTGTGCCGTATTGTTGTTATGAGTTGCGAGTTAGATTTTTGAATGGGACGGATAGCACGGGGCCCAAGCCTTGGGTGTATCTTGAAGGCGATGCCAACATCATTTGGGCAGTGATGATGGAACATTTTCCACATCATGCAGATAATATAACGCTCACGGCGACGTTGGAGTGAGTAAAGTTGCAGGTTTTCTAATCGACCCCAGTAGTCAAGGTCTGACATGCCATCTATCTTTTTCGTGATTGCCCTTTGAGGAGCTTCAAGTTTCATGATACTTTGTTTCGTGTGGGGAGACCACAGTGGACAACAGTATTCAAGGTGTGGTCGGGCAAAAGTAGAGAAGAGAAGGATAATGGTGCGGGAATCTCTCGACTGGAAGGTTCTGAGGATCCAGGAACACATTCTGCGGGCCATGTCAACCTTGCTGCTTATATGCGTGGTCCAGCTTATGTTGCTGTCCACGGTTACTCCCAAGTCTCTGATGTTGTTAGATGCCACGAGAGTTTCCCCGGAGGGAAGGGAGTACGGGAGTTTCAGAGCATCCTCTTTTCCAAAGTGGATCAGTTCGAATTTGTCTTCGTTCAGTAACATGTTGTTCTTTTCTGCCCATTGGGTAACAGCCAGTAGGTCTGACTGAAGGCTTATCCGGTCATCCACGCCATTGATGACCTTTTGGAGCTTGGAATCATCAGCGAAAATTTTAATGTTGCTGTGTTTGATGATGTCAGTGATGTCATTAATATAGATGATGAAGAGAAGTGGGCCCAACACAGTGCCTTGTGGGACCCCACTACTGACTTTGGCTGGGCTGGATTTGACTCCCTCAACTACAACATGTTGGGTTCTGTTTGACAGGAAGCTCTTGATCCACTGCAGCAGCTTTCCAGTGACACCAATATTGGACAGCTTTCTCAGTAGAATGTTATGATCAACCCTGTCAAAGGCCTTGCTGAAATCAAGGTAGATAACATCAGTGTTGGAACCCTCTCCCAAGGCTCTCAAAATGTCATCAAAGTGATGCAGTAGCTGCGTCAGGCAATCCCTTCCATTACGGAATCCATGCTGGTTGGAGTATATATATATATATATATATATATATATATATATATATATATATGTATGTATTTATGTATGTGTATATATATATGTATATGTATTTATGTATGTGTATGCTCACGTGTATGTATAATATACATAGATACAGATAGATACATACATAAATACATACGTATATATATATATATATATATATGTATATATTTATGTATGCATCTATCTGTATCTATGTATATTATACATACACGTGAGCATACACATACATAAATACATATACATATATATATATATATATATATATATATATATATATATATATATATATATATATATATATGTATGTATGAATGTAAAATGGCGTGCTGCGTTGTTGCGAATGTGAACATATGAATGAAAATAGACCGAGACACGACTGTCCATCATCAGTAGTCTGCTGATTATCATTGGTATTTCTTCGCATACTAGATATCTAAAATCAGTGCGAGCGATAACTAAATTAAGTTATCGCGACAGAGCGAAAAGAAAAAAAGTCAACAAACAACACAGTAGTAATGCAACGTAAAGAGAGGAAAAGAGAGACAAGTCAATGAATCTTGTGGGCTTAAGTCCGAACATATCAAATGACGAGAAGAGGCACAGGTCAGACGGGAGGAAGTGAGAGAGGGGGAGTAGCAGAGTGTGAGTGAGTGAAAGTGTGAGGCAGAGGCCAGGCGAGAGAGTGGGTGACCAGCAGAGGGGTGAATGAAAGCAAGATTTCTTTTCGCTCTGTCGCGATAACTTAATTTAGTTATCGCCCGCACTGATTTTAGATATCTAGTATGCGAAGAAATACCAATGATAATCAGCAGACTACTGATGATGGGCAGTCGTGTCTCGGTCTATTTTCATTCATATGTTCACATTCGCAACAACGCAGCACGCCATTTTTCATTCACATATATTTTTTCCCCTAGATGTGGTTCGTTTTTTTCTGTCACCTAACTGGTATCCTCTTTCTCTCTCCCCCTTCTCTCTCCTTGTACCTCTTACTTTCATTCACCCCTCTGCTGGTCACCCACTCTCTCGCCTGGCCTCTTCCTCACACTTTCACTCACTCACACTCTGCTACTCCCCCTCTCTCACTTCCTCCCGTCTGACCTGTGCCTCTTCTCGTCATTTGATATGTTCGGACTTAAGCCCAAAAGATTTATTGACTTGACTCTCTTTTCCTCTCTTTACGTTGCATTACTACTGTGTTGTTTGTTGACTTTTTTCTTTTCGCTCTGTCGCGATAACTTAATTTAGTTATCGCTCGCACTGATTTTAGGTATCTAGTATGCGAAGAAATACCAATGATAATCAGCAGACTACTGATGATGGACAGTCGTGTCTCGGTCTATATTCATTTATATATATATATATATATATATATATATATATATATATATATATATATATAACGAAGGAAGTGTAGTAAGGAACCAGGTGGACCGTAACGCACCAGAGTACTCGATACTTAGGGTAGTAGAGTGGGTAATAGGAAAATGTTCAAGACCCTGACGGCAGAGCTCAAGCCGTTTCTGAATCCAGAAATAGCCGTCGAAACGGCTTGAGCTCTGCCGTCGGGGCCTTGAACATTTTCCCATATATATATATATATATATATATATATATATATTGGTATTGATATAGATAGAGACATATATTTACTTACATACATCTACGCATAAAGTGTCACGCAGGTACACCTGAATATACACACCTACACACCTACACACACACACACATATATATATATATATATATATATATATATATATATATATATATATATATATATATATATATATATATATATATATATACACACATATATACATATACACACATATACATATAGACTCATGTATACGTCATAACTGTTCTGCTTCTACATTTAATTAAATAGAATTCTTATATGAAAGTATGATATCAATCACGTACACAATAGCAGGATAGCTTTTTTCACGACGTAGTGAAATCCTCAGCGACCATACTGCCAGAAAATGGCCATTTCAAGAAAAGTCTCATAAATTTCAAGAATCATTATTATATACCTACGAGAAGCTCTTCGGAATCACTCCAGAATTTGTTAATTTCCAGAAATGAAAAATGGTAGGAATATTGGTAAAAGAATCTGCAGAAATATATTTACAAAAAAAATAATCTTAATCATAAAAAATGTCATGGGTATTTATTTTTTTAAATAATGTAACCCAG
>OZ024743.1:81726966-81729466 GCA_964016885.1 Eledone cirrhosa
CATGGTGTGGAGGTGGATGCCTTCAAGAAACATCTCGACACCTTGCTATCCAGGTAGCAACAATGGCAGTGCCCCAGCATGGCCTCAGCCGGATGGCTGGTACAGGTAAAAGACTAAAAGAGTATATATATATATATATATATATATATATATGCAGACTTAGCTATGTAACATAACAGGATTTTGACGAACACACACTGAGAATGAAAAATAGAAATATATGGGTCTGTTTTTGATTCGGTGGGGTAGCGCACCATTACCGTGTAAAGGCAGGCAATTTCCGAATCAAATATATATATATATATATATTAAAATTAGTTTTATACCTAGTCAAGTCAGGATTTCAAACCATTTAGAACCAAATATAATGTTGAGAGAAATATCCAATGGTAGCAGAGTGTTCTCAGTATTTGTAGAAAGATGTTAACTTGGTATATGTCGTTCAATATAGAAAGTTAAATAATTGTTTCTACTTTTGGCACAAGGCTAGCAATTACTCAGTACATTACTGGTACTTTATTTTATCGACCTCGTAATGATGAAAGGCAAAGTTAACCTCGGCGGGATTTGAACTCAGACCGTAAAGAGACGTAACTATGCTGGAAAGCATGACGTCCGACTCTCTACTGATACTGCCAATTCACCGCCATATAGAAAGTTAAATAATGAAAGAAGGTGAGATAATCCATTAAGGGTACACGTGTTTGTGGAATATTCAGCCATATATATGATAATATATTGAGTAGAATTCTCAGTAGATGTCATCTGAATACTCCTCGTAGAAACTGACGAAGGATCCATTGTCTACGTGATAATGGGCACCATCTTTGTTTTCAGATGGTTTCATGTGTTAGCGATCTTCTTTATTATGCCACGACAATAAACAGCACAGTTTACAGCTGTACAAGTTTAGCTGGGTTTGGTTCCCTATTAATTTGGACGTTTACTGAGTGTTTCAATGATACGGACCACAGTCAAGCACATACTTATATTATTATATGTAACAGTTATATAGATTTAGCTGGCTTCCCATGACTTTCTACCACTTGTGAGGTTTCTTGGATGCTTTAATGGTAGGGGACCCAGTCCTATCACACACACACACACATGCACACAATATATATGTGTGTTTGTGTGTCTGTGTGTGATAGCTAACACATAGAGGTTTAACTGGCCACATAGGAGGTTTCGCCAAGTCCTATCATGAAAAATAATTTTACCTTATATGTGTTGCTCAGGTACAAAACACCTCCCCCCCTTCAACCACGAGTCAAACACCGTAACCAGCATTGTGTAGGGTGTTCAAAGCCTATAGCATAATTTAAGCATAAGTTATCAGTTATATTGGAAAATCTGATAAGTTCATAGCATTTGTATATTATATTCTGTTGATGTTGCAATATTTTATTTTACTGTTCATGATTTATAGAATATAGAAAAACAACTCACTTCTTCCATAAAAAAAATTGACAACATTTGGAAAACCATGCAGAAAAATGTTCAAAGTTAAATACAGCTTTGTGGTATTCCTCAAAATATTTACAGATCCTAATATATATTTTCTGGAACGTACTTATATCTATCTTTATAGGTAATCTTTTGATGTGTATACAGAAGAGGGCTGTCTATTATTCCAGTTATTCCTATAATAATGTAGTGAATGGTGGACAGATTCCATTTCTTCGATGAAGTCAATTTCACAGATAAATAGGTGTAGTTCCTTAACTTATCAGATCTCTTCTGAACAACGGTATAGACTTTTGATATCGCCTTTATAAGTTACAGCAGAGCTTCTCAATCGCTTTTCGTCCCACTTCGACTTTCAAACAGAAAATATGAGTAGGCGGCCCTATTATTTTCGACCAAATTTAATGTATACCAAAACACATACACTCCCTTATCTGAAGTCTCAAGTCCCCCCTATGCTGCTGGTGAAGCATGTGACACATCTCGAGAAACACTGTTAGAATATCATTTTACGTCCGTTTTGCATGAGTTTGACGAAGTACATCCTACTTTCAGTCGTTTAACGCCACATGTTAAACGACTGAAAGTACAGACTTCTATCTCCGTTGGGCAAGATGCTAGTCCATCCAACAACGAACTCCCTGCTGCAGCTGTTAGTTCATTTCTGGTGACTGAAGTGGAACCACGTACAATGAAGTACCTTGCTCAAGGATAAAATGCGCCAACCGGTCTGGGAAACGAAACCATGACCTGCTTAAAATATTTTGTTTATATTGAGTTTTTGCCTCTCCAATTCTTTTTAAGACTTCTCAAATCCAGTTGTATTTGGTCCGGCCCATACGTATGTCCTATTTTGTCCGGCCCATACTGTTCTATTTTTGTCTCCGGGTATTCCTCGGTCTCATCTGTAATAAGCAAAGTTGGGAATTGTCTATTATATTTTCTATAATTGTTTTTAAGAATCCAGCTTCAAATTCAAATACGAAAATGTGAAGCAATTCTATTCTTGTATAAGCACTAAATGTGGAACATC
>OZ024743.1:81734466-81736966 GCA_964016885.1 Eledone cirrhosa
TAGAGCATCATGAAATGGTGTTTTACTCAAGAACACAGCACACATCCCAGTCCAGGAATCGAACCCATAACATTATGATCGTACACTCAACGCCCTTACCATTAGGCCACGTACCTCTACTTTAATGCTTTCATCATCGATAAAATAAAGGGTCTTACGATATTTTTTTCCGGTTCTTTGTTTTCTGAGATAGAATGAATCAGTATTTATTTCAAGGAAAATTTAGAACAGCATAAATCTTTGATATTCTCAGACTTTTGTAATGGTTAGTTTTGATATCTTATGAATGGTTGAAGACCTTTAACCACCATTTACCATGTAACACATATATTGTTTGACACAAAACAAGTATTTACATCAGAAACTTAGATGTAAACCTGCGCAGACTTTGAGTTAGAACTATATAAGCAGGGGTCAACTGTACGTTAAAATAATAACCGGACTGTATTCGTCTCAATGCCTTTCAGTATTTTTAGCAGAGTCCCCTTACTTGCAAGCATGTGGGTCAGGTCTCCAATTTGGGTATATCTAATCAGTTTCAGAGGCTCATGAAAGAACCATGGGCGCTGTCCTTCTCATCCTGAACAATAAACAAAAAGAATTTCAAGTAAAACAGAAATAATTTTTTTCAAAAAGATTTAAAATTCAAATACTTTTCACTTCCACTTAATCACATGTTCATATACAACATAAATTAGCTGTGTTCCTTTTACTCATATAATTTATTAAATATATTAGGTACATACTTGTAGTAGAGATCTGTGTACTGGTCTATTTATGAAATATATTAGGTACATACCTGTAGTAGAGATCTATTTATAGCTACTCTCAACCATGTCAAATCCCGATAACTTCAACATTGCCTTTCGATCAATCAAAGTCAGATCTGTAGTGAATGAATATGTTCTTCCTTTTTCCCACTTCCTCTCACTCCTGGTTCAAAACAAAGGTGAACCTTACCAACTAATTTCAACATTTTACCCCCAATTTCACCCATGATTTTAACCCCACCTCCATTTATCAACAAGGTAAGATTTTACGCACAAATTTACCCACAATCAATTATTTAACTTGCCTTTTTAACCACATTTCTCTACTTAAGCCAACATTATACCCATCATTTTACCCATAATCCTCTATTCTATCTGGAATATTCCCCAGGGATTCACCTACGATTTTCACCCCTACCCATTATTCTACCCACCCTTTACCTACAATCAACTATCTTACTATTACTAATTTACCCATCCAATTAACTAACATGTACCTATTATTTTATCCACTATCTCCTAATTTTCGCGAAATCCAAATTTCTCAACAAACGTAAATGTTTAATGATTCTCCACAACTTTGGCTGAAAGATTCAGATCTATTCCAGAAATAAATATGAACAACAATCTTCACTCCGAACCGTCATTGCGATAAAAAGAGTGGATTCAAGAAAGTTTGAAAGTTCTAATGGAGTTGGAATGTGAGCCGTGTTCTAATATCAATCAAAATTATAAAATAGAGCATTGTCGTCGTTAATTTTAAAATAGAACAATCATGTTTCTCCTTCAACCCTCTATCCTTCCCTCCCCCTTTCCCTCCCTAAATAAATAAATAAATATATATATATATATGTGTGTGTGTGTGTGTGTGTGTGTGTGTGTGTGTGTGTGTGTGTGTGTGTGTGTGTGTGTGTGTGTGTGCATATTAAACAATATCCACGTGTACTCCGCAACGTATATCATAATCAATCTTATCGATATATTTTTAACCCCAAATTTCCCAACAAATGTCCATAAAAATATGAATTATGTAGCGGCTATCTGCAGAAATGACGGTTTTTTGTACATGGCTCGTCTACCAAACTTGACCCATAGATATAGTGGAGACCCCTAGATAAGGTGCCATACTGTGGGAGTGAAGCCTAGACTACGTAGGGACAGAGTGAACTTCTTAAATACTCTAGAGCCCCAAATAATAAAGGGTTGCTGGAATAAGCGGGGAGTTGAAATAAACGGGGTGGGGAGGAAAATTGATCCGTTGGTTATTTTTTAAAAACACAATTAGACGTTTAGCTTACATATTGAGACACCAACCCATCCTATGTATTTCCTGGGGTTTCTTGTAATGTACTTGTTTTGCCATGTTTAATGTTTTTTAATGTATAAATAAAATTAATTGTCGCAGGAATGCTACCACCTAAAATAAAATTTTGCCGGAGATATTTAATAAGCGGGGATAGAAAAAAAGTCTGGATAATTAATTGTTTCTACTTTTGGCACAAGGCCAGCAATTATCCCAGTATATTACTGGTACTTTATTTTATCGACCCTGTAAGAATGAAAGGCAAAGTTAACCTCGGCGGGATTTGAACTCAGTCCATAAAATCATCATTAATAATCGTTTCTATTTTTGGCACAAGGCCATCAATTATCCCAGTGTATTACTGGTACTTTATTTTATCGGCCCCGTAAAGATGAGAGGCAAAGTTAACCTCGGCAGTATTTGAACT
>OZ024743.1:81741966-81766966 GCA_964016885.1 Eledone cirrhosa
AGAGCACAATAAATAGGGCCTGGTGTGTATTGGATTCTGATTTGATGTTCAATCTAAGGAATATGTTTTCTTTTAACACTTGTTTAACATACATGCTTGACTGTTTAAGTGACAACCAAAGAAGGAGTCTCTTCGTGGCCAATCTACCAGCTAAAAATAACAGCAACATTTACCGTCAAGAAAAAGGAAGGACAGATTAGGTAATGAAATCCAGGATAGTTTTAAAGATAAAAGATGGTAGCGACTTTAAATTAATCCATAAAGCTTCTTTAAATTGATCCATAAAACAAATACCAGTCATCTTCTAGGGTCGAGTCCCCCGACTATATTCCTCATCTCAAAGATTATGACATCGGCTGCCAATGTAAAACATCAAATCGGATCAAGGAAATAATGCTTCCCTTGGTCTTTCCAATACAAGGACCTTTATTAAATGTATTTCCATACCTACAATTGCTGCTCTCCAGAATAGTTACAGAAGGGAAATAACTAACGGAAGAGAATGATGTTTATTCTTGGAGAAGAATGGATATCCAAAGGTTTGTGTATAAAGGTTAAAGAATCCCTTCGGTCACAAAAAGTCCAGGAAAGTTTTGTTTGTGGAAGACCAGCAGTAACCCATGCATACCATCCTCCCCTCTTCACGCCACTGATGTCCAAAGAAAAGGTAAAGGCCGAAACAGCTGGGTGCCAGGGACGTTACAACACATTCACACTATAAAGACATTATACACATATATACATTATATGTACATTATATATGCACTATACACTAAACACACTATATATGATGTTGTCCAAGGGAAAGGCAATGGCCGATACAGATTGGCACCAGGGACGTTACAACACATTTCTACAGCTGAGGAAACTGGAGCAACGTGAAATAAAGTCACAACGCATCTCTCGGTCCGAGAATCGAACTCACAAAATCATCATTGCAAGTATACTCCTTCACAAGTGTGTATATATTATGATTACAACAAAGTACTTGAAATGTTCTACTTAGCTCACTGAGCTTCAGTTTTACATTTGAGTACCTCCTGATGTCCGTGGTCCCCAGGGTAGAAACTTCTATAAGTTTTAGCACATCACAAATGATGATATATTTATAATGTACTTACTATAAATATATATTTTGTGTCACATATATACCTTCTATCAGTACATATAGCATATCTATTTGATACATATTCCATAAGTATTAATACTATTTCTACAATAATATCTACTTTATATACCTTATAGAAATATTAATATCTTTTGTATTATAATATCTAGTTTATATATATGTTTATAAATATTAATAACATTTATATCATAATATCTCTCTTATATTAATTTCTATATGTATCAATATATTTTTATCGTATTATATATGTGATATGCTTGTATAAGAATCAATATATTTCGCATTACAATATCTCTATGTAATATATTTTGTATCATATCATCTATGTGGCTTAACCTTCTATAAATACAGATATCTTTTATAACATAACACTCATCAGATATACTTTCTATATAATATATTTGATATATTTTCATGGTCATCATTTATTGCTGGTGGCATTGGTTGGCCTTCTTTAGAATCTCTAGAATTATACAGTCTTTGTTGTATATATTTTATTATTGTATTACTGTTATTATTGTATATATTTGAACGAAGGGCGGTGGATTGGCAGTATCAGTAGAGTGTCGGACGCCATGCTTTCCAGCATAGTTACGTCCCTTTACGATCTGAGTTCAAATCCCGCCGAGGTTGACTTTGCCTTTCATCCTTATGGGGTCGATAAAATAAAGTACCAGTAATGCACTGGGTAATTGCTGGCCTTGTGCCTAAAGTAGAAACAATTATTGTATATATTTGAACGGTCTGAGTTCAAATCCCGTCGAGGTTATCTTTGCCTTTCATCCTTACGGGGTTGATAAAATAAAGTACCAGTAATGTACTTGCTGACCTTGTTCCAAAAGTAGAAACAATTATTGTATATATCAGTTGTGGGCAAACTGCGACCCGTTTGGCTTTTTGCATGGCATGCGTAACTTCAAAATTGCCTTGAATTTTTTAGTAGTGCGGCCAGTCTTATGATGAGTCACACCCTGGTATAGATGTTGTTTAACCACACGTCAGCCGTGACATAGCAGACCTATGATTAACGATATTCAATCCGTGAAATCTATCTTTCAGACAGAGCTACATTGCCAGTGGTTACACTTTCCAATCTCAAAAATATAGTTAGAGAGCTGGTTGTGTTGAAGAGTTCTTGTGAAAGATACTCTCGGATTCAAAATTATAAGGGGAGTGTGGCTGGAACAAGTAGTTATTTTTCTAGTTTATCTCCCTTAATTTAAAAAATAAACAGAATTAGTCGTATAGTTTACCTATTGAGACCCCAACTCATCCTATTTATTTTATAACATATGGAATTTCTAGTAATGTACTTTTTTTAATCATATTTTTTAATGTCTAAAGAAAATTAATTTTTGCAGGACTGTTACCACTTAAAATATAATTTCACCGGAGATAGATTAGCAAAATTTAATAAGTGGTGGGTCGAGTAAAAGTGGGGTTGGGTGGAAAAAATCTGAAAAATGAATAAGCGGTGAGGGCATTATTCGAGACACGAACTGATGACGATATCACTCAGGATACAATATTAAGTTGAACTACGGCGGGATCATTAGAGAGTCGGACACATTGTGTTACAGTATTTAGGCCTAGTTATTTACATACTGAGTTCAAATCCTGCCGACATCCGCTTTACCATATATCCTTCTAGAGATCATCAAAATAAGGTACAATACTGGTGTTGATATAATTGAATTATTAGGGCCTCAGGTCACGTGATTTACGTTGTTTATTCCGGCTTTTTACGTTTTGAGTTCAAATTCTGTCGGCATCAACTTCGTCTTTCATTTTTCCAGGGGTCAATAAAATAAAATATCAGTCCAGTGCTGAGATCGATTTAATCGATTAATTCCTTCCCCCAAATTCTGACATTGTCACTATGTTAAAAACTATTATTATTATTAATAATTGAAAATTCTGCCGAAGTTAGCTTTGCCTTTCATCTATACGAATCAATAAAATGAAGTACCAGTAACGCACTGGGGTCGAATTGGCCTTGTGCCTAAATGAGAAACCATTATTAATACTTGACAATATGTGGAGAGAGACAACACAATTAGAAAGTAGTGTAAATGTGGAGTGACACTCTTGTGTTTGTGAGTCTCACTCAACTATATTTTACACCTTCACTCAGTCATATACAGTGATTACCTTCCCTAATGAATGTGTGGTCTTGAGCCTACATCAGAAGACATTTTATTATAACTTGGTTTTTTTAAATTAATGCCAGATCAAGGATTAGATTTAGTATCAAGATTAAGATTTCTAAAGAGAAGTTAATCTTATTTCTGTTTGTTTGTGTGTGGAGAGAGAGATGGCAATATTCTCTGTTTTCCCATCTCGTTAGTATGTACAGTCTTATGTGTATATATATATATATATATATATATATATATATATATATATATAATTTATTTTAAAGTTTGTACATTTGTGTGTGTGTGTGTGTGTGTGTGTTTACAGTTCCTATTTCTTCCATCTAAATATATTAATAGAACTAGCTGTGTCTCCTGCGACAGTCTATTCTGTGATAATCTGTGATTATGCAAAATAATCTGAGGCTTGTCATACCTGTCAGATCAGGCAAAACTGAAGCGGGAAGCATGAACGGTAACGAGAGAAAGAAAAAAGAGTGATATGTAGAGAGATATAGATAGATTAAGAGATACGTGGATGAGAGAATGAGAGAGAGAGAGGGATGAGGGGGAATAAAGAATATGAATAAATATGAGTAAGCCAAGAGTTAAGGTTGAAAAAATATATAAACGAAAGTAAAAATTGGAAGTGTTGGCAGAGAATTAACATTAAAGTTGCAAGTTCGACAAGGCACCGGAGGGCATGAAAAGGCTCAACCTCTGCTTGCCTCTGAGCTTTAACGCTAAAGCTCATGCTGTAAGAGAGGAAGAGAAAGGGAGATAGAGAGATGTTGTATATATATAGAGAGAGAGGTGGGAAGGAGAGTGAGAGAAATGCAATCTTTAAACAACAAATGAAGAGCTAAAAAGTAAATAGATTCTGGCGAGTTCACTGCAACTGACAGAATCTAAACGTTTATCAAAATATATGTATTTCACATACAGTATTCAACGTTGAATATAATCTATTTCCGTTTCACACAGAGCAGCCATTTTGTTTTTCAGTAACATACAATTTGAAATATAGATGCGTTTATATCGTATAAATGGAAGAAATATACCAGCACAAGGCAAATATAATAGTCTATCGTTCTATATATTCTCACTTCACTTACCAACTTACCTGCACAGCTAAGGCAGAACTGCTGTACTAGTTCAAACATTAACTATCTATTAACCTTAGTGACAGTTCTCTCCAGAGCAGACTCTCGTACTATCAATTCGGATGTAAAACACGACGTTTTTCTTTTTCATTTCATTCCATATATAAATGAGCGTCGTGAAAGCATGTGGCTTAGTGGTTAAAGCGTTCGGCTCTCGATCTTCAGATAATGAATTCGATTCCAGGCGGTGCCTTTTCTCCTTGAGCAAAACATTTTCACGGTGCTCAGTCCACTCAGATGCTAAAATGAATTGTAACTATAAGTCAGAGGGCTAATGTGTCGAACAATTTATCACAAATGAGTTATTCCATTGATAAAACAACAGGAACAGTCGTCGTCAGAAACTTCTGTGGTCCGTCACACAACACACAATTTAGAAGTCATAACTGACGAGCACAGATTCACACTCTATCAGCACAAATGTAAAATAAGGTTCAAAAGTTTCATTCAATTTGTTTAAATCCCGAATAAATTCGATCGCGAATACAAGCGGCCGAAATGGGGCTCCTTCGAGGGGTCTTTGGAGTAACTTTACACGATAGAGTGCGTAGCTCGGAGATCAAAGTGTCACTCCAGGTAGAGCCGCTACTTCTCCGAATTGAGAGATCACCGCTCCGATATTATGGATATACAGTTAGAATGTCTGAGGAAAGAATCCCTGGACAGATATTACGGGCAAAACCAAGAGGCAGGAGACCCAGCAAGAGACTCTGAACAAGATGGTTGGATAACATCCATGACTTCAGTTGTTCTCGCTTGGGGATACAGCCGGATCAATTGGAGACAGTGGCTTCTGACAGGACCCACTGGAAGGAATGTTTAAGGACTCTACCCACAAGACCCTCTCAGAAATAAGTGAGCAAAGAAGAAAAAAGTATGAATCCCAGATATCTCCGTTGTAGTGACGAGAGTTTATATGCAATTCTTCTGTCATTAAGCTAACCTCTACAAGTTTATCTACCTGGGCTTACAAGTATCACCTGTTTGGTAATTTTCTTTTTCTTTTCTTTTCTTTTCTTTTCTTTTCTTTTCTTTTCTTTTCTTTTCTTTTCTTTTCTTTTCTTTTCTTTTCTTTTCTTTTCTTTTCTTTTCTTTTCTTTTCTTTTCTTTTCTTTTCTTTTCTCCCTCCTTTGTCTTCCATTTCTTTTTCTACAAAATATCATCTCTTCTCCCCGTATCTACCATCCAATGAAGGATTAGCGTTAGGAACCTTAACACACCTTTCAAACATATTAGCGACATATATCATTAGAAATAGCAGCCTGTTTCATCTCGGCACTCAACACGTTGATCAGCATGGTCTTAATTATATGTCCTGTCTCTGAATGTCCAGTGGGATGTCCATGCATTACATGCATCAGATAGAGTAGTGTAGGCTGGCTCATTAAATATATTTAGGTAGTTAGATGTGATTCACAGCAGAGTAGGGAACAATTTAAAATTGTTTAAATATTCAGTCCATCTCATAATATATTTAGATAGTTAGATGCCATCCCCATTCTGACACTTGAGATTCAAACAGCCAGGAAAGGTTGTAACAGAGATAGTAAAGGTGGCCAAATGTAAGACATGGGAGGACGGTCAGATAAAGCTGGAATCCGACTTCAAATCAGCAAATAAAGTGTTCAGGCAGATCATAAGCCGACTTCGTAATAAGAAATCCCCCCTCTACACCTGCTCTCAAGATGTCTGAGGTGCTCCTCTTTTCAGAGAGGTGCATCCTTGCGAGGTGAAGAGAATACATCGCTGATCTCCTAAAGCCGATCACAGCAGTTTCTTCTGAGGTACACGAGATACATCTGGGAGCGGTGACTAATCTCTTGGAGGCTGAGGTGACAAGAGCAATTAAAAAGATCAAATGTGGCAAGGCCGCAGGAAAAGTTGAAATTCGGCATAATACATTAATAGACTTAAATATAAACAGGCGAAAATCCAGAGTACCAAGACTCAGCCTTAATAAAACGAATATTTTAAACTTTACTTCGGTATAGAGTTCTCTTTTCTCTCAGTCATATATATATATAAACGGTAAACAGAAATAACAACACAGTCGGTACAGTATATGGAAGGGATATATTAGGTTAACGCTTGATATATATATAACGCAGGAATATATATAATCATATCTGGGGAAATAAACAAGATAAGAAAAAAATCTTTATTTATTTACTTTAATGTCCCGACTGCAATTTCATTGAGAAAATAACGATACTCCGAGTATTGCGAGAAATCTCAACTCATCAGGAGACTTTCTCAGAAAGAAAATTCAAGACAGAAAAAATCTTCCCTGTTCGCTATCAGTGAAAGATTCCAATGGAAGGAATATCACGTGACTGGCGGGTAGTATGGTGGACATATTAAGCTCGGAATGGATTGATATTTGTTAATTCTTTCATAGAGCAGAACTTGGTATCAGTTGGACGTCTTTATATATATCTATACTTGTGTAAAGATATATATATTTCTTCATTTAAGATCCCGTTAAAGGTGAAAGCAGCGATTCTTTGCTCAAATTTTAATCTGTTATTTTAATAATTTCAATATGTTCAACATCACCTTATCTTCTCTCCTAGATTTTATACCAATACAAATTCCCCCATTTGATAATGCATAAAATTCTGAAACCGGTAATTGACAATTATTAAATAAATAATGAATAAATAAATAAATCAATGCTATTGTTAATTAATAAATAAATTAACTAATGCCTTAACACTTCACACAAAGTAAAATATTTTGTTTCAAACATTTTCTAACCCAGAAAAAAGAGAAAAAAATAAAGGGAAAAAAATATTTTTCTTACTAATAATCGTTTTTTTCTCCCTCTTTATATATATATATATATATATATTCCAACTCGTGTGCTCCTTCTCCACATTTTATAATTATTATTTACTCCCACACGAGATACAGAAAATGCCAACTAAAACAAAAGCAGACTCCACTCTCATCATCATCAATCAAGTGATACTCAAAGAACTACAAAAAATTAACTCTAATTTGTCAATACTCACCAACAAACTAAATCTACAAGTGAAGAAACAATCCCCAAATACACATCCTATGAAATCAACGACAATATCAACAACTTATGTGAAACAATAAAAACACATCTGAATAACAACACAAACCCTATTCAAGCAAACGAGAAAACACATGACACTAATACACTTACAACTTACCAAATAAAAATCAAATTAATACCAGAATGGTACACATCTCTTAAAAACAGGAAATTCTCCTTTTGGAAGATGATACAAAATAATAACAAAGCAGAGATCTATGAAAAACGGATTAACTCATCCCATTAATCCTTACCCGCAAACTACAAATTAAATACATCCCAAACGAACCCGAAACACAAAGATGCCTCAGGGAAAGAATGGCACTTGATAACATAAAAACTGAAATTGAACTCCTTAAATTGAGAGCCCAAGCAAATGAAGATAGCATCAAATCAATCGACGATGAGATTAATCAAGCAATTATCAATAAAACCAAAGACACCACCCTAGAAAATATTTCAAAACTGTGATTAGAGGACTGTAATAAGGAAGAATTAAAATTCCTTCAACGTTTGGGAAATAAACGGAACCTGGTTCTCTAATTATGAAACACTTTCCCAAAAAGAACACACATCCAAGAACCTCTTCATTAAAACCAAAATAACAAGAAAACCTAATCACCTCCCAAACACCACACAACAACCAACGAAAAAAAAACAATACCTTCCCACATACCAAAAAAAGAAGGCATCACCTCGCCCCTACCTCCTACACCAACCACGTAGCTACCACACGGATTCCCAAGCAACAAAAATAGTACTAGAGAAACATCAGCTACAAGATAGACACTACAATTTCTCTCCCACCAGGAGAAACCATAGAATCCCCCACCTTTACAAACCCCCTAACATCCCCACACAACAAACCCACAACCATCATTACTTAGAACCCAAAATACACAACTACCACACATGCCACATAAGGCCTCACAACCACACACCAACTATAAGGAAACCCTAATCTACCCTCCTCCACTAACCACATCCTACAACAACACCAGCAGAGAAACACCCTAACCACTACAACCACCATAACTACACACCCTACAACAACAACAGCAGGGCTCAATACAACCACACGATACAACCTAACTTCAACAACCACCACAGCTACACACCTTCTAACAACAACAGGAGGGGCCAATACAACCATAAGAGACATCCAAACTTCAACAACTACCAAAACTTCCGTAGTAATTTTTTAGACATAACACACAGACATAAGGTAACGAGATAACACAAAACACACAGGAGACACAAAATGTAATAAAAGTCGTTAATTTAACCCCTAAAGAATTATCAACAGACCAAATCAACATACTCTTGACTCAATAGCCAGAAATAGAAGCAACTACACCCCACCAAAAGGCAAGAACAAATTCCTCGATCACTTCTGCGAACACATTACTAATTACCCATACCACCACCTACACAGACATAAACAAAAACCAAACCTAAGCAAAAAAGAATGGAATGGTCTTAACAGTCTAAAGAACGAAAAAACCCTAACAATCAAAGAGGCGGATAAAGGGAGTGCAGTAATCTTTATGAAGACAGATTACTACACGACTCTAGTACTCTCAACTCTAGAAAACCAAACATATTACGAAAAGGCCCAACACTACACACAACAGAAAATAATGAGAAATCTAAAATCCCTAACAACCCTTTACAAACAAGGCCTTACCGACAAAGAATACAACTACATCACCAATTTCAAAATGGCAATTCCTTATAACCTAGCCAGAAGGATCTGCACAATAGTTTCAGATAAATACACATGCTACACACGACTAGAAGAATTAAAGAACACACTTATCAGCAGAAACTAGCCACCATCCCTAATCAACAATGGATTCCAACGTGTCCTAAAACTCAACAACCAGGAAATCAGACACCCCAAACCCAGGAATGAACCGAAACAAAAAACTCTACCATACATCTCCACACACAACCTCTCAACAATGAGGCATTCGACACCATCCTCCAGAACATTCCTTTACTAAAAAGAGACCCAAGAATGGTCAAAATACTCCAAACACACAACATCATAAAGAGCAAAAGACAACCTAAATCCATAAAAAACATCCTCACACAAGCCAAAATCCAACCAACCCTCACAATGAACCCTACAGTAAAATAAAAATGCAGAAGGCCCAACTGTCGCATATACATAAATCTAATAGAAGGTTCAACATTCCACTTTAAACAAGGACAACATTCACAGTTAAATACAACTTTACATGTGCGTCTGAAAACCTAATCTATGATTTGACCTGCTCAGGTTGTCGCGAGCCCTACATAGGATAGACAAAAACAACCTCCGACAATGTATGACCGTCCATAGATCATAAATCAATATACAGGAATACAGAAAGATTGTTTTTAGTGAACATATCGTCAGTTGTGCACCTAACCAACAACCAAACTTTAAAATTTTCCCCATTTACAAATGCATAGACAACACTGCTTTCATCTATCGTACCGATAAGGAAACGTCTTCATTAACAAATTCCAACCTCTACTTAATGGAACTGGAACGAACAATGAACCAAAGTCCCAAAGAACTATGCCTGTAAATAATATTATTCTTTCGTTCACATCTTATCATGTTCCATATCACCCCTTTTTTATACTTCAAAAACCTTGTTTGGAAATAATATTATTCTTTCTTTCCCATTTCCTTAACATGTTCAACATCACCTTATCTTCTCTCCTACATTTTATATCAATACAATTTCCCCCCTTTGATAATGCATAAAATGTAGAAACCGGTAATTGACAATTATTAAATAAATAAATAAATAAATAAATCAGTGGTATTGTTAATTAATAAATAGATTAACTAATACCTTAACACTTCACACAAAAAATATTTTGTTTTAAACACTCTCTAACCCAGAAAAAAGAGAAAAAAAAGGAAAAAAATATATTTTTCTTCCTAAAATCGTTTTTCTCTCTATTTACACACACATATATGTATATATATATGTGTGTGTGTGTGTGTGTGTGTGTGTGTGTGTGTGTGTGTGTGTGTGTGTGTGTGTGTGTGTGTGTGTGTGTGTGCGAGTGTAAATAGGGAGGAAAAACAATTATTAGGAAGAACAATATTTGTTTTCCTTTATTTTTTCTCTTTTTTCTAGGTTAGAGAATGTTTAAAACAAAATATTTTACTTTGTGTGAAGTGTTAAGGGATTACTTATATATATATATATATATATCATAAAACATGTCTATAGAATCGCCAGATAAAATATATACCATTTCCTCTCCCAATTAGCAAAATTAACCATATAAAAAATCGATTAGACCAAGCTATAAGAGTAAAGGCTTCTATGAAGAAATCTCCGACAAATAACCGAAATCAGCCCTTCGCGCCGGCTGCGACGGAATATTTATCGAGTATTTCGACAGCGTGTATGAATCGCCCAGATATACAGTCAATTAAACAGAATTAGGTGTAAAATAAACTAGGAGAAAAGTGAACATATTTAGTTACCTCGACCATGGTTTCGTCCGCATTTTAAGATATCCGATAGCCTCGGACACCTAGAGCACCGGACTCTTCAGGAAGTTAGCTCAAATTTAGACAATAAATTTTCCAAAGTGATCGCGCCAAGAATACATTAAAAAATGGCTAAGAATCGTGACGTAGCAGCGGTCAGGTTAGAAGGAATGTGGTTAGTTGCTTACGGCTGGTGGCTTTTTGCTAGAAATCGCAGCACAATACAGCCAAAATTGTATCTCAAACTAACGGGAGATTATTACATATAAAGGTTTACATATATATATATATATATATATATATATATATATATATATATATATATATATATATTTATATATACGTGTTTTGCAACGGGTCACTTTGTGGCTCAATGAAAAGTTAATAAATTAAATATTCAGAGCTATATATCATAAAACATGTCTATAGAATCACAAGATAAAATATATACTATTTCCTCTCCCAATTAGCATAATTAACTATATAAAAAATCGATTAGACCAAGCTATAGGAATAAAGGCTTCTATGAAGAAATCTCCGACAAATAACCGAAATCAACCCTTCGCGCCGACTGCGACGGAATATTTATCGAGTATTTCGACAGCGTGTATGAATCGCCCAGATATACAGTCAATTAAACAGAATTAGGTGTAAAATAAACTAGGAGAAAAGTGAACATATTTAGTTACCTCGACCATGGTTTCGTCCGCATTTTAAGATATCCGATAGCTTCGGACACCTATAGCACCAGACTCTTCGCGAAGTTAGCTCAAATTTAGACAATAAATTTTCCAAAGTGATCGCACGAAGAATACATTCAAAAATGGCTAAGAATCGTGACGTAGCAGCGATCAGGTTAGAAGGAATGTGGTTAGTTGCTTACGGCTGGTGGCTTTTTGCTAGAAAGCGCAGCACAATACAGCCAAAATTGTATCTCAACCTAACGAGAGATTATTACATTGAGCCACAAAGTGACCCGTTGTAAAACACGTATATATATATATATATATATATATATATATGTGTAAACCTTTATATGTAATAATCTCCCGTTAGGTTGAGATACAATTTTGGCTGTATTGTGCTGCGATTTCTAGCAAAATGCCACCAGCCGTAAGCAACTAACCACATTCCTTCTAACCTGACCGCTGCTACGTCACGATTCTTAGCCATTTTTTAATGTATTCTTGGCGCGATCACTTTGGAAAATTTATTGTCTAAATGTGAGCTAACTTCCTGAAGAGTCCGGTGCTCTAGATGTCCGAAGCTATCGGATATCTTAAAATGCGGACGAAACCATGGTCGAGGTAACTAAATATGTTCACTTTTCTCCTAGTTTATTTTACACCTAATTCTGTTTAATTGACTGTATATCTGGGCGATTCATACACGCTGTCGAAATACTCGATAAATATTCCGTCGCAGCCGGCGCGAAGGGCTGATTTCGGTTATTTGTCGATTTCTTCATAGAAGCCTTTATCCTTATAGCTTGGTCTAATCGATTTTTTATATGGTTATTTATGCTAATTGGGAGAGGAAATGGTATATATTTTATCTGGTGATTCTATAGACATGTTTTATGATATATAGCTCTGATTATTTAATTTATTAACTTTTCATTGAGTCACAAAGTGACCCGTTGCAAAACACGTATATATATATATATATATATATATATATATATATATATATATGTAAACGTTTATATATATATATATATATAAGTAATCCGAGCTTTTTGAATACTAATAATAATATTCGATTCGTTTACAATTATGCAAATATCCTCTTTTATAAGCCATGTCAGTAGAATGAACCCCTCATTCTCGCTCTTGTGTTGGCATATATATATATATATATATATAGATAAATCTACCAAAATATACGGTAGTGTCCAATCCGTATGAATAACTCAATGTAATCCAAATATCATGAAAAGAGAAGCTGCATTCAAAAATGTTCGATAAAAATCATAGGAAAACAGGGTCAAGATAAATTAATAAAAACAATGAAATAAAAACAAAGAACAAGTTCCTTATATTAAAAAATTAATCATTTATATATATATATATATATATAACTGTACCTCTCTCTATATATATAGTGTGGATATATGCACTCTGTAATCTATAAAATTTATGTTTTAACTATGCTAACATGTATTTATCTGAGTTTGATTATTTATGCATAAACATACTTGATAGTATTTTAGAGTGTATGATATGCTGTATTATACTAAGTGCAATTTACCACACCGTACTATATTGTGTTGGTTAAGTTGTATATTATCGCATTACTGTATTTCATTATCTTATAATTTTCATCTTTTAATATACTATCTTTCCTAGCCATAACCTTAATTTATATTCACCTAAAAGCTCAATACAACACTAATCACCATTTATTTTGACATTCTTTTTAACTTCACTGTACCAGATACATCAACTATCAGTTTGACAACCCCTTTCCACCTAATAGATTTTTATGCCAATTCTACTATTAACACCATTCAACCATTCCTTTCAAAGAGTCATGACCTCAACTAAAGTGTATTAGTTTTCATCTTAACACCATATGAAAAAAAAAACAATTTGATTCGTTAGTTCTTCAACCATCTCCAAATAAGGACATGATACTAACATACTACTAATTCTGAATAAAATCATTATTGAATAAAATTATTATTGCTTTTGAAAACAGCTGGTGATATACATGTAAGTAAATATTCTCTTTATATGATATTTTGTAACTAACCTTACATAGATCAATAACGGAGTATAGCTACAATGTATTATCATCATCTAGAAACGATCGTAAAGCAGTGAAGTATATCTCTAATGACTTGATTTTTTATTTCAGTGTTTTAACTTATATATATATATATATATATATATATATATATATATATATATATATGATGTCTGCAAACTCTGCTAAGAGTAGTGCAATTGCTTGTCAGATCATAGTTTGGTGCACTTTAAGCCACGGTCAGCCACACGAACCTGTAACCGATGCTGAACATCCAATGCCTGCGCTTAGAAGGTTTTTTTAAGTAGGGAAATGCCTTGCACTCGACTAATCCCACTCTCTAAGTATCGAAAACACTACCCAAAAAGGAGAACTTGTCAACATGATCGGATGCTTTAGAAGCCGCAGGTTTTTTGTTTTTGCCAGTGTTTCTCTCACCTAGAAAGGTGTTGTGACAACAACTGCGGGCCTTTCACTCCTAGGTGAACAAAAAAATATTATTTGGATGGCCGTTGACTCAGCTGAGTTCCTCCGCCCTTTGCCGGGTCTTGTATTTCATCCCGCATAAAAATGGCGTAGACATACAATACAACAGGAGGAAACATAATAGTACCACTGATGAAGTTGCAGATGTGCAACGAAAGAATTTTGTTAGACTATATATAAGTATTTATATCTGTATTTTTGACCGTTGGTCAGTCAGTGATAAACAGTGATGGCCAAATGAATTAAAAATGGAGATATAAAAGATGCAGAAGCGAAAACCAACGAAACGGTGAGTGCGTTCTGTTATTATTTCTGGAAATATTACAACAATATGACCCTCCCCAAGTATATCAATATTTGTTTCGACACACAATTTCATATAAAAATCTCGCAAAACAAATATATATATATATATATATATATATATATATATATATATATATATATATATATATATATATACGTATATAGTTGACGGCTGAGAGAAAGGTGTACTCAATACCGAAGAGGAGTTTAAATATTAATTTTATTAAGGCTAAATAGTGAGTCTTGTTACTCTGGAGTTTGTATCTTCGTGTGGGAGGGGGGTATGTCTGTATGTGTGTGTCTCTGTGTTTGTGTGTATATGTGTGTATCTGCAGCTATGTACATGTGTGTGTGTGTACATAATCTTATTGTGTTATGTTATATAGTGTAATAAATATGATTAACAAGAAACAACAGACAGTGAAAGCTGCTTTCAATATATATTACTAAAATATATATAACAATATATATTACTAAAATATATATAACGGTGTAGCTACGTCTTTCTGTGTGTATGATGTGTATGTGTGTGTGTATGTGCGTGTGTGTGTATGTGTGCGTAAATGTGTGTGTGTATATATATGTGTACACGTGTGTGTCTTTCTCTGTGTGAGTGTATATGTATATGTGCATGTGTATGTGTGTGTGAGTGTATGTATGTGTGTGTGAGTGTGTATATGTATGTGTGAGAGTATGTATGTGTGTGTGAGTGTGTTAGTGTGTTAGTGTGTGTGTGTGTATTTGTTTTAGTTTTGTCTTTAAGAGCTATTCATTTCAAACAATTGCGTCGGAACAAAGATACTAAATTTCAAGGGACTTTACATACACTGCCGTACACGTGTGTGTGTGTGTGTGTGTGTGTGTGTGTGTGTGTGTGTGTGTGTGTGTGTCTGTCTGTCTGTGTGTGTGTCTGTGTGTGTCTGTGTATGTGTGTATGTGTGTGTGTGTGCGTGTGTGTGTGTGTGTCTGTGTCTGTATGTGTGTGTGTATGTGTGTCTGTGTCTGTCTGTGTGTGTCTGTGTGTGTGTCTGTGTCTGTATGTATGTGTGTGTGTGTATGTGTCTGTGTGTGTGTGTGTGTGTCTGTGTGTGTGTGTCTGTGTCTGTACGTGTGTGTGTATGTGTGTCTGTGTCTGTCTGTGTGTGTCTGTGTGTTTGTCTGTGTCTGTATGTATGTGTGTGTGTGTGTATGTGTGTGTTTGTGAGTGTGTGTGTCTGTGTGTGTGTGTGTATGTATGTGTGTCAGTGTCTGTATGTGTTTGTGTATGTGTGTCTGTGTCTGTCTGTGTCTGTATGTATGTGTGTGTGTGTGTCCGTGTGTGTGTCTGTGTGTTAGTGTGTGTGGGTGTGCGTCTGTATGTGTGTGTGTCAGTGTCTGTATGTGTGTGTGTATGTGTGTCTGTGTCTGTCTGTGTCTGTATGTATGTGTGTGTGTGTGTGTCCGTGTGTTTGTGTGTGTGTGTCTGTGTGTTAGTGTGTGCGTGTGTCTGTATGTGTGTGTGTGTGTCTGTCTGTGTGTGTCTGTGTGTGTGTCTGTGTATGTATGTATGTGTGTGTATATGTGTGTGTGTGTGTATATGTGTGTGTGTGTCTCTGTGTGTGTGTGTGTCTGTGTGTGTATCTGTGTATGTATGTGTGTGTGTATGTGTGTCTGTGTCTGTCTGTGTGTGTCTGTGTGTGTGTCTGTGTCTGTATGCGTGTGTATGTATGTGTATGTATGCGTGTGTGACTGTGTCTGTATGTGTGTGTGTGTGTATGTGTGTGTATGTGTATGTGTGTGTCTGTGTCTGTCTGTGTGTGTGTGTGTGTGTCTGTCTGTGTCTGTATCGGTGTATGTCTGTATGTGTGTATGTGTCTGTATGTGTGTGTGTCTGTGTCTGTGTCTGTGTCTGTATGTGTGTGTATGTGTGTGTATGTGTCTGTATGTGTGTATGTGTCGTTCTGTATATACGTCTGTATGCGTGTGTCTGTGTGTGTGTGTCTGTGTATGTATGTGTGTGTCTGTATCTGTGTCTGTATGTATGTGTCTGGGTCTGTATGTATATCTGTATGTGTGTCTGTGTGTGTGTGTATGTATGTGTGTCTGTGTCTATGTGTGTATGTGTCTGTGTGTGTGTCTCCGTGTCTGTATGTGTGTATGTGTCTGTGTCTGTATGTCTGTGTGTGTGTCTGTGTGTGTCTGTGTGTGTCTGTGTCTGTGTATGTGTGTATGTATGTGTGTGTCTGTGTGTGTCTGTGTATGTGTCTGTGCCTGTATTTATGTGTGTGTGTATGTATGTGTGTGTATGTGTATGTATGTGTGTGTGTATGTGTATGTGTATGTGTGTATGTATGTGTGTGTATGTGTATGTATGTGTGTGTGTATGTGTGTGTGTATGTGTGTATGTATGTGTGTGCGTATTAGTATCTGTACCATCAGATATAACCACATCCATTCTTTTTTCATGTATATATTTTAGGTTTATATTATTGTTAATTACGATGTGTGTTAAGTCCCGACAACCAATTAAAATCAGCTGAAGACATTCTATACATGGCAGCCATATTGGATTCTTTAGTTTCAACAATATCCTCACAAAATGCCAGCCTATATATCCTAATCAGTTAAAAGAGAGTCCACTTTCCTTAATGATAATGATGATGATCATCATTATTTTAGCGATACTATTATTATTGTTGTCATTATTTCATCATTATTATAGGTCGGTGTATTGACAGTGTCGGTAGGGGGCTGGACGCCATGCTTTGCAGCAAAGAGTTACGGCCGAGATTAACTTTGACTTTCATCTTTACGGGGTCGATAAAATAAAGTACCAGTAATACACTGGCGTAATTGCTGGGCTTGTGCCTAAAGTAGAAACAATTATTTCATCATTATTATTATTTCAGGATTATTATTATAATTATTATTACTATTATTATTATGGGGGTAGCGGGATGGTAGTATCGGCAGAGCATCGGACAACATGCTTTGTGGCATAGAGTTACGGCCCTTTGCGTTCTGAGTTCAAATTCCGCTTAGGTTATTTCTGCCTTTTATCATGACGGAGTCAATAAAATAAAGTACCAGTAACGCACTGGGTCGATTTAATCGATTTTCCCCTCCCCAAGATATTGCTGTCCTTGTGCTTATAGTAGAAACAATTGTCAACATCATTATCATTTTCTTTTGTTCAGCAACACAAATAGAAATAATAGTGAGTACTTGTAGGTATGTAGATATAGGTAGGGTAAACGTAAAGAGAAATAACAAACGACACAGTACGTTGTAGAAATATTCTAGTATATGACAGACAGATTGGTTGGCATGAAGGCATGAAGATGGGGGGGGGGGGGCAAGGAGAGAGAGGGGGGCAGATAGACAGGTAGAGAGATAGAGAGACAGGTAGACAGGTAGACAGAGAGACAGAGAGAGAGAGAGACAGAGTGAGAGGTAGACAGAGAGACAGAGAGAAGTACAGAGTGAGAGGTAGACAGAGAGACAGAGAGAGGGACAGAGTGAGAGGTAGACAGAGAGACAGAGAGAGAGACAGAGTGAGAGGTAGATAGAGAGACAGAGAGAGACAGAGTGAGAGGTAGACAGACAGAGAGAGGGATAGATAGAGAGAGAGAGACAATTTAGGTGGATTCCAATTGATTGCTATTGAATTGTGAAAATAACATGGAGTTAATTTATAAAAACAACATGGCGGTCAAGAAAATAGTTTGAAATTTCTTCAATGGAATGTTGATGAGAGAAGTTGATAAAGTGGGTAGAGGAAGATAAAGGTTCATAGAAGCGTTAAGGTAGAATGTATCATGTGGCGTTGTTGGGGAGCAACGATGGTGAGTTTAACAATCATATAAATATATATATATATATATATATATATATATATATATATATATATATAAATGGAAAAAATGAAACGAAATTTCATTTCTCACTCATAGTACGGCTGTTACTTAAATATAAGTATGTATACGTACATACATATATCTGTACAGACGAACAGTAGTACGTATATATATACATACATGTACACATATATATGTACGTATTGCTTATTAGCTATCGTCAGCATCGTATACCTTCCTGCCAGATGATTGAACGTCTGAAACTAGTACATCGTTCCTTTGTCAGTGTTGAACAAAAGGGCAACGATAGTTGCTAAACACTGTACGGCTTAATTCGGGCTGTTTGTTTACAAACAAACCGAACATTATAATAAAGTTTCTGTGAATCCATACGTACATATATATATGTGTGTGCATGTATGTATATATCTACATTCTACTGTACGTCTGTATACATATATATATGTATATATATATATATATATATATATATATATATATATATATATATATATATATATATATATATATATATAAATATATATATATGGATGTATGTATAGTACAGTTTATTACCAAATATTCATGTATACATTGCTATTTCAGAGCACCAATCCTAATACCATATATATACATATACATATATATATATATATATATATACATATATATATACACGATAGCTAACTCACCATCCTTGTTCCCTTCAACGCCACCTGATACATTCTACATTAAACCCATATATATACACACACACACTCACACACATGCGTGGAGATGGGAAAATCTGACTTCTTATTGTCACTCTATATATACTCTGTAAACTACAGCCACCTTACGAGATACGAACCCCATAACAACATCGAGTGCTTCGACCAGCGTCACCGCTAGTAACCACAAATTACTACCATAACAACATATATCATCATCATCATCACCGTTTTACGTCCGTTCTTCCACGCTAGCATGGCTTAGATGGGTTGTCCTGTTGTGGGCAGTGTCCGGTCGGTTGACCTTGTCTTGCTCATTCGGGATCAAGTTCTGGCTTGATTTCTACAGCTGGATGTCCTTCCTAACACCAACTTCATTTACAGAGAGTCCTGGGTGCTTTTTTGCCGTGGCGCCTACACGTCCACTTTACAGTGTAGGCTGGGTGCTTTTTTGCTGTTGCACCTGCACGACCACTTCGCAGTGGGAGAGGGTCGGGGCATATTGTCTATATGCTTCAGCTTCGGATTGTTCCATGGGAAGTCGGGTCTTCTGTATTACTGCGTGACGCCAGAGTTCACGGTCATGTGTCATCGCCTTTGGGAGGTGTAATTGGGTAAGGTCGGCTTTTATCATATATATATATATATATATACAGAGAGAGAGAGAGAGAGAGAGAGAGAGAGAGAGAGAGAGAGAGAGAGAGAAAGAGATATGTCAACATGAACGGACCTGTTATTTTTATCTAAAGACATTTTTTCCTATTCAAACCAGCCCGTCCCCTCAATCTATCTTATTTCTCCTTCTTTCTTCTGATGAAGGACTAGCGTCCGAAACGTTAAGCCCTCTTCCTGCTATATCAAGCGTTAACCTAATATATCCCTTCGATATACTGTACCGGTTGTGTTGTTATTTCTCTTTACCTTTTAGATACATGCATATGTGTATATGTGTGCGTATATATATATATATATATATATATATATATATATATATATATATATATATATATGTATATATATATATATATATATATATATATATATATATATATATATATATATATATATATATATATATATATATATATATATATATGTATATATATATATATATATATATATATATATGTATATATGACACGGGCACGACAACCGCCTTAGTGATGTTGTCTCAGTAAAATACATCTAGTACACATTGTAAAATGATTGTGATAGGAAGTACATCCAGCTATAGAAACCATATCAGCTATAATTGATATGTACCACACACACCTACCAGCAAGTCCTGCAGGACAATACCTTCGATAAAATACTAATACTCCGTGAGAATTCGTCCAGCTCATTCTAACATGAAAAACGGACGTTAAATTATGATGATGATATACATATCTTAGTCTTAGATTCTTCCGCGCCGTTCGGCACATCGAGCAGTAGGTACTCGCCAAGGGTCACGATCAGCGGCAACTTTTTCGAGACTGTGCCAGGTGATGTTGGCTGCCATCAGGTCCTTCCGGAACGTTCGTCGCCAGGTGATCCCTGGACAACCCCGCCTCCGTTTACCGTCAGGCGGAGTCCAGTTCATCGCTGTTTTAGAATGCCGTTCATTTGGCAGACACAGAATATGCCCAGCCAGACGACACCGACGCTCCGTGACCACTCTTTGTAGGGTCCACGACTCGGCTCTCCGCAGGATCTCCTCGTTTCGCACTCAGAGCGATATACATATATACATATCTATATACATATATACACACACACATATATATATATATATATACTTATACCTAAAAATATACACTTATAACTATACACATTTACGTATGCACATATATACATACACCTAAATATATATATACATATATACATAAACACCTATACACACATATATATATATATATATATATATATATATATATATATATATATATATATATATATATATATATCATGATACATTAACGGAGCCATAGACTATCGTCGTTCCCTGTAAATAATGTGCTCAAAGGAGTGGAAATCCTGGCTTTCATAGGTTATAGATTCCATACACTGGTGGTTTTTCCCTGTTTTATTGATAGCGCACTGTATCTCACTAGTGCGTTGCCTTTTCAACATATTATATATATATATATATATATATATATATATATATATATATATATATATATATGAATTATAAGAATCAAAGAACTGTTCAAAACATTTTTATGCTTACAACTGTTTCCTCCAAACTGAGGTTTGGATTCTTCGGAGCAATTTATTATTGAATGAACACTTATATGACCTCCTTATTAATACTATATATATATATATATATATATATATATATATATATATATATATATATATATATATATATATAATTCAAGAAGAAGATTGACATGGTTCGCTTTACAGTAAGGGCTTTAGGCTTTATTCACATTGCTGACAATTGTTTCTTTGATCTGGGAGGTGTAGAGTTCGCTATACGTCTGATTTTGCGCCGCTCGATCTCCAATACTTTGTTTACAACCAGTCTGTTTCATCGGAGATGGTGGAAAAAATGTCAATCTTCTTTCTTGAATTATTATTACTCCAAGTATAAACTACATAAAAATCACCACGAACTCGCAGCATCAATATGGAAACGTCTTGTTGAGTCAAACTAAGCCATACGTTAATACTATCCACTACAAGAACTACTCCAACTGGACTACATCTAAGTTGACTGCCATAACGATAACCTGTTATCCCGTATATATATATATATATATATATATATATATATATATATATATATATATATATATATATATATATACATATATATATAAACAATTAAGTTAAAGATGTACATCCATATATGTATACTGAAATACTAGTATGTATATGAATACACACACGTATACATATGTAGATGTACCAAGTTTTTTTCACTGGTCACTTTACTGTGAGTGGCCAGCTATTCTGTATGTAAACACACAGACAAACCGGTTTTTAGAGTCATACTGGTTTTTGAGGAAACACCTTTCCTCTATTCTTCAGAAAGCCAGACAAGGAATATTGAACTAGTTTCGTTGTTGTTACAACTCATCAGCAATATTTACCTATCTTCCGGCCTCTCTAGAGAATCGTAAAAGCACATATCGTTATATGCTTTTTCTATGAAAATTAGTAGTGGGCAGACCAATTTGCATAGAGTGTGAGTAAGTACCGGTTCAACGGACACGATAAAAACAAATAACGAAACGAAATTAGATTTCGTTTCGTTTGTAACTCACTTTTGTATGACTGACGCTTAAACAATTAAGTTAAAGATGTACATCCATATATGTATACTGAAATACTAGTATGTATATGAATACACACACGTATACATATGTAGATGTACCAAGTTTTTTTCACTGGTCACTTTACTGTGAGTGACCAGCTATTCTGTATGTAAACACACAGACAAACCGGTTTTTAGAGTCATACTGGTTTTTGAGGAAACACCTTTCCTCTATTCTCCAGAAAGCCAGACAAGGAATATTGAACTAGTTTCGTTAACGAAACTAGTTCAATATTCCTTGTCTGGCTTTCTGAAGAATAGAGGAAAGGTGTTTCCTCAAAAACCAGTATGACTCTAAAAACCGGTTTGTCTGTGTGTTTACATACAGAATAGCTGGCCACTCACAGTAAAGTGACCAGTGAAAAAAACTTGGTACATCTACATATGTATACGTGTGTGTATTCATATACATACTAGTATTTCAGTATACATATATGGATGTACATCTTTAACTTAATTGTTTAAGCGTCAGTCATACAAAAGTGAGTTACAAACGAAACGAAATCTAATTTCGTTTCGTTATTTGTTTGCATATATATATATATATATATATATATATATATATATATATATATATATATATATATATATATATATATATATATATATATATATATATATATACTTATATATATATATATATATATATATATATATATATATATATATATATATATATATATATATAAATTACACAATAATCAAAACTATGTTCAAATCATTTTATTGCTGACAATCGTACCTTCCAAACTTTCGTTTGGAATCATCGGAGCACGAGCAAAGTTTGGTTTGGACATATAATTAAATTTCTATTCAACTAAACATTCATATGGATACATGGATATTAATGTTGTCATCAACAGTTTCGTATTTACAGAGTGGAATGGGTGTTACAGAGATTACAAGGGAATAGTATAATAATTAAAGAGGCATTAAGGTAGAAAGTTACTCGTAAAACGAGGACACTAGCAGTATATATGCAAGCGTATAGAGAGTGCAAATGCGTTAGGCATATACAGGACAGCTAGGCAGGAAACAAGCAATGGTACTACTACTAATTACTGTATGGCAAAGGTATCACATAAAATAACATAGGTTTACAAGCATATCAAACAGGCAAAGATGTTTGTGTATTAAAATTATGAGTTTATGGTGGATGTAGTGTGATAGTTGTTTCTGTAATGTTCAAATGTGTATGTGTTGAGAGTATTAATGTTATTGTTATCTTTTCCATTACATTGGTTATATTTTATTTTAGTGAATGTTTTTAATTAGTTACAGCCATGGATTGTATATTGGTCTTATTATACTGTTATCCAGAGTTCGATTTGTTCTGGAGTGATTCTTCTGACGGTTTAATTTCCGGAAGTGAGTTTGAGATCTTGTAATCTTTGTCACATCTATTCCACTGTGTAAATAAGAAACTGTTGATGACAACATTAATATCCATGTATCTATATGATTGTTCAGTTGAATGGGAAGTTAATTATATGTCCAAACTTTGCTAGTGCTCCGATGATTCCAAACGAAAGCTGGGAAGAAACGATTGTCAGCAATAAAATGATTTTAACATAGCTTTGATTATTGTGTAATTTATATTCCTGCTCTGTAAAGTATCTTCTGTATTTACATTGAGGTATTTTTCTTAGTGGTAATAAGGTAGTAATGAATTACTGACCTTTCCTGTTTATAGTTGTATATAGTATATACATAACTATAAATAATAATATTATTATTATTATTATTATATATATATATGTGTATATATATATATATATATATATATATATACACACACACACATATATATATATATATATATATATATATATATATATACCTAAACACACACACATATATACATATAACTATACACATATATGAATATATTAAGCATATATATATACAGGCATACCTACACACACATATATACATATATCTATATACAAATATACAAATATACTTATACATACATATATACCTATATACGCATATACTTATACACACATATATACATATACCTATATACATATACATGTATATATATATAATAGCCAATGATACTGCTAGGATGTGAACCCCCCACACATAGGTGTCCACAACCAGCAGTAGATATATGTGTATATATGATAGCCAGTGATACTTTAGGAGTTGAACCCTACAACCAGCAGTACATATATCATACAAAGAAACCAGCTAAATAAGTTGAAGTGAGACAAAGAATGAATTTTCTGAAAGGTTTAATTAGTTTCAGGAACCACTCTTTAGTTACGCATTAAATATCTATAAATAGATTATTATTATTATTATTATTATTGTTGTTGTTATTCCTTGAATCTCAGTCATTGATGTTGGTTAACTGGAAAGTCCGTTGGAATGAATATCAAGCCACTACCTGCAGCCTCAGATATTCAGGACGTATCGGAGGGTTCTTGCTGTTCCAAGCAAGCATGCCTTTTGAAGCGTTCCAAAAAGCGTGAAGGGGCCGATTTTCTTTATATTATTATTATTATTATTATTATTATTATTATTATTATTATTATTCCCAGCATTTTGTTGAAAGATGGGTGAGAGAAGCAAGAATGGCCCGAGTGAATGGACCTATTCTGAG
>OZ024743.1:81770783-81773283 GCA_964016885.1 Eledone cirrhosa
AGGGTTGCTTGAGCTCTCAATGCTGAAGTTTGGTACTAGTCCTGCCCGGATCCTCTATACATATATTACTGCACATATCTGTTTTCGTTCAACTAGCTCATCTCTTTCATTGAGATAATCCTCATGGATATAACATTTTAAGACTATTTAACAGAATTCGAAATATGATCGGCTTGTCTCCCCACAGCCCCGACGGACAGAATGCAGAAGGCGTTTCCCCGGAGGACGGCGAGGGAGACGCGCTGGAAGAGCCACTCCAGCTCGCGGGGCTCACACCTGCGGCTGGCCAGCTCAGCGCCTATGGTTGTGAGTAGGGATGTAGCCCTAGGGCCGAGGACACCAAAAGTCTCCACTACCAGGGGTACGACCGCAAACCTGTCGGAGAGCGACCGGTATTTGCAGAGTTTGGCCTCCTCAGCCCCGACGTGCAGCGGAATCTGGGTTAGTCGCAGACTGCACCAGGTTAGCTTCGTTAGACTGCTTCACGTTCTGAAGTTAGTTTGACACTGTGGAGCAACCACAGCTGAGGGAGATAATCCAGTTGGCTGAGGAAGAAAATCCTCCAAATGGCAAGCATGGCTTCCCGATCTGTTGTGTGTGTGTGTATATATATCGTTTTTGTATTTATTTTTATAGATTATTCATCTGAAAAGTTGTGTTGAAACATATATTGTTATACTTTAAACTACATTAAACTAACCTGGGGATGTTATATATTGAAGTGAAAGCCAACAGGGGCTTGCTTTTTATTGGCAGCATAACCCTCCCTTTATATATATATATATAAATATATATATATATATATATATATATAATAAATCATGTCTTTAGAATCATCAGATATTAAAATATATACTATTTCTTCTTCTAATTAGCATAATTAACCATATACAAAATCAATCCGAGCAAGCTATAAGAATAAATTCTCTTATGGGGAAATCTCCGACAAACAACCGAACGTGGCCTCTTCATAGAGCTTAAAAGTGAACAGTTGCAACATATATATATCTTTAACTTTATATATATGATAACCTTTATATATATATATATATATATATATATATGTGTGTGTGTGTGTGTGTGTGTATTTGTCCATGTTAATTTACATATGTTTATACATAGTATATATACTTATATATGTATATAATATATGATTTATGTGTGTATATATGATAAATCTATTATACATACGTAATGCATATTTGTATATATATATATATATTTCTATAAATGATATATATATATTCGAACTTACGCCCCTACGATCATGTGTCGATCTGCCTAACGACTCATCCATGTGACTTTACACTGACACACACGTGTTTCTGAATGTATGTTTATACTCTCAGGTCCCCAATAATTGGAGGGCGCGGAATAACCAGAATTATTCATTTAGTTTACATAACCCCACCGAAATTATTCATTTAGTTTACATATTGAAACCCCAACCCATCCTATATATTTTATAACATATGGGATTTTTAGTTATGTACTTTTTTTGTCATGTATAATGTTTTTTTAATGTCTATATATAATTGATATTCGCTGGAATGTTATCATTTGAAATAAAATTTCACGGAGATAGATTAGCAAAATTTAATAAGCGTTGGGGCGGATCTGAAAAATTAATATTTTTTTTTAATTTGTATCAGAAGACTTCGGCCATGTTGGGGCACCACCAAGAGACAAACTAATACCTTATTTATTCTTGATAATAATTGAAACCTTTGCCGGTATGAGGTGACGCTTTCTATGCTTGTACATACCTTTGTGTGTGTGTGTATGTGTGTGTGTGTCTGGTGTGTGCGTTGTGTAAGTACACACATACACACAAGTGTTTCTTTGTGTGTATACATACATGTATACTATATATTAAGGAGCTCTTAAGAGTCAATTGCCATCCAAAAACACCGGGAGAGATGACCCCTTAGCCTTTGTCAAGGCGGAATTCTAGGAGAAGGAAAACTCTGATATAACACCTGCAACCCTGATGGTATCCAATGATGTTGACTTGTTCTTCTTTTTGGTAAATATCATCTTGGTTAAGAGAGTGGGACTGGCTTTGTGCAGTGCCTTTGCTCAATATAAAAGCTTCACGGCACAGGCATTGCTTATATCTGCAGATCTCTCTGCACTTGTCGTCACATGGTACCATGGGCCCAGCACTATGTGTCAATAATTGTCACACGTGTAGTGTTTTTACCAGAGTTTTCAAGTCGCTGGCTGGACTAAAAAGTCACACTTGTTCAGCGCATCGGTAGGGGTTCTCCTACATGGATATAAAGTAGTGGCCGTACTCGAAAACCCGTTGGCAGCCACCATACTATATACACAGGACTATAAACATAAATATTTGTATGTATATTTAATTTATCTTGGAAAACAACAATCTCAAGTGCTTGAGATGCAAAAGTTGAATGCAATGGAAGTACATCGCTGAATAGTTGTTTAGGTTAAGAAGCAGAAAGTGCATACTAGTAAATATATATAGAGTGTTACT
>OZ024743.1:81778283-81795783 GCA_964016885.1 Eledone cirrhosa
TATGTTAACAGGCTATCACTGCCTAATCTCCAGGGTAACACTTTTGCCATCTTATCAGCGGGTCGCACCTGATATGTCCTGCCGTGACCTAGTTCGGAATAGAATTTACTCCCTCATAATCTGTCTCCTCCCCCCCTCCCCGCCTTTTTTCTTGCTTTTTGTTACCATTTTGAAAATTGGAAATATTTTATTTCCTCCAAAAAGTTATACTCGCTGCAAAATGTCAACCTTTATTCCTGCTACTGGTGTTGTTTCTCGTGTTGCTGCTGCTGCTGCTGTTGCTGCTGCTGCTGCTGCTTCTATTACTACTATGGACAGGAAGTAAGTTAGTATGTACACTTACACACACCCACACATACACCCACACACACATAACCCATTGTTGGACAACAAACATGACCACTACCACCAACACTAACCGTCTGTTTAGTTAGACAACGTAAGAACCACCAACACCAGCACTTGTAAAAGCAAAACTCGCCATCTTCAATTCGGTATTCGTGTCAACCCTTATCTATGGTCGTGAATGTTAAGTAACGACTGAAAGAATACTTTCACGAATAGAAGCGGCCGAAATAGGATTCCTCCGAAGGGTCTTTGGAGTTACGTTACTCGATAGAGTGTGTAGCTCGGAGATCAGAGAGTCACTCCAGGTAGAGCTACTTCTCCAAATCGAGAGATCACAGCTCTGGTATTATGGGCTTGTGTTTAGAATGTCTCAGGAAAGAATCGCTGGACAGTTTTTACGGTAAAACCAAACGACAGAAGGCCCAGGGGTAGACTCCGAGCAAGATGGTTGGATAATATTCATGAGCTTAGCTGGTCTCACTTGGGAATCCAGCTGGATCAGTTGGAGACGTTCGCTACTGACAAGACCCACTGGAAGGAGTGTTTGAGGATTCTGAACCCACGAACTGTCCAGGAATATGGGGGCAAAAAAGGAAAAAGAAGAAAAAAAAGAAGGTAAATGCATTTTTCAGTGTATATGTGCATATATATATATATATATATATATATATATATATATATATATATATATATATATATATATATATATATATAAATATATGCATATATATATATATATATATATATATATATATATATATATATATATATATATATGTATATATATATACACACACATAAATTTACATTCAAATACATTTACATACTTTCAAAACACGTAGCTATGACAACGTATCTTTCTTCATTTTTGTAAGTTGCAACAGGTTAGTGAAGCTGGTCCCAATGACGTGATGATGATTCCTCAGTTCGTTCCTATCTTCCGACAATGTGACCCCTATACATAGAAATATCCCTTCCTTCAACTCTCAATGAGCCCAGGAAATGTGACATCGGTCTGATTTGATATCAAAACATAAGAAATGAAATTAAAAAGCTGAGGTTCTACCAATTTAATAACTTCTTGTACAAACAGAGTTAGATATTTGTGGAAGAGAGTGGCTGTCAATAAAGTAGACCTCAGTAAATGACTGGTACATTATTTTATAAGCTCCGGAAATGTGAAGATCGAAGTTGATTTCGGTGGAATTTGAACTCAGAGAATAAATGAAATAAAATCCATGTTCTAAACATTCTATAATAATGGTTTCTATTTTAGGCAAAAAGCCAGCAATTATAGAAGAGTAAAGGTGATTATAACGACCCCAGATAATGACTGATACTTCAATATATCTTCCCCGGAAAAGTGAAAAGCAAAGTTAACCTCGACGTGGCTAAATATCGTAAACCATTTTCTCCGATACTTGAACACTTCTGTCAATCCAAAAAACTAAATAGCGAGTAAGTGAACAAAGAAAATTTACAAAACTAGTTCCGAAACACGAGACAAAAAAGCGAGACTAAAGGATCTCTAATTGCAGCACATGAGCAAAGCCTCCCCACCAGTAACTACCTAAGATATGTAATGAAGCAGAACACAGTAACTGTAAAATATGTGGTGATGGAGAAAAAAACAATTAACCACATTATCTCTGGCTGCCCAATCTTAGCCAAAAAATAAATATATCCAGACATGATAAGAATTGCGATTTACAGACATTGGAATTCATGCCAACACCATGAAATAATAATACAACGCTGTACAAACATACACAAGGACAGCAACTATATTCTGGGTTACATCAATACGCCCATACTGGGAGATCAACGTTAACTGACCGTATAGCCAAAGTTCACAAACATTGTCTTTACTAAGGCATGTAACCGCACAGATGACAATATACCCTTCAATGAAAGGGATAAATTATCTAAATATAAAGATGTTGCGGTAGATATAACGATTTAAATAATAGTAGAGGCTCTGGGAATGATAACAAAGCAAAGAGAGATACATAACCAAAACCCCAGAGATATATAGATATGAGCACTACTAGGTGCTGGATATACCCCAGAGATATATAGAAAATAGCACTAGGTACTGGATATACTACAGAGATATATAGATATAAGCACTACTAGGTGCTGGATATACCCCAGAGATATATAGAAAATAGCACTAGGTACTGGATATACCCCAGAGATATATAGATATTAGCACTACTAGGTACTGGATATACCGCAGAGATATATAGATATAAGCACTACTAGGTACTGGATATACCCCAGAGATATATAGATATAAGCACTACTAGGTACTGGATATACCCCAGAGATATATAGATATTAGCACTACTAGGTACTGGATATACCCCAGAGATATATAGATATTAGCACTAGGTACTGGATATACCCCAGAGATATATAGATATTAGCACTACTAGGTACTGGATATACCCCAGAGATATATAGATATTAGCACTACTAGGTACTGGATATACCGCAGAGATATATAGATATTAGCACTAGGTACTGGATATACCCCAGAGATATATAGATATTAGCACTACTAGGTACTGGATATACCCCAGATATATATAGATATTAGCACTACTAGGTACTGGATATACCCCAGAGATATATAGATATTAGCACTACTAGGTACTGGATATACCCCAGAGATATATAGATATAAGCACTACTAGGTACTGGATATACCCCAGAGATATATAGATATAAGCACTACTAGGTACTGGATATACCCCAGAGATATATAGATATAAGCACTACTAGGTACTAGATATACCCCAGAGATATATAGATATTAGCACTACTAGGGACTGGATATAACCCAGAGATATATAGATATTAGCACTACTAGGTACTGGATATACCCCAGAGATATATAGATATTAGCACTTCGAGGGACTGGATATACCCCAGAGATATATAGATATTAGCACTACTAGGTACTGGATATACCCTAGAGATATATAGATATTAGCACTACTAGGTACTGGATATACCCCAGAGATATATAGATATTAGCACTACTAGGTACTGGATATACCCCAGAGATATATAGATATTAGCACTACTAGGTACTGGATATACCCCAGAGATATATAGATATAAGCACTACTAGGTACTTGATATACCCCAGAGATATATAGATATAAGCACTACTAGGTACTGGATATACCCCAGAGATATATAGATATAAGCACTACTAGGTACTGGATATACCCCAGAGATATATAGATATAAGCACTACTAGGTACTGGATATACCCCAGAGATATATAGATATTAGCACTACTAGAGACTGGATATACCCCAGAGATATATAGATATATGCACTACTAGGTACTTGATATACCCCAGAGATATATAGATATAAGCACTACTAGGTACTGGAGATACCCCAGAGATATATAGATATAAGCACTACTAGGTACTGGATATACCCCAGAGATATATAGATATAAGCACTACTAGGTACAGGATATACCCCAGAGATATATAGATATTAGCACTACTAGGTATTGGATATACCCCAGAGATATATAGATATTAGCACTAATAGGTACTGGATATACCCCAGAGATATATAGATATTAGCACTACTAGGTACTTGATATACCCCAGAGATATATAGATATTAGCACTACTAGGTACTGGATATACCCAGAGAGATATAGATATTAGCACTACTAGGTACTGGATATACCCCAGAGATATATAGATATTAGCACTACTAGGTACTGGATATACCCCAGAGATATATAGATATTAGCACTACTAGGTACTGGATATACCCCAGAGATATATAGATATAAGCACTACTAGGTACTGGATATACCCCAGAGATATATAGATATAAGCACTACTAGGTACTGGATATACCCCAGAGATATATAGATATTAGCACTACTAGGTACTGGATATACCCCAGAGATATATAGATATAAGCACTACTAGGTACTGGATATACCCCAGAGATATATAGATATAAGCACTACTAGGTACTGGATATACCCCAGAGATATATAGATATTAGCACTACTAGGTACTGGATATACCCCAGACATATATAGATATAAGCACTACTAGGTACTGGATATACCCCAGAGATATATAGATATAAGCACTACTAGGTACTGGATATACCCCAGAGATATATAGATATTAGCACTACTAGGTACTGGATATACCCCAGAGATATATAGATATTAGCACTACTAGGTACTGGATATACCCCAGACATATATAGATATAAGCACTACTAGGGACTGGATATACCCCAGAGATATATAGATATTAGCACTACTAGGTACTGGATATACCCCAGAGATATATAGATATAAGCACTACTTGGTACTGGATATACCCCAGAGATATATAGATATTAGCACTACTTGGGACTGGATATACCCCAGAGATATATAGATATTAGCACTACTAGGTACTGGATATACCCCAGAGATATATAGATATAAGCACTACTAGGGACTGGATATACCCCAGAGATATATAGATATAAGCACTACTTGGTACTGGATATACCCCAGAGATATATAGATATAAGCACTACTAGGTACTGGATATACCCCAGAGATATATAGATATAAGCACTACTAGGGACTGGATATATCCCAGAGATATATAGATATTAGCACTACTAGGTACTGGATATACCCCAAATACCCAGAGCTGTGCTCGGTAATGCAGTAGCAACAAACAATAAATTACTACTACTGCTACTATTACTACTTATTATTATTATTGCTTTTTACACGCAGAAATGCCGATTTTTACCGACTTGTATTGTACTGTATTGTCCTGTATTGTCCTGTGTTGTCCTGTATTGTCCTGTGTTGTCCTGTATTGTCCTGTATTGTCCTGTATTGTCCTGTGTTGTCCTGTATTGTCCTGTGTTGTCCTGTATTATCCTGTATTGTCCTGTGAAGTCCTGTGTTGTCCTGTATTGTCCTGTATTGCCCTGTGTTGTCCTGTATTGTCCTGTGTTGTCCTGCGTTGTCCTGTATTGCCCTGTGTTGTCCTGTGTTGTCCTGTGTTGTCCTGTGTTGTCCTGTATTTTCCTGTATTGTCCTGTATTGTCCTGTGTTGTCCTGTATTGTCCTGTATTGTCATGTATTGTCCTGTGTTGTCCTGTATTGTCCTGTGTTGTCCTGTATTATCCTGTATTGTCCTGTGTTGTCCTGTATTCTCCTGTGTTGTCCTGTGTTGTCCTGTGTTGTCCTGTGTTGTCCTGTATTATCCTGTATTGTCCTATGTTGTCCTGTATTGTCATGTGTTGTCCTGTATTATCCTGTATTGTCCTGTGTTGTCCTGTATTCTCTTGTGTTGTCCTGTGTTGTCCTGTAGTGTCCTGTATTGTCCTGTGTTGTCCTGTGTTGTCCTGTGTTGTCCTGTATTGTCCTGTGTTTTCCAGTATTGTCCTGTATTGTCCTGTGTTGTCCTGTATTCTCCTGTGTTGTCCTGTGTTGTCCTGTGTTGTCCTGTATTGTCCTGTGTTGTCCTGTGTTCTCTTGTGTTGTCCTGTGTTGTCCTGTATTGTCCTGTGTTGTCCTGTATTGTCCTGTGTTGTTCTGTATTGTCCTGTATTGCCCTGTATTGTCCGGTGTTGTCCTGTATTGTTCTGTATTGTCCTGTGTTGTCCTGTGTTGTCCTGTGTTGTCCTGTATTATCCTGTATTGTCCTGTGTTGTCCTGTATTGTCCTGTGTTGTCCTGTATTGTCCTGTGTTGTCCTGTATTCTCCTGTATTCTCCTGTGTTGTCCTGTATTGTCCTGTGTTGTCCTGTATTATCCTGTATTGTCCTGTGTTGTCCTGTATTGTCCTGTGTTGTCCTGTATTGTCCTGTGTTGTCCTGTATTATCCTGTATTGTCCTATGTCGTCCTGTATTGTCATGTGTTGTCCTGTATTATCCTGTATTGTCCTGTGTTGTCCTGTATTATCCTGTATTGTCCTGTGTTGTCCTGTATTCTCTTGTGTTGTCCTGTGTTTTCCTGTATTGTCCTGTATTGTCCTGTGTCGTCCTGTGTTGTCCTGTGTTGTCCTGTATTGTCCTGTGTTTTCCAGTATTGTCCTGTATTGTCCTGTGTTGTCCTGTATTCTCCTGTGTTGTCCTGTGTTGTCCTGTGTTGTCCTGTATTGTCCTGTGTTGTCCTGTGTTCTCTTGTGTTGTCCTGTGTTGTCCTGTATTGTCCTGTGTTGTCCTGTATTGTCCTGTGTTGTCCTGTATTGTCCTGTGTTGTTCTGTATTGTCCTGTATTGCCCTGTATTGTCCGGTGTTGTCCTGTATTGTCCTTATTGTCCTGTGTTGTCCTGTGTTGTCCTGTGTTGTCCTGTATTATCCTGTATTGTCCTGTGTTGTCCTGTATTGTCCTGTGTTGTCCTGTATTGTCCTGTGTTGTCCTGTATTCTCCTGTATTCTCCTGTGTTGTCCTGTATTGTCCTGTGTTGTCCTGTATTATCCTGTATTGTCCTGTGTTGTCCTGTATTGTCCTGTGTTGTCCTGTATTGTCCTGTGTTGTCCTGTATTCTCCTGTGTTGTCCTGTATTGTCCTGTATTGTCCTGTATTATCCTGTATTGTCCTGTATTGTCCTGTATTATCCTGTATTGTCCTGTGTTGTCCTATATTGTCCTGTGTTGTCCTGTATTATCCTGCATTGTCCTGTGTTGTCCTGTATTGCCCTGTATTGTCCTGTATTATCCTGTATTGTCCTGTATTGTCCTGTGTTGTCCTGTATTCTCCTGTGTTGTCCTGTATTATTCTGTATTGTCCTGTGTTGTCCTGTATTATCCTGTATTGTCCTGTATTGTCCTATATTGTCCTGTGTTGTCCTGTGTTGTCCTGTGTTGTCCTGTGTTGTCCTGTGTTGTCCTTAATGTTATACGTTGTGTCAACCCTTATGGTAAATAAAGAAAGCATTATTATTATTATTATTTGAAACTTCCTTTCAATTCTGCTTCTGTCCGAAATCAAGTCGTCAACCTGACACCTGAGGAAGCAACATTTGGTAATCCATTCACTTTACTATCAATTGTCATATAAATTATGTCACAAGGGCACAAACAACAGTAAATGTCTTTGCAAGGTATTTAAATTGAACAATGCCCTTCTCAGGACATGGATGGTACCAGTTAGCACTATTTTCTATATTTCTTGCAGGGATGGCTTACCAGGCATCTGGTCAGAATATTATTCAGATGAAGAGAAAAGAAAAGATCTTCTAGGGATGAGAATATGAAGGTCAATTTGAAAGAAATACACAGGATATCAAGGATAAAACAACATTATGCTTTTGGTTTAAGCAAACTGAATTGAAACCTGCCACTGAAATCTTTATATCTACAGAGCAAAACGAAGCTCTTGTTACCAATTTGGTGAAGTATAACTTCTACAAAACTTCTGACACCCACAAATGGAGACACTGTGAAAAGAATGTGGAAAATGTAATCCATTAGGTTACCATGGTAAAGTCTGTCTATACCTTCATTAGCTTTTATGTCGAAAATACCAATATGAAGTTATAGAATACGAACATGTGTCTTGTAAAGTAATGCAGGAGGATGGGAAAGCAACGATATTCTGGAATAATGATTTTAAAACTGATAGAGTAATTGAGCTTCACCCACCGGCCATTGTCGTATTGAACAAGACAAATACTGTCAGATCATCGATGTGGTCATACCAAATGACACAAATATTGCGAGTAAGATCGACGGTACTGACGTGAGCGGAACATTGACCATTAAGCAGAGTAAATTTAATGTACGTCACTCAGTCATCTAACGAATCATATTTCTATGAAATATAGAGTTTTGTTCAAGGACAAAACACGCCGACCGTTACAAGAATCGAACTCACGACATTAGAGTCGCGAGACGAGGAAACTCATGCCACAACCAACGCCTTCTGTTTCCCGTTCCTAAATAACAATCTAGCGAATTAATGGTATTTCCTTACAAACCAACAACAGTTGTTATTGAATGTTGCATAATTCTCCATTTTCAGGTCACTTCATTCAAGATGTCTGCCAAGATTAAATAAAAACCGATTTTTTCCGCTTTTGTTTTGTCTTTTCTTTCTATGTTTTTGTTAAATTTTTTGTTTATATATTATTATTCTAAGAACTATCTTTAAGTACTGTCGTCTAGTTAACTGCCATTCTTCATCTCTAATACTCTAAAGATATCATCAATTCATTCAGACTAGCAGAAGATATTTCCCATATCTCCTCAATGTTTTTTTATGCCTGTCACGTAGGAATTGTCCACATGTCCGCCATCTTCTTTTTTTAAATATTTACTTTCAGATTTATACAGCATCCTCATGTCAGCTTGTCTTTTAAACCATGAAATAGGAATTTTTAATATATATTATTACCATTATCAATATTATTATTAATATTATTATTATTATTATTATTATTATTCCTTGAGTCTCAGTCATTGATGTTAGTTAACTGGAAAGTCCGTTGGAATGAATATCAAGCCACTACCTGCAGCCTCAGATATTCAGGACGTATCGGAGGGTTCTTGCTGTTCCCAGCAAGCATGCCTTTTGAAGCGTTCCAAAAAGCGTGAAGGGGCCGATTTTCTTTAACCATCCCTGGAAACTTTTGGAGATAGTCCCCAGTGCGCCGATGACAATCGGGATCACTTTGACTTCATGGCAGTTCCAAATCCTTTTTACCTCCCATTTTAATTCCTGGTATCGGTAAATTTTCTCCCTCTCCTTCTCTATTATTATTATTATTATTATTATTATTATTATTATTATTATTATTATTATTATTATTATTATTATTATTGGCGACCTACGTAGTAAATCGTATCATCGTGAGCTCCGCAAAGGTTTGTTATTTCCGTTTGTTAAAAAATTGCCAGTTATGGAAAATTTGTATTGTTAACTATATATAAGCGCACATACATTGTTTTCCGAAAAGGACACCCAAAAAGATTGGGGCCTTGTGCCCAAAATTTAAACTTTTATGATTATCAAAAAATTTCTTTGAAAAAAAAATGGCTAATTCACCTCTGCACCAAGCAGCTGAAAGCCTTCCTCACAAATTAACACCTCACACCGACACCACCATTGTAAATGATACTACGTTTGCCAACACAAACAATTTAAGCACTAGCAATATTTTAAATTTGTCACAGGCAGACATTCATTTCCCGCCATTACCGATGACTGCAGGTGTTAAAGCCGCCACCACCACCACCGCGACAACCCCCACCCCCACCACCACCGAGATAACAGAAACAAAAGGAAAAAATAAGACAACTCGTGATGTCGAAATATTTTCAACCAAAATGGACTCTTCCAAACCGAACTCCACTGACGTCATCACCACCACAACTGAAACTAAAATTAATAATAACAAAAATAACGATAGCAACAACAACAACAATGACATTAAAAAAACCACCCTGAGTTTTGCCAGAGTAGCAAAACCGTGCGAAGCATTTACGGTAACTCAGGAGGAATTAGAAAATGCTAAAAAAATGGTAAAGAAAGATGGGTACAGGGTCAGCCTCACCCCCCACCCACCCTAATAAAATGGAGCATCGGCGCCTATGCACCGTGTCGTATCGAACAATAAATGTAAAATCGCGCCGAGTGGAACGGGCATCTGAGTCCCAAATCCAAAAAGCTTTGGGACATGTGTGGGCAAGAAAAACTCACATCAGACGTGGGCACAAATATGGAACCGTGGACGTGTTCTTTGAAACACCACAGGAGGCTATAGAACACTCCATGGGCCCATTAAGAAGTGACGACTTCACACTCGTCCCAAGCTATTGTGGCCAGAGACTCGTAAAGATCAGGGTGACCCATGTTCCACCGGCCATCGAAATTCCCTGGCTTATAGCGGCCGTCCTCGCCGGCATCGAAGCCAACACAAAGATAATAGCAATAGCAAAAGAAAAGCAGGAGAGCTGGTCCGGATCTGGGATGGAGCTCCTGATCCAAGCGGACCAAAAAAGCATTGAGGAGATCCCAGAGGTAATAGACCTCACTGACGGCAGCCACCTCACCGTAATTGTCGAGGGCAGAAGGCCTAGGTGTGTCGTTTGTGGTGAAGGAACCCACCTAAGGGCTTTCTGCCCTCAGGTTAAAAGGTTGAGGCCACCTCTCCTACCCACCCCAGTGACTCAACCATCAACACTACCAGTAGCAGAGATGGCAGCAACAACTGTAGCAGCAACAACAGAAGCAACTATAACAGCAACAACCCCAGCAACAGTAGCAAAACCAACACCAACACCACCACCACCAGCAAAACTAACACCACCACCACCCAACGCTTCAGAACTAGCACCAGCGCCTACACCATCCACCACGCCACAAACAAAACTAACGCCTGTGGAGGATTTTCCACTCCCCGGCCTATCACAACTGGAGACAGATTGTGACGACGAGGAGTGGGAAACGGTATCAGGAAAAAAAAAGAAACCAAAAAAGAAAAAAATTCTCTTCCTTCCCCCTCCAAAAACAAAATACAGAGGGGAACAAATAAATTAACAAACAAAAAAGTTAGGACAGATATGCCACCATCCACACCAGCATCAACAACCCCATCACCCCAAACACCAACACCATCACCATCATTAACCCCAACACCACCATCACCTACACCACAAAAGTCACCAAAATGCGAAACAGAAACAAACCCACAACAAAAGCAAACAAGACAAAACAACCAAAACGATACACACTACACAGCATTAAATTTGAACAACAAGCAATTATTACACTACATCCAACACAACACCAGCATCACAGAAAAAAACTACACAACAACCCCAAAATTCACACCACCTCCACACATACAAATCAATCGCATCACGCAGAAAACGTACACGACACTAAAACAAAAATTCCCCAAAGACATCGGAGACTTCCGACAAGCACTCTCCAGGAGGATTTATAAGGACATCCTTCCTGAGGAGGCCACAAGCAGTGAAAAGGATGGAAAAACCGTCCTTCCTCTACGAGAAGTAAGGTAAGTGGTCTTTCCCATCTTTTCCACTCCATTTCAACATGACCTCCCTCAGAATAGGCAGCATAAATGCGCGTGGCTTGGGGTCGTCATGGAAGCAGGGCCACCTGCTCAACGACCTCGGGTCACTAAACATAGATGTAGTGGCCATCAGCGAGACCAGAATCTCCGAAGCACGGGCCTTCGCACCGATCTTCGGCAGCTACGATGTGTACGCATCTCCCAGCCGTCCGGGATCTATGGGGGGGGGGGGAGTTGCTCTGCTTTTTCGGAGAGGTTTGGATCTTGCCATACGGGCCATCTTCCTGGACCCAGAAGGTAAGTTGGTAGTGCTGGATGTGACCAGCGGAGACGGGCAAGCTTTCAGGTTAGTGGCCGTCTATGCCCCGACAGGAGCAGGGCGGCCTGATTTCTTCCGGCGTCTGGAGACCTTTCTTGAAACGTCCCGCTCTTTAGTGTTAGTGGGCGACTAGAACGGAATCTTAGATGCACGCTGGGATTGTGTGGGATTAGAGGATAGGGAAGGAGGGTGCAAGAGTCTCACCAACCTGCTCAGGCGTTTTGAACTGTCTGACAGGTACCGATTGGATTTCCCGAATGTACCAATGTGGACTTGGACAAATCGCATAGGGTCATCCAGATCATATCTAGATAGAGTATTTTGTAGGGAAATAGATAGGTCTAGCATAGGCTGTCCACAATTCAAGATTGTCAGCTACACAGACCACAAATTCGTGATCTGTGTGCTTGACTTAGATAGGCTGCATAGACGAGGACCCGGCTACTGGAAGCTAAACGCGTCCTTACCAGCGCGCAAGGCCTACAGAGACCGGATTTGCGAACTAGTTAAGCGGGCGTTGACGGGGGCCATCGTCAACAACAAGTGGTGGTTTGCTCTGAAAAGAGCAATTAGAATAGAGTCCATTAGGTTTAGTAAGGCTTTAGCAATAGAGAAAAATAGAGCAGAGGGAGAATTAGTTAGAAGATTAGACGAGGCGTTTTGCAAAGGCATCGCGACCGACGTACTTGCGGCGAAATTGGCCCTTGACCAATTCTTCAATGCAAAGCACGAAGGCTGCGTTGTCAGAGCTAGGGTGCGTGCTCTCAGACACGAGGGGACGAAAGCCGTTCAATGGGCCCGAGTGGCGGAGGCGCGTCGTGGCAACAAAGCCACGATCCGGTCTTTGGTGGACCACGACGGGCGCATGCTACTCGATCCCGGGCAAATGTGTGAAGCTTTTCAGCGACACTTCGCTCAACTGTTTGGGAGCAGTGGCGGGCCGGCTCAAGGGATGGACTTTAGTGTCTACCTCGACGGACTGCCGCGGCTCTCGGCCACTGAGGTGGAGTGTTACGAAAAGCCGATAACAGCCGCTGAAGTACGGGAGGCAATGACTTGCTGCACAAGGGGTAAATCGCCTGGTTTGGATGGTCTGCCCTATGAACTTTACGTACAAATGCCAGACTTGTTCGGAGGCCTCTTGGCGGACGTCTACTGCAACTGGCAACAGAACGGGAGAATTCCCAGCTCTGTGAGCCGAGGAGCGGTGGCGCTGCTGAGAAAGGATCCGAACAAGGGGGATAACATAGATAATTTTAGGCCCATAACTCTGCTAAACACAGAGTTCAAGATTTTGGCCAAGGTGCTAGCAAAGAGGTTGGCGCTTGTCGTTGGTGGTCTGGTGGGAGAGGCGCAGACATGCGCCATTTCCGACAGATCCATCCACGACAACCTCCACCTCATGCCATACATCGTAGAGAGGGTAGCTAGGGAACCTGGCACAGGTGGGTCTTTGATCAATTTAGATCAGTCGAAAGCCTTCGATAGGGTCGACTATCGTTACCTAGCGGCAGTCCTGAGTGCGGCTGGCTTTGGGCCCGTCTTCAGAGGCTGGATCGCTGCCATGCACAGCGACATCTGCTCTGTAGTGAGAGTGAACGGTCACCTTTCGGAACCGTTCAACATCATGCGCTCGGTCCGCCAAGGATGTCCCCTCTCGTCCCTATTGTACGTATTGACTCTCGAGCCATTACTGCACAAACTGGAGACGTTGAGGGGGTCCCGCGCGAACTTGGATGCGGAAGATCCGTGTCAACATATGCGGACGATGTCACCGTAGTGGTGTCGAACGCCAAACACATCGAGGCGATCGGCACTACACTAAGAGCATACGAAGCGGTGACAGGAGCAATGATCAACCAGGAAATGTCAGTGGGCCTGCAGCTCGGCACCTGGAGAGGCAGTTCCATGCCGTCCAACAGCGTCGTCGGGCGCTGGACGGACGGACCGGTTAAATTGCTAGGGGTCTGGTTCGGTCCAGACCTCCAGACGGACAAAAACTGGGACGAGGTAACGAGCAGGGTGGCTTCTCTCACCCAGAAATGGGCCGAGAGGAAGCTATCCCTGAAAGGTCGAGCGGAGGTGGCTAACGCGTACATCGCGTCCGTCATCTACTACCGCCTGACCGTCGTACCTTGTCCTAAGCCCCGCCTGACTGCGCTGGAGCGTTTGCTCTTTCGCTTTTTGTGGAAGGGACGCGCTCCGATGGTCAGGCGGTCCATCTGCTGTCAACACCCGCTACGTGGAGGGCTGGGCATGCCGTGGCTGATGATGCGCAGGCACGTGCTCAGGTTACGACATCTCCACCTCTTCCTCGACGGTGATCAGGTGTGGTCGCCGTTTGCTAGACACGTCTTTCCCCAGCTCGTCTCCTTGACGGAGCTGCAGTCCTGGGTCAAGCGAAGACCGAGAGGGAGCACTTGGAGACTGGAATGTCTTCAGGCGCTCACAGCCCTTGACCAATCGTTCTATAGATGATTAGTGGAGGGGAAGAGCGACGACGTACTTGGAGAAACTCTAGGCGTCGACGAAAATCAACTAGCCAATCTCTTCGGAAGGACTTTCGGGCCGGAGCCTATGGACAACTTCCAGAAATCCCTGGCCTGGCAGTGCTACCGGGGAGCTTTGCCAGTTCGAGATAAACTCTACAGGTATGGAGGTGCCGTCAGCTGGGCATGTCCGAGATGCGCGCAGGGCGACGAAACCGTCCTGCACGCACTCGTCCAGTGTCCGAGCATTGCTGACTTGTGGGTTTATGTCGAACACCTGCTGTCACGTGTAGGACGGATCCAGCTATCAGCTGAGTCCATTGTGAGGATTGCCCTGCCCCCTTCCTTTAGCCGGGAAGGGCAGGCAGATTTTATCTGTCTGGTGGCCATGGCGAAAGAGATAGTATGGTGGACCCGTTTGAAAGGGCTGAAGACGAGAACTTACCTCTTCGGTGATGTCCTGATTAACTTTTTCAAATTTCATTAAAAAAGGAAAATCAGGGTAGTATTATTATTATCAACATCATCATTAAGATGGTGAATTGGCAGAAAGGTTACAACGTCGGACAAAATGTTTTACAACATATAGTTAAGTCCTTTGACGTTCTGTGTTCGAATCCTGCAGAGGTTAGTTTTGCCTTTCATCCTTACGGGGTCAATAAAATACAGTACCAGTAATGTACTGGCGTCAATTTAATTCTATTTCCCCCTGTTGGCATTGTGCACAAATCAGAAATCATTATTGCTATCGGTAGAGGGTCGGACGCCATGCTTTGACGCATAGAATTACGGCCTTTGCCATTCTGAGTTCAAATCCCGCCAAGGTTAACTTTGCCTTTCATCCTTACGGGGTCGATAAAATAAAGTAGCAGTTATGTACTGGGGTAATTTCTGGCCTTGTGCCAAAAGTAGAAACAATTATTGCTTCGGAACTTTACTCTGATCTATGACTTCGCTTTTCATTCTTCTTGGGGTCCTCTTCCTAGGATCTATAAAATAAACTACTAGTCAAAAAGAGGGGAAAAAACCAAAAGATGAATGAGAGAGAGAGAGAGAGAGAATGTGTGTGTGTGTGTGTGTGTGTGTGTGTGTGTGTGTGTGTGTGTGTGTGTGTAATGGTTTCTACAGGTTTGAAAAATTTGAAAGAAATTAGTGAATAAAAAGATATGACGGCTATCAGTGGCGAAAATAAATTAAGCTTCTGGAAATCACTGTATACATACATTTTTATACTAAATATATATATTTGTATATTATATATATATATTTGTACATTATATATATGCGTGTGTGTGTGTGGGCGGGGAGTTATATACATGTGAGTGTGGGCGTATTTGTGAGAGAAGCACGAAATAGTTTTCAAAGAGATATCTGTGTATATAAGCAATCTTCTGCACATAACTATGCAAATATGCATCCAGATTCTTATATATATATATATATATATATATATATGAAAAACCACAGACCCTCCATCTCAACTCTACTTTTGAAAAGCAGAAAAACTGCGAAACCGGTAAAGGAACCAAATAAATATATAGAGATATTTTTAAATAAGACTCCAGTTGCATTTTCTATTTCATCATATATATATATATATATATATATATATATATATATATATATATATATATATATATATATATATATATATATATATAAGTATGTATGTATGTATACGTACATACATATATGTATACAGACGTACAGTAGTATGTATATATATATACATACATGCACACATATATATGCACGTATCGGTTTACCGAACATTTATTATAATGCTCGGTGTGTTTGTTTGTAAACAAACAAACAGCCCGAATTACGCCGTACATTCTATTCCATTTATCGTTTTCGGTGTGCCCGGCCGACTGAACTCATTCGATATGCAAATTAGGCTGCTCAGACGTTAATATGCATAAGGAAAGTATATACTTTCAGACGTTCAACCATCTGGCAGGAAGGTATACGATGCTGACGATAGCTAATAAGCTTGAAACTAGTACATCCTTCCTGTGTCAGTGTTGAACAAAAAGGTGACGTGTTTGGCTAAACATTGTACGGCGTAATTCGGGCTGTTTGTTTGTTTACAAACAAACAAACCGAGCATTATAATAAATGTTCGGTAAACCGATACGTGCATATATATATATGTGTGCATGTATGTATATATATATACATATTACTGTACGTCTGTATACATATATGTATGTACGTATACATACATACATACTTACATTTAAGTAAGTGCCGTACTAAGAGTGAGAAATTAAATTTCGTTTCATTCTTTTCCATTTATCGTTTTCGGTGTGCCCGGCCGACTGAACTCACTCGATATGCACATTAGGCTGCTCAGCCGTTAATATGCATAATAAAAATATATACTTTCAGACGTTCAACCATCTGGCAGGAAGGTATACGATGCTGACGATAGCTAATAAGCTTGAAACTAGTACATCGTTCCTGTGTCAGTGTTGAACAAAAAGGTGACGTGTTTGGCTAAACATTGTACGGCTTAATTCGGGCTTTGTTTACAAACAAACAAACCGAGCATTATAATAAATGCTCGGTAAACCGATACGTGCATATATATATGTGTGCATGTATGTATATATATATATACATATTACTGTACGTCTGTATACATATATGTATGTACGCATACATACATACATACTCTAATTTAAGTAACTGCCGTACTAAGAGTGAGAAATGAAATTTCGTTTCATTCTATTCCATTTATATATATATATATATATATATATATGTATATATATATATATATATATATATATATATATATATATATATATATACAGGAAAATTTCAGAGGGGTTAAACATTTTCCAATTACCCACTCTACTACCCTAAGTATTGAGTACTCTGGTGCGTTATGGTCCATCTTGTTCCTTACCACACCTCCTTCGTTATATATATATATATATATATATATATATATATATATATATATATATATATATATATATATATATATATATATATATATATAAAACTGCATGTGTATATGTGCATAAGTATGTCTTTTCAGAAAGTGAGAAAAAGGCTAACTCTGCCATGAAAGTACGCCAATGAGAAAGTAAAAACAAGCGAGGACAAGAGATATTGGTTGAGAGGATGTGTATGTATCTGTGAGCGCCCCTGTGCGTATATATATGTGTTAGCACTTCTGTGTTTGTATGTAGGTAGGTGTTAGCGCCTGTGAGTGTGCATGTACGTGTTAGTGCCTGTGTGTGTGTGGATGTGGGTGTGTCGGTGTGGGTGTGCGTGTG
>OZ024743.1:81798283-81808283 GCA_964016885.1 Eledone cirrhosa
TTAAAGAAGGGGATAAGTTGTTGTCCGGAGAGAAAGGTGTTTGCCCTCAGTACTTTTAACCTCGTCCACCATATTACCTCTTTCGCCATAGACACCAGACAGAGGAAGACCGCCTCTCCTTCATTCTTAAATGAAAGCGGCCGGGTGATCCTCACGATAGACTCGGCGGACAACTGGATGCCTTCCACACGTGACAGTAGCTGTTCGACATAATTCCATAGGTCGGTCACCCCTGGGCACTGAACAATTGCGTGCAGAACGGTTTCGATGTCCTGCTCACATCTTGGACAGGTCCTTTTGGCAGGATCTCTGCCAGGGCATCCGTGCCTGTAGATTTTGTCTCGAACTGGTAGAGCTCCTCGGTAACACTGCCAGGCCAGAGACCTCTGGAAGTTATCCATAGGCCCTGGATGGAAAGTCCTCCCGAACAGACTAGTCAGTTCGTCCTCCTCGATGCCTAGAGTTTCCCCGAGAACGTCGTCGCACTTATCCTCCACTAATCCCTATAGAATGTCGAAGTGGAGTCTCCACTGATTGCCGTTTCCGCTTGGTAGAGGGCTGTGAGCGCCTGTAGGCACTCGGGGTGCCAAGATAGATAGATAGATAGAAAGGCAGAGAAAGAGAAATTAGATCGATTTAATAACAGAGGCACAATTTACTGATCCAGTTTTTGTGAAACTGGACACCGTAGGTTGAGTAAGGTGGATTAGAAACATGTTATGGAGCACATCATATCGATTGGTTTATAGGAAAGCCTCAAATATATGAAACAGGTGGATAACTATCAAGAGAGCCATAAGGATTCCAACAGTTAAGTGAAATATAGGTGGGATATTTACAGATCTAATCCCCCGGAGCAGAATATAGGGGCTACCCTAAACATTCATCTTGGTCAACATTCTTGGAGTTTGACCACCAAGAAAAACTGCCAACCAACAGAATTTAGACTTGATATGTGAGAGAGAGGGGGGAGAGTGAGGAAGTGTGAGAGAGATAAATCATACCCACATATCTATTGTGTGTGTGAGAGAGAGGGGGTGAGAGAGAGAGGGGGTGAGAGTGAGAGAGAGAGAGAAAGAGAAAGAGAGAGGGGGATGAGAGTGAGAGAGAGAGGGGGTGAGAGAGAGAGAGAAAGAGAAAGAGAGAGAGAGAGAGAGAAGACTTACCCACATATCTATTGTGTGTGAGAGAGAGAGAGATAAAAAGAGAGAGAAAGAAAGAGAGAGCGAGAGAGAGTGAGAGAGAGAGTGGTGGGTGAAAGTGAGAGAGAGAAAGAGAGAGAAAGAGAGAGAAAGAGAGAGAGAGAGAGTGTGTATGTGTGAGAGAGAGAGAGAGAGATAGAAGACATACCCACATATCTATTGTGTGTGTGTGAGAGAGAGAGAGAGAGAGAGAGAGAGAGAGAGAGAGAGAGAGAGACCCACATATCTATTGCGTGTGAAAGAGAGAGAGAGAGAGAGAGAGAGAGAGAGAGAGAGAGAGAGAGAGAGAGAGAGATTCCCACATATCTATTTTCTCCATCATTTATAATGGTGAATACATTTATCGTGCACTAGCAGTAAAGCCCGGCGTTGCTCGGGGTCGCTCAGTAGCTGTGTTAAAGTTACAATGTTAAGTTTCTTTCTTGGCTTAAAAACTGTAGTGTCTACTGTGCAGACTTGCATGTGGTGTTTTTGATTAATATTCCCTCAACCAACAATATGCCTTATGAAGTTAAGAAAACATAACGATAACCCGAATGTTATAACAAAAGAGGATGCTGGGGATAGAAACTGCACTGGTTATTTATTAACAAAGATCGAAAATGTAAACACTGCAACGCAGAGAAAAACATTAGCGTAACCAAATTATCAGTTATGTCTGTCTGCACGCCTATATCACCTCTCTGCACGACTGTCTGTCTGCACGCCTATATCACCTCTCTGCACGACTATCTGTCTGCACGCCTATATCACCTCTCTGCACGAATGTCTGCCTGCACCCCTATATCACCTCTCTGCACGACTGTCTGTCTGCACGCCTATATCACCTCTCTGCACGACTGTCTGTCTGCACGCCTATATCACCTCTCTGCACGACTGTCTGTCTGCACGCCTAACGAAATTTACAGATACATATATTTTAAATAAACTTATATAATTTTTGCTTTTTTTTACGAAATATTTGCTTGTTTTACGTAGTCTTTAAATAGACTTGTTTTCAAGTAAAAATATTGTTTTAAAAGGCTTTTAAATGGAAATGAAGCAAAACGGAAGCTTATGTAAAGAGAACGTAAGACGCTACGCTGAATGTAAACAGAACAAAGGGAAATAACTGATCACTTACGCTCAAAAATCGATACATTATATTCGATTTCGTCAGATAGGGCGGGTCAATTTGAAATTATTTTTTTTCCGATGTCTTCGCTAGGGCTCAATGTACAAGTATAGCAATTTCGGTGCAATTCCGTGAGAGATTCTAAGAGGAGATGTGTGCCAAAAATCGATAGACAGACAGACAACCACAGTTTTATATATATAGATAAGCTTAAATTATTTTGACGTTGCAAAATGAAATATGACAATACGAGTTCTAATCAAGTCAGGGAAAGTAATTTTAGATTTTCAATGTCATTCGTTACAGCACCCCCACCCTAATATCATGGTGACAGAGAATTCGAGAATCGATTTTAAAAAAAGATTTATTCGGATGTAGGTACGAGTTCAAATCATAGAAGTGCTGTAAGGGTTTACTTCCCAGTTCTCTAAGTCATACCACTTCCACAAATATATCTGTATGGTTTCCTACCATTCTCACGTCACATACGTAGTCGTAGATTTTTAATAACACATTTTTAACCTCGAAATTACGAAGAATTCAAGAGACGATGAAACAAAAAAAGCTGTTTTATTCGGAAGTGGATGCGATTTCGTATCCCAGCCAAGGTACTGTTCTGAGGTACGTTAGACATGTCTATATTTAACAAGTCAGACAAAAAATTATTTACATAGCAACAATAGTGTCAAATTTACGATTGCGGTGTAATTAAAAATCTACAAAACATTACCAATTGGTGGTAAAGAGGCCTACCTTGTGATGTTCATCAAATTCCCTTCTTTAATTAAGGTAAACAATATTCATTTGACTGTAATGATTGTTTCTACTTTTGGCACAAGACCAGCAATTATCCAGTGCATTACTGGTACTTTATTTTATCGACCCCGTAAGGATGAAAGGCAAAGTTAACTTCGGTGTTATTTGAACTCAGACCGTAAAGGGACGTAACTATGCTGAAAAGCATGGCGTCCGACCCTCTATCGATACTGCCAATCCACAATAATTGTTTCTACTTTAGGCACAAGGCCAGCAATCACCCAGTGCATTACTGGTACTTTATTTTATCGACCCCGTAAGGATGAAAGGCAAAGTCAACCTCGGCGGGATTTGAACTCAGATCATAAAGGGACGTAACTATGCTGGAAAGCATGGCGTCCAATCCACAATAATAATAATTAGTAAGAGTAGCAGTAGTAATAATTTATTGTGTTGCTACTGCATTACCGAGCACAACTCTGGGTGTTTTGGGCGTATCCAGTACCTAGTAGTGCTTATATCCATATCGCTACACACACATATATATATATATATATATATATATATATATATATATATATATATATATGTATGTATGTATGTAAAAGGTAAACAGAAATAACAACACAATCGGTACAGTATATGGAAGGTATAATATATATATATATATATATATATATATATATATATATATATACTATTAATAATTATTTCTACTTTAGGCACAAGGCCAGCAATTACCCAGTGCATTACTGGTACTTTATTTTATCGACCCCGTAAGGATGAAAGGCAAAGTCAACCTCGGCGGGATTTGAACTCAGATCGTAAAGGGACGTAACTATGCTGGGAAGCATGGCTTCCGACCCTCTACCGATACTGCCAATCCACCGCACTATTAATAATGAGGTCAAAGCTCAGGCAGTCCTTTACAATGAAATAGCTCAAAGAAAGAAGTATTTCTGAGCCATGTAATACAAGTTAATATAAATTAATATATTTGATAAACACAAATACCAACATATCTGTGTTTGTATTGTAAATGACTAAGTTAGCTAGATTGAAAAATACTAATTATAATAATACAGTTTGCCTGTCTCGATTTAAAATAATAAATCAATAAAAACAAAGCATATTGGCAAATGGCCGTGGTGCTTGGACAAATTTAAATTTCAAAATCAAACCTGTTCCGTAGACATGTTTAAACCTTAAAATCCAAATAAGTTTCGAAAAATGAAAAAGTGAAAAAATACCACATTTAGATCTCCTCAGCAAGCACTAGAAAAATTGGTAAGTATACCATACCAATTTTGGTATGTATAACATACCAATTTTTCTAGTGCTTGCTGAGGAGATCTAAATGCGGTATTTTTTCACTTTTTCATTTTTCGAAACTTATTTGGATTTTAAGGTTTAAACCTGTCTACGGAACAGGTTTGATTTTGAAATTTAAATTTGTCCAAGCACCACGGCCATTTGCCAATATGCTTTGTTTTTATTGATTTATTATTTTAAATCGAGACAGGCAAACTGTATTATTATAATTAGCATTTTTCAATCTAGCTAACTTAGTCATTTACAATACAAACACAGATATGTTGGTATTTGTGTTTATCAAATATATTAATTTATATTAACTTGTATATATATATATATATATATATATATATATATATATATATATATATATATATATATATATATATATAGAGAGAGAGAGAGAGAGAGAGAGAGAGAGAGAGAGAGAGAGAGAGAGAGAGAGAGAGAAAGATAGATAGATAGATAGATAGATAGATAGATAGATAGATAGATAGATAGATAGATAAATTTCTATTTATTTGCCACGAGGGCACAAAAGAAGGGGACATTTACACAGTGGGGGAGTTTACATAAATCGAGTAAAGAAAAAAGGAATAACAATAATAATATAACAATAAAAAGTCCTCAAAAGGGAGGGGGCGTGTTGGGGATTGCACATACCCCCGAAAAGTGTGCAACTCTTTTCGCGGGGGAAGCCCAGAGAGGAGGCGCTCCCCCTTTCCTCTTCACTTCTTCACCTACAGAACAATGTAGAGAGAAGGCCCATTTACACGGGCCATTCTCGCTTCTTTCACCCACCTTTCATAAAACTGTCTGGGACCAAGCACTTCTCTCTCCATCCTGATTCTTCTTCCGAAGTGGTATCGGAAGAAGTAAACCAGGTGATGGCCGGAGAGAAAGTCACCCGACCTCAGACCTTTCAGGCGCGTCCACCACACAACCTCTTTCATCATGGCTATTACGCACAGAAAGACCGCCTCTGCTTCATTTCTGAAGGGAGGAGGCGGCTTGATGTTCACCACAGACTCGGCGGTTAATCGAATCGGCGCCACACGCGACAGCAGTCGTTCGACGTAGCCCCACAGATCGGCAACGCCCGGGCAGTGTACCAGTGCATGCGCAACGGTTTCCTCGTCGCGCACGCATCTGGGACAGATCTTTTTCGCGGGATCCCTGCCCGGGCGCCCGTGTCTGTAGAGCTTTTCTCGAACGGGCAGAGCCCCCCGGTAACACTGCCAGGCTAGGGACCTCTGGAAGTTGTCCATGGGTCCCGGGCCGAAAGTTCTACCGAACAGGCTGGCCAGTTCGTCCTCCTCCATGCCTAGCGACTCTCCAAGGGTGTCGTCGCCCCTGCTAGCCACCAACCCTCTATAGAATGTCGAGGTGGATTCTCCACTGACAGTCGGGTCCGCTTGCCAGATAGCCGTGAGCGCCTGGGCACACTCAGTGTGCCAGTTGCCCAGTTTTCTCGGTCTTTGCTTCACCCAGGATTGCAGTTCGGTGAGCGAGACGAGCTGTGGGAAGGCTCGCCTCACAAACGGGGCCCACACCGGCTGACCGTTGAGGAATACCTGTAGATGCCGTAGCCTCAATGCGTGCCTACGCATCAACAGCCACGGCATACCCAGCCCTCCTTTCGAAGGGTGCTGGCAGCAGATGGATCTCCTCACCATGGGAGGCCGCTTCTTCCAGAGGAACTGGAAGAGCATGCGTTCCATGATGGTGAGCTTTTCCTTGGGGCAAGGCACGACGGTCAGGCGGTAGTAGATGACGGACGCTATGTAAGCGTTCGTCACCTCCGCCCGACCTTTCAGTGATAGTTTGCACTTGGCCCACTTCTGGGTCAGCGCAAACACCCTGCTCGTCACCTCGCCCCAATTCTTCTCCACCTGGAGGTCCGGTCCGAACCAGACCCCGAGCAGCTTCACCGGGCCCTCCGTCCACCGCCCGACGACACCGTCTAACGGCATCGGTTTGCCCCTCCACGTTCCGAGTTGCAAACCGACTGACTTGTCCTGGTTCAGCTTAGCCCCCGTCAGCCTTTCGTATTCCTCCAGTAGGGTGGCGATCGCCCCGATTTCCGAGGCGTCCGCCACCATTACTGTTACGTCGTCGGCATAGGCCGAGACCGCTTTGTGCAATCCCGGTTCCAGGGGTATGCCCCGCAGCAACTCCAACTTCCGCAGCAGTGGCTCGAGAGTCAATACGTACAGAAGGGAGGAGAGGGGGCACCCCTGTCTGATGGATCGGGTGATTTGAAACGGCTCCGAGAGGTAGCCGTTTACTTTAATCCTAGAGTAGATGTTGCCACTGTGCATGGCAGAAATCCAGCCCCTGAAAACGGGTCCGAAGCCCGCCGCCGCTAGCACCGCATCCAGGTAACCATGGTCGACCCTATCGAACGCCTTAGATTGATCCAAGTTGATCAGGGCCCCACCAAAGCCGGGTTCGTAGCCAACCCTCTCTATGATGTATCGCATGAGGTGGAGGTTGTCGTGAATGGACCTGGACGGGATAGCGCATGTCTGCGCGTCTCCCACCAAACCACCCACCACAAGCGCCAACCTCTTCGTCAACACCTTGGCCAAAATCTGTAACTCTGCATTCAGCAGAGTTATGGGCCTAAAGTTACTTAAGTCGTCCCCCTTGCTCTCGTCCTTCCTCACTAGCGTGACCACGCCCTTGGTCACAGAACAGGGAATTCTCCCGTTCTGTTGCCAGTTGCAATAGACAGCCTCGAGGAGTTCGGAGAACAAGACCGGCATAGCTAAATAAAGTTCGTATGGTAGACCATCGAGACCCGGGGATTTGCGTCTGCTGCATTGGCTGAGCGCTTCCCCGATTTCAGTGGCTGTGATTGGCCCTTCGCAGCACTCCGCTTCGCCGCTCGAAAGACGCGGTAGACCGTCGAGGTATGGACCGAAGTCCACATCCCCGTCCGGCCCCCCGCCACCTCCGAACAGTCGAGCAAAGTGCCTTTGAAAGGTCTCGCACATTCGCTCAGGTTCAAGGATCACCCGTCCATCCTGGTCTCGCAAAGACCGAATGGTGGATTTAATCCCACTCTTGGCTTCTGTCACGCGGGCCCAGCTAACAGCTTTGGTCCCCTCGTTTCCTAAAGCACGTATTTTACTTCGGACAACGCAGCCTTCGTGCTTCGCGTCAAAGAACTGGCTCAATGCCGTTCTCGTCGCTAACACTCTGGCTACGTCTCCGCTCCTAATCGCCTCTTCTAGTTTATCTGTTAACTCCCTTTCCCTCCTATTTCTATTCGCCGCTAGTTCCTTACTGTAACCTATCGAACTTACTCTAATCTCTCTCTTTAGAGATATCCACCACCTACTGTTGACGATCGCTCCCGTCAACCGCATCTTAACTAAGCTACTAATCCGGTTTCTGTAATCTTTCTTTGTCGGTAAGGACAAGTTCATCTTCCAGTAACCGGGACCCTGTCTATGCGTTCTATCAAGGTTGACCACGCAGGTCACTAATTTGTGATCTGAATAGCCAACCATGATCAGTTCTGGACAACTAAATACGTCCCTATCCTTACTCCTAACCAAAAACCTATCTAGGTACGATCTAGATTGTCCACTGCGGTTTGCCCAGGTCCAGGTTGGCGCAGTTGGACAATCTAGTCGAAATCTATCGGCCAGGTCGAATCGATCGAGTAACCCCTTGAGGCTGCTACACCCCCCTCTATCGGGACATGCCCCTGCATAGTCCCAACGCGCATCTAGGATTCCATTCCAGTCCCCCACTAAAAGCAGGGAACGCGACGTTCCTAGAAAAGTCTCCAGACGTTGGAAGAAGTCGGCTCTCTCCGCCCCGAAGGGAGCATAAAGACCGACCAGTCTGAAAGCCCCGCCTTCACCACCTCCGACGTCCAGCACCAGTAATCGACCCCCCGGGTCCGAGTGAACAATCTGTACGTCGAGAGTCAGACGTTTATCCAGCAGTACGGCAACTCCCCCCCCGCCTCCGGGTTGACAGAGAGATGCGTGCATCTCAAAGTCATCGAAGGCGGGCGCCAGCTGTCTCACGCTGCTGATCCGACTCTCGCAAACAACCATCACATCTATACTTTGTGACCTGAGGTCACTTAGAAGCTTTGCTTGCTTCCAAGCTGAGCTCAGGCCACGCGCGTTCAAACAGCCAACTCTCAATTGATCTATTTTGGTGTTGAAAGTGAAGAAAGAAAAGCACTTACCTCTCCGGGTGGCGTAATTTCCATGGCATCAGGTGTGTTGGGTGGAGGGATGTTTTGTGGTGGTGTGGGGGTACACGTGTGTGGTGGGGTTGGGGTATTTGGAGTTGTGTCAGGGAGAGGGGCGGTTATGGGGAAATCTTTCAAGAGGACGCGATTCAACGGTTTTAAACAGGGGGGGCTCACGTCCCGTCTAAATTGTTCTTTTAAGGAACGATAAAGGTCCAGAGGGACCTTTATCATTTTTAAATGGGTGAAGTTCTCTGTTGAGATAAAGTTTGGCCCTTCGGTCTGCACCATAGGGTTATTGTTTATTAATTTAACCAGTTTTTTGTTTTCTTTATTTATATATGTGTATTGCAACGTCTTTTTTTGTGATGCTGTCAATGTTTCGGAGAGGGGAGGCGCAGATTTATTTTTGTTTGTTGAGGGTGGGGTGTTTTTGATTGGAGTTGGTGTTTGTGTGTGGGTTATTTGTGGTGTGCTGGGTGTGTGTTTTCTTTTTTTTCTTTTAACTTGTCTGAAGGCTTCTCCTCCTTCTTCTTCAGAAGTTGGGGGAAACTCTTCAGCGCTAGGTGGGAGGGACGTGTTGTGTGGTTGTTTTTTTTTTGCGGGAGGGGTAGATTTGTTACTGTTTTTTTTATTATTTGTTTGGAATGGGTTTTGTGGTGGTGGTGGTGGTAATGTTTGTGTCGTGCTTGTGGTTGGTAATGGTGGTGGTGATGTTTGTGTTGTGGTTGGTGGTGGTGATTTTTGTGTCGTGCTTGTGTTTGGTGCTGGTGGTGGTGATGTTTGTGTTGTGTTTGTGGTTGGTGGTGTCTGTATTTTGTTTGCTGTGTGTGGTATTAGTGTATTTTTGGAGGTGGGTGGTGCTGGTGTACTGTTTGTGGTGGGTGTGGGCAATAGTCCTTTTTGGGGGATACGTTTCGGGCAGTTAGCCTTAACGTGTCCCCTTTCCATGCATAAATAGCATGCTGGTCTTCTCCCCTCTACAATTATGTCTATTGGGGTAAGGTCATCCAGCCAGATGCGATCCGGGATTTGTGCTATTCTTTCGGGCCTCATTTGGACTAGTATGTCGAGGCCCATTCCCAGGAACGCATCTCCAGTTGCCTTCCCCATTGACAGCATAGTGTCTTCGCCCATATCAATGAAGCCAGCAATAGCCCACCAGAAGTCCATTGTGGGCAGCATTGTTTTTACTTTTATTCTCTGAGTTCTTCTACCCATGTAGGAGGGATAGAAGCTATATGTTGTCGACGAGAGTGGGCTTAGGGAAAGCTGAACCGCCGTTTCTTTGTCTCTTGTTAGGACCGAAATGCTGCCATAGAGTCGGTCCTTTCGTATGAAGAGAATATTCTTCATATAGTCTTTTAGGACTAACTCTATTTCCATTTGGCTGGG
>OZ024743.1:81813283-81833283 GCA_964016885.1 Eledone cirrhosa
ACTACATTAATGACACACGTTTCTGTGAAATATTCAACTACATGAAAGTCTACATTTATATCGCCCACAAACTGTTTTGTTGTTCAAACAATCACAGGTTGTTATGTAGATACAACAATCACAGGTTGTTATGTAGATACAACAAAAAAATGGAACATTGGTCGTTGTATATATTCAACAAGAAAAATATATTTTTAAATTCCATGGCTGTTTTCTTTTTTATGGTTAACATTGGATGTTATATTAGCAACAATAACCTGATACTACATCAGAAAATAATACTTTAATGACATTTTGGAGGCTGCTGCTTATCTTCCACAGAAATGGGATTTAATCGACATTTCCAGTGCCATTTTCAGGTTTTAACGCTTCAAAATCTGTTATATGCAATAGGTATTAAGTTGCCATAATGCCGATGTTCTGGAAATGTATAGACTACAACGATGATGATGATGATGATGATTGGTAATGATGATGATGACGACGATGATCATGATAAGGATTTTATCGATGTTTGACCACGGCAGCGACTTGGCAAAAATGTCTGAGCAATTGATTAAAATGCTGCTCGATATTTGATCCGCCTCTCTGCATTCTGAGTTCAAATATCACCGAAATCAATTAGCCTTTCATTTTTTCGGGATTGATAAATAAAGTATTGAACAAGGGCAGTGGATTGGTTGAATTATAACAGCGTCGGACGTGTTCTGAGTTCGCTTATGATGTCATTGATACGAAACTATATCGGCTGTTACATGGAGAGGAGAGTCTGGCATACATACTTTTATAAAACACCTTGCTCAGGCCTGCGCCTTGGAGAAGGACTGTCCAAGTGCACACACATATATACATATATTCCTTAATCGGATCCGGACAATACATGCCAGAGCAGCCTATCATCGCCGTCGATGGAAAATGAAAGACAGCCCAGCCTGTGATTGTGGGGACCCTGACAATGCTGCGTGTTGTTCGGGATTGCTCCATCAGATACCCGGCGGCCTCGAGACAATCCTTAATACTGTACACGATCTCTTCTTGACATACCTCTCAATTGTACATATGTCATGCGACAACAAGTACACACGTATGGTCAATATTGAACAAGCCCCCCTCCCTCTCTTATCAGACGAGAACAGGGACTAAATAAACACAACACGGTAGACAACAACAACAACAACAACAACAAGGACGAAAACAGCAACATAAAGGCCACTTACGTCAATAGACGAATGATTTTAAGGCTTCGGTTCGCTTCCTATCAATTAATTATGAGAGTAAGATGTATTAAATTGTACAGCAAGCATAATCAGATCTAGAGACACACCTATGTATAATTGTAAAAAACCTCAGATAATCCCATTTGGAAGTATAAAATATCACAACTATTGCTTCTATATATCATCTGATACCTACACACTCTACACAACATAATTCCTGTTATACATCTAAACTGTCAACTGTTACCATCTTTAGGATATGTTTAGACATCAAAGTAAACCATTACTTGCTTCTCCTATATAATTACACAATTTCACCTATAATACTTCAATATATGTGTGTCAGTGTGTGTGAGTGTGTAATGTATATGTATCTTTATATATGTATCTCTCTCTCTCTCTCTCTCTCTCTCTCTCTCTCTCTATATATATATATATATATATATATATATATATATATATATAGAGAGAGAGAGAGAGAGAGAGAGAGAGAGAGAGAGAGAGAGAGAGAGAGAGAGAGAGAGAGAATAAGAAAATGCGAAGTAGTTTCAGATGTTAAAGTCCTTTAATGATAATGCTGTGATACATATTTCAATGGGGACAGTGGCGACACTCTTCGGTGTACCCAGTGCCGTGACATCATCAGACAGCTTCTTACAACTGAATTGACAAGGGAATGGACCAAGCGGGTGTTCTTGAATCCGTCGCCCGTTCCCTTATATATATATACAAGAAAGTAGTACAGCAAAATCGGAGCTCTGGTTGTGGGCAAGCTAACGAATGCTGTCGGGAAGTGCAGCCAAAAGCACTCAATAAGGAATTTTACCTTAGAGTTATAACATTACGTTTAGACAGCTATGCAAATTGAAGACAGCGACCGAAAAGCGAGCCGTTAGGACCAGAACAACGAAAAAACCAACTCAGGGAAAAGTTTGACTGTTACCTGGACCATCATGGACATATTACATAAAATTATATAACATCTCCACTAGGTTTCTGTAAATCCGAAATCAACAAAATCCATTTGCAGGGGCCTGCAAGTTAATTGGGCTTTGGAAGATAGAACAGTGGAATTTACTTCATCAACAAGTTTTCGTTCTGTCTGCCTCCTCCGGTTGCAAGAACTAGTAGTAAGCACTACTAGTAGTCACGTGGTTTCTCCTAAGGGAGGTAACCTGGTGGTGCACATCTCCTTTCCCGGTCTGAATACACCAGATTTCGTCCAGAGAAGAATCGTTAGTGAAAGAATGGAAATGAGAAATAGATATAGCAGAAAAATCGACCCTAGTACTAGTTTGGTAGTTCTTTTATCGACCTCGAATGGATGAAGGGTAAAGTTTTCCTTCGCGGGATTTGAAATCAGAGAGGAGAGAGCCAAAACGAATAGCGTTCCACCCTCTACCGATACTGGCAATCCACCGACTGCCAAACAGATAATCGAATCACATAAGGTAAAATGAAGAAATAAAATATAAAAAAATAAGATAAAATAAATAATAAAATAATAAGGTACGATACAATAAAATGAAGAAGTAAAAAAAAATGAAGAAGTAAAAAAAAATAATAAATAAATGAATAAAAAGAATAAAATGCGTGTTTGTTATAGCCAATATCAAATATCAAAGAAGAATAAAGTGCGTGTGTGTTATAGCCAATATTAAAGTTTGAAAGATTTGGAAAATATTGACTGAAGTATTAAGGCTATGTGTCAGAAGCGGGAAGTGCAAAGGATTACGATTTTTACACTATCATGGGGTGGTGCGTTTTAAGAGCAAATGAGGCAAGAGTGGAGTGTAAACACCATAACCTGAGTGTCAAAATCCGGAAATGCAGAGGATTACAGTTTTTAATTCGGCATAGAGTACATATGCGTGTATGTCAACCCACATCGTTGCAAGCCCACACGCACCAACACGGGCTCAGGTGCATCCCATATTCTCACATACCCACACACACTCAGATTATACAAACACACACACACCCATATATATACATGTATATATATATACTCGCACACACACGCTCACACATACATACATACACACGCGCACACACACACACACACACACAGCACGCACATATGTAAGTATCAGGGCATGTACAATCTTAAATAACAGGATCTATATATGGACATATGCATAAGTCTGTGCTGCCATAGGAGTCGATCGAGGCAGGGGTAGGGGTGCTGAAAGTGTTGGTGGGGGTTTACCGTGGGCTTGGTGTGGCGGGGCTATTGTCCCTATAGCTTGAGGGAAGTTCCCTTCCCAATGCGTTGTTGTTGCCCATATAGCTAGAGGAAGGTCCCGGTCCTGAGGTGTCTACATGTCCCGGGGAAGTCCCTATATCTTCAGGGAAGTTCCCATCCCAAAGTGTTGTTATTGTTCATATAGCTTGAGGAAGGTCCGGGCCTAGAGTGTCTACATGTCCCGGAGAAGTCCCTATAGCTTGAGGGAAGTTCCCCTCCCAGTGTGTTGCTATTGTCCATATAACTTGAGGTGTCTACATGTCCCGAACAAGTCAGTTCTGAGGTTTATCAGGCTGCTTCCACCGCTGAGTATCTCGAGGGTCTCGCTCAGACATAGCTTGCAGATGCCAGATCCCCTTTTATCAGGTGGTACTTTCCTGATTTGGGACCAGGCCAGAGAGTACGGGGTCCTGTCCAGCTTGAGCTTCCAGATCAGTTCGGAAAGAGCCGTACTTTTCCTTTTGTCCTCCCTGTTAAAGGAATGGCGATGATTATACCATCGGTCCTTAAAGCTCGTTGATGTGGCTCCTATGTAAACGTGTTCAGAGTTGGGGGTTTTTACTCTACATCCGTATATTAAGTTCTTCCTTAATTTGTATTCTACCAATACAATAGAATGTAAGGTATGAAACTCTCTACTAATACAATATAAGGTATGAAACTCTCTACCAATACAATGTAAGGTATGAAACTCTCTACCAATACAATGTAAGGTATGAAACTCTCTACCAATACAATATAAGGTATGAAACTCTCTACCAATAGGATGTAAGGTATGAAACTCTCTACCAATAGAATGTAAGGTATGACACTCTCTACTAATACAATGTAAGGTATCAAACTCTCTACCAATACAATATAAGGTATGAAACTCTCTACTAATAGAATGTATGGTATGAAACTCTCTACCAATAGAATGTAAGCTATGAAACTCTCTACCAATAGAATGTAAGGTATGAAACTCTCTACCAATAGAATGTAGGGTATGAAACTCTCTACTAATAGAATGTAAGGTATGAAACTCTCTACCTATAGAATGTAAGGTATGAAACTCTCTACCAGTAGAATGTTAGGTATGAAACTCTCTACCAATAGGATGTAAGGTATGAAACTCTCTACCAATACAATGTAAGGTATCAAACTCTCTACCAATAGAATGTAAGCTATGAAACTCTCTACCAATACAATGTAAGGTATGAAACTCTCTACCAATACAATGTATGGTATGAAACTCTCTACCAATACAATGTAAGGTATGAAAATCTCTACCAATAGAATGTATGGTATGAAACTCTCTACCAATAGAATGTAAGGTATGAAAATCTCTACTAATAGAATGTATGGTATGAAACTCTCTACCAATAGAATTTAAGATATGAAACTCTCTACCAATAGAATGTATGGTATGAAACTCTCTACCAATAGAATTTAAGATATGAAACTCTCTACCAATAGAATGTATGGTATGAAACTCTCTACCAATAGAATTTAAGATATGAAACTCTCTACCAATAGAATGTAAGGTATGAAACTCTCTACCAATAGAATGTAAGGTATGAAACTCTTTACCAATACAATGTACGGTTTGAAACTCTCTACCAATAGAATGTAAGGTATGAAACTCTCTACCAATAAAATGTAAGGTATGAAACTCTCTACCAATAGAATGTAAGGTATGAAACTCTCTACAATAAGGTATGAAACTCTCTACTAATAGAATGTATGGTATGAAATTCTCTACCAATAGAATGTAAGGTATGAAACTCTCTACTAATAGAATGTATGGTATGAAACTCTCTACCAATAAATACAATGTATGGTATGAAACTCTCTACTAATAGAATGTATGGTATGAAACTCTCTACCAATAGAATGTATGGTATGAAACTCTCTACCAATAGAATGTAAGGTATGAAACTCTCTACTAATAGAATGTATGGTATGAAACTCTCTACCAATAGAATGTAAGGTATGAAACTCTCTACCAATAGAATGTATGGTATGAACTCTCTTAGGTCAACAACCCATCTGTGGTCTGTATCGGCCACCTTGAGTCAGTGATTTCCTGTTAGGTCAAACCATAACACTATACATAGAAGGCACGTCTTTTGAACCATTCTTCAGCAACTCTGTTATATTGCTTACACTTTTTCTCTTGTCCATTAATTACTGTATTTTATGCAAAATATAATTTGAGTATACTATTAGCAGGCAGCGAAATGGCTGAGTCGTTATAACGTCATATAGAATGTTTTGCAGTATTCGTTTTGGCTCTCTCCTCTCTGATTTCAAATCCCGCGAAGGAAAACTTTACCCTTCATCCATTCGAGGTCGATAAAAGAACTACCAAACTAGTACTAGGGTTGATTTTTCTGCTATATCTATTTCTCATTTCCATTCTATCACTAACGATTCTTCTCTGGACGCAATCTGCTGTATTCAGACCTGGAAAGGAGATGTGCACAACCAGGTTTTAAAATGCCCAAGAAAAGCCATATGTCAATACAGTACCCCTCCGACACCTTCAGGATTTACGGGAATATGCATGCATAATATGAGGCTGGTTTCTGAAGTTACAATAACGGGTACTACGTCTTTTTGTATGATATATATTAAGTACAGCCATATATATGTAAATATTTTTCTAAACCTACACCATGTTGTGCTTCAAAATCTCGATTTCACACATAAAAGACGCCGGGTGTGTCGAAATATTTTTGTGTTCGTTCTTCACAAATAAATTCCCAATACAGTCGAAGAAGGTGTCATGCTTAGGTGACTAAGGGAGATAATTATGTTGAGCTTGTATGTTTCTGTTTTTGAGAAATTAAGTAAAAATATAGCTAGGTCTCAATATACATTTTGCTCTCTCTCTCTCTCTCTCTCTCTCTCTCTCTCTCTCTCACTCTCTCTCTCTCTCTCTCTCTGTCTCTCTCTCACTCTCTCTCTCTCTCTCTCTCTCTCTCTCTCTCTCCCTCTCTGCATGACGTGGAATCTGCTGATGAAACAATGCCACAGACCCAGAGGAAAATCGACTAAAAGCAATTTGAAGTGTTATAACTATAAAGAGAATTCATTTAAAGTATATTATTTAAATCAGCCACAATTATTGATGACAGGGGTATACTATACATAATACACATCTGCCATAACTATAAATAGTAAAAAAAAAGAAATAGTCTCTGGTTGGTATGAATAAAATATTAAATAGAGTTGTGATAATTGGTGAACTACTGTTGAAACATCAAACAGCCAACAGAACCATTTAAAACTGCACAAATTAATAAATTTTAATAGGTCTGGTCATAAAAGTACAGCATAGAACATATATAGAGTAAGTGTAAGAATGCATCGTGAGACGGCATCAGACATATGTTAGAATAGCAAAACAGGTGTTGGAGACTATAAAAGACAACAATTATATCAGCCATAAATAAAAGACATCAAACAGAACCGTCACAAGTGCACCGTTCTACTCGGGGGAATTTCAATATTGCAAGTGTTATAAACAAGAGAAAGAAAAAAAATTACTATAAAATGATTTCAACGAAAATACTTTTAAAATAATGGCTATTCCATCTCTTCGAATACGAAATACTGTTATATAGTTGCGGGTATTGTCGTACAAAAACATTAAATATATGTCAAGTGTGTATACACTCTGTTTTTCATATATAAAACGTGTATATAGTCTGTTTCTCGTATATAATATAAACAACATTGATCCGACTGACTCAACGTTTCGTACAATCTTTCTGTAGAATGTTGTAGTTAGGACGTTCCTGTTCCACGGTCACGTGGACGAGAGTTCGATTCCCGGTACTGCGTTGTGTCTTTAACACACCTTATTTCACGTTATGTCTTTAAGTCACTTTATTTCACGTTCTTTCTTTAAGACACCTTATTTCACGTTGTGTCTTTAAGATACCTTATTTCACGTTATGTCTTTAACACACCTTATTTCACGTTATGTCTTTAACACACCTTATTTCAGGTTATGTCTTTAAGACACTTTATTTCACGTTAATTCTTTAACACACCTTATTTCACATTGTGACTTTAAGACACTTTATTTCACGTTATGTCTTTAACACACCTTATTTCACATGGTGTCTTTAAGATACCTTATATCACGTTATGTCTTTAACACACCTTATTTCACGTTGTGTCTTTAAGACACCTTATTTCAGGTTATGTCTTTAAGACACCTTATTTCAGGTTATGTCTTTAAGACACATTATTTCACGTTGTGTCTTTAAGACACCTTATTTCACGTTGTGTCTTTCAGTCAGCTTATTTCACATTATGTCTTTAACACGCCTTATTTCACGTTATGTCTTTAAGACACCTTATTTGACGTTATGTCTTCAAGACACCTTATTTCACGTTATGTCTGTAAGACACCTTATTTCACGTTGTGTCTTTAAGACACCTTATTTCATGTTATCTCTTTAACACACCTTATTTCAGATTATGTCTTTAAGACACCTTATTTCACGTTATGTATTTAACACACCTTATTTCACGTTGTGCCTTTAAGTCACCTTATTTCACTTTATGTCTTTAACACACCTTATTTCACGTTATGTATTTAAGACACCTTATTTCACGTTATGTTTTTAAGACACCTTATTTCAGGTTGTGTCTTTAAGACACCTTATTTCACGTTATCTCTTTAACACACCTTATTTCAGGTTATGTCTTTAAGACACCTTATTTCACGTTATGTATTTAACACACCTTATTTCACGTTATGCCTTTAACAGACATTATTTCACGTTATGTCTTTAACACACCTCATTTGACGTTATGGCTTTAAGAAACCTTATTTCACGTTGTGTTTTAAGACACCTTATTTCACGTTGTGTCTTTCAGTCAGCTTATTTCACATTATGTCTTTAACACGCCTTATTTCACGTTATGTCTTTAAGACACCTTATTTGACGTTATGTCTTCAAGACACCTTATTTCACGTTATGTCTGTAAGACACCTTATTTCACGTTGTGTCTTTAAGACACCTTATTTCATGTTATCTCTTTAACACACCTTATTTCAGGTTATGTCTTTAAGACACCTTATTTCACGTTATGTATTTAACACACCTTATTTCACGTTGTGTCTTTAAGTCACCTTATTTCACTTTATGTCTTTAACACACCTTATTTCACGTTATGTCTTTAAGACACCTTATTTCACGTTATGTTTTTAAGACACCTTATTTCACGTTGTGTCTTTAAGACACCTTATTTCACGGTATCTCTTTAACACACCTTATTTCAGGTTATGTCTTTAAGACACCTTATTTCACGTTATGTATTTAACACACCTTATTTCACGTTATGCCTTTAACAGACATTATTTCACGTTATGTCTTTAACACACCTTATTTGACGTTATGTCTTTAAGAAACCTTATTTCACGTTGTGTCTTTAAGACACCTTATTTCACGTTGTGTCTTTAAGCCAACTTGTTTCACGTTATGTCTTTAACACACCTTATTTCACGTTGTTTTTTAACACAACTTATTTCACGTTGTGTCTTTAAGTCACCTTATATCACGTTATGTCGTTAAGACAACTTATTTCACGTTACGTCTTTAACACACCTTGTTTCACGTTATGTCTTTAACACACCTGATTTCACGTTATGTCTTTAACACACCTTGTTTCACGTTATGTTTTAAGACACCTTATTTCACGTTGTATCTTTAACACACCTTATATCACGTTATGTCTTTAAGACAACTTATTTCACGTTACGTCTTTAACAGACCTTGTTTCACGTTATGTCTTTAACACACCTTATTTCACGTTATGTCTTTAACACACCTTGTTCAACGTTATGTCTTTAAGACATCATATTTCACGTTGTGTCTTTAACACCCGTTATTTCATGTTATGTCTTTAACACACCTTATTTCACGTTATGTCTTTAACACACCTTATTTCACGTTATGTCTTTAACACTCCTTGTTTCACGTTGTGTCTTCAAGACACCTTATTTCACGTTATGTCTTTAAGACACCTTATTTCACGTTGTGTCTTTAAGACACCTTATTTCACGTTATCTCTTTAACACACCTTATTTCAGGTTATGTCTTTAAGACACCTTATTTCACGTTATGTCTTTAACACACCTTTTTTCACTTTATGACTTTAACACACCTTATTTCACGTTATTTCTTTAAGAAAGCCTTATTTCACGTTATGTCTTTAAGGCACCTTATTTCACGTTTTGTCTTTAAGACACCTTATTTCACGTTATGTCTTTGACACCTTATTTCACGTTATGTCTTTAACATACCTTGTTTCACGTTATATCTTTAAGACACATTATTTCACAAGCTTTCCAGCATAGTTACGTTCCTTTACGATCTAAGTTCAAATCCCGCCGAGGTTCACTTTGCCTTTCATCTTTACGGGGTCGATAAGATAACTTACACTGGGTAATTGTTTGCACTGGGTAATTGCTGGCCTTGTGACTAAAGTAGAAGCAGTTATGTCTTTAACACACCTTATTTCACGTTATGTCTTGAAGACACCTTATTTCACGTTATGTCTTTAACCCACCTTATTTCACGTTATGTCTTTAAGACACTTTATCTCAGGTTGTGTCTTTAAGACAACTTCTTTCACGTTACTTCTTTAACACACCTTATTTCATGTTATGTCTTTAACACACCTTATTTCACGTTATATCTTTAACACACCTTATGTCACGTTATGTCTTTAACTCACCTTTTTTCACATTATGACTTTAACACACCTTATTTCACGTTCTGTCTTTAAGTCACCTTATTTCACGTTCTGTCTTTAAGTCACCTTATTTCACGTTATATCTTTAAGACATCTTATTTCACGTTATGTCTTTAACACACCTTATTTCACGTTATGTCTTTAACACACCTTATTTCACGTTATGCCTTTAAGACACATTATTTCACGTTATGTCTTTGACACCTTATTTCACGTTATGTCTTTAACACACTTTATTTCACGTTATATCTTTAAGACACATTATTTCACATGCTTTCCAGCATAGTTACCTCCCTTTACGATCTGAGTTCAAATCCCGCCGAGTTTGACTTTGCCTCTCATCCTTACGGGGTCGATAAGATAAATTACCAGTAATGCACTGGGTTTTTGCTGGCCTTGTGCCTAAAGTAGAAGCAGTTATGTCTTTAACGTTATTGTTTCTTTAAGATACGTTATTTCACGTTGTCCCTTTGACACACCTTATTAGACGTCTTTAAACACTCCTTATTTCACGTTGTGTCTTTAAGTCACCTTATTTCAGGTTATGTCTTTAAGACATCTTATTTCACGTCATGTCTTTAAACACTTTATTTCACATATTGCTTTAACACACCTTATTTCACGTTATGTTTTTAAGACAACTTATTTCACGTTGTGTCTTTAAGACACATTTTTTCACGTTATGTCTTTACCACACCTTATTTCACGTTGTCTTTAAGACACCTTATTTAACGTTCTGTCTTTAACACACCTTATTTCACGTTATGTCTTTAACACACCTTATTTCACATTATGTATTTAAGACACCTTATTTCACGCTATGTCTTTTAAGACACCTTATTTCACGTTGTCTCTTTGACACACCTTATTTCACCGTGCGTCTTTAAGTCACCCTATATCAGGTTATGTCTTTAAGACTTCTTATTTGACGTCATGACTTTAAGACACCTTATTTCCTATTGTGTCTTTAACAAACCTTATTTCACGTTATGTCTTTAAAACACCTTATTTCACGTTGTGTCTTTAACACACCTTATTTCACGTTGTCTCTTTAACACACTTTATTTCACGTTGTCTCTTTGACACACCTTATTTCACGTCTGTAAACACTCCTTATTTCACGTTGTGTCTTTAAGTCACCTTATTTCAGGTTATGTCTTTAAGACATCTTATTTCACGTCATGTCTTTAAACACTTTATTTCACATAATGCTTTAACACACCTTATTTCACGTTATGTTTTTAAGACAACTTATTTCACGTTGTGTCTTTAAGACACCTTATTTCACGTTTCTTTTAACACACTTTATTTCACGTTATATCTTTAAGACACCTTATTTCAAGTTATGTCTTTAGGACATGTTATTTCACGTTCCGTCTTTAAGATACCTTATTTCACGTTCTGTCTTTAAGTCACCGTAATTCACGTTCTATCTTTAAGACACCTTATTTCATGTTATGTCTTTAAGCACCTTATTTCACGTAGTGTCTTTAACACACCTTATTTCACGTTTTGTCTTTAAGACACCTTATTTCACGTTTTGTCTTTAAGACACCTTATTTCACGTTATATCTTTAAGACACCTTATTTCACGTTCTGTCTTTAAGTCACATTGTTTCACGTTATGTCTTTAAGACACCTTATTTCACGTTGTGTCTTTAAGTCACCTTATTTCACGTTATCTCTTTAAGACACCTTATTTCACGTTATGTATTTAAGACACATTATTTCACGTTATGTCTTTAAGAGACCTTATTTCACGTTCTGTCTTTAACACACATTATTTCACGTTGTGTTTTAACACACCTTAATTCACGTTATGTCTTTAAGACACATTTTTTAGCGTTATGTCTTTACCACACCTTATTTCCCGTTGTCTTTAAGACACCTTATTTAACGTTCTGTCTTTAACACACCTTATTTCACGTTATGTCTTTAACACACCTTATTTCACGTTATGTATTTAAGACACATTATTTCACGTTATGTCTTTTAAGACACCTTATTTCACGTTGTCTCTTTGACACACCTTATTTCACCGTGCGTCTTTAAGTCACCCTATATCAGGTTATGTCTTTAAGACATCTTATTTGACGTCATGACTTTAAGACACCTTATTTCCTATTGTGTCTTTAACAAACCTTATTTCACGTTATGTCTTTAAAACACCTTATTTCACGTTGTGTCTTTAACACACCTTATTTCACGTTATAACTTTAAGACACATTATTTCACAAGCTTTCCAGCATAGTTACGTTCCTTTACGATCTAAGTTCAAATCCCGCCGAGGTTCACTTTGCCTTTCATCTTTACGGGGTCGATAAGATAACTTACACTGGGTAATTGTTTGCACTGGGTAATTGCTGGCCTTGTGACTAAAGTAGAAGCAGTTATGTCTTTAACACACCTTATTTCACGTTATGTCTTGAAGACACCTTATTTCACGTTATGTCTTTAACCCACCTTATTTCACGTTATGTCTTTAAGACACTTTATCTCAGGTTGTGTCTTTAAGACAACTTCTTTCACGTTACTTCTTTAACACACCTTATTTCATGTTATGTCTTTAACACACCTTATTTCACGTTATATCTTTAACACACCTTATGTCACGTTATGTCTTTAACTCACCTTTTTTCACATTATGACTTTAACACACCTTATTTCACGTTCTGTCTTTAAGTCACCTTATTTCACGTTCTGTCTTTAAGTCACCTTATTTCACGTTATATCTTTAAGACATCTTATTTCACGTTATGTCTTTAACACACCTTATTTCACGTTATGTCTTTAACACACCTTATTTCACGTTATGCCTTTAAGACACATTATTTCACGTTATGTCTTTGACACCTTATTTCACGTTATGTCTTTAACACACTTTATTTCACGTTATATCTTTAAGACACATTATTTCACATGCTTTCCAGCATAGTTACCTCCCTTTACGATCTGAGTTCAAATCCCGCCGAGTTTGACTTTGCCTCTCATCCTTACGGGGTCGATAAGATAAATTACCAGTAATGCACTGGGTTTTTGCTGGCCTTGTGCCTAAAGTAGAAGCAGTTATGTCTTTAACGTTATTGTTCCTTTAAGATACGTTATTTCACGTTGTCCCTTTGACACACCTTATTACACGTCTTTAAACACTCCTTATTTCACGTTGTGTCTTTAAGTCACCTTATTTCAGGTTATGTCTTTAAGACATCTTATTTCACGTCATGTCTTTAAACACTTTATTTCACATAATGCTTTAACACACCTTATTTCACGTTATGTTTTTAAGACAACTTATTTCACGTTGTGTCTTTAAGACACCTTATTTCACGTTTCTTTTAACACACTTTATTTCACGTTATATCTTTAAGAAACCTTATTTCACGTTATGTCTTTAGGACATGTTATTTCACGTTCCGTCTTTAAGACACCTTATTTCACATTCTGTCTTTAAGATACCTTATTTCACGTTCTGTCTTTAAGTCACCGTATTTCACGTTCTATCTTTAAGACAACTTATTTCATGTTATGTCTTTAAGCACCTTATTTCACGTAGTGTCTTTAACACACCTTATTTCACGTTTTGTCTTTAAGACACCTTATTTCACGTTATATCTTTAAGACACCTTATTTCACGTTCTGTCTTTAAGTCACATTGTTTCACGTTATGTCTTTAAGACACCTTATTTCACGTTGTGTCTTTAAGTCACCTTATTTCACGTTATCTCTTTAAGACACCTTATTTCACGTTATGTATTTAAGACACATTATTTCACGTTATGTCTTTAAGAGACCTTATTTCACGTTCTGTCTTTAACACACATTATTTCACGTTGTGTTTTAACACACCTTAATTCACGTTATGTCTTTAAGACACATTTTTTCACGTTATGTCTTTACCACACCTTATTTCACGTTGTCTTTAAGACACCTTATTTAACGTTCTGTCTTTAACACACCTTATTTCACGTTATGTCTTTAACACACCTTATTTCACGTTATGTATTTAAGACACATTATTTCACGTTATGTCTTTTAAGACACCTTATTTCACGTTGTCTCTTTGACACACCTTATTTCACCGTGCGTCTTTAAGTCACCCTATATCAGGTTATGTCTTTAAGACATCTTATTTGACGTCATGACTTTAAGACACCTTATTTCCTATTGTGTCTTTAACAAACCTTATTTCACGTTATGTCTTTAAAACACCTTATTTCACGTTGTGCCTTTAACACACCTTATTTCACGTTGTCTCTTTAACACACTTTATTTCACGTTGTCTCTTTGACACACCTTATTTCACGTCTTTAAACACTACTAATTTCACGTTGTGTCTTTAAGTCACCTTACTTCAGGTTATTTCTTTAAGACATCTTACTTCACGTCATGTCTTTAAGACACCTTATTTCACATTCTGTCTTTAAAATACCATATTTCTCGTTCTGTCTTTAAGCACCTTATTTTACGTAGTGTCTTTAACACACCTTATTTCACGTTATGTCTTTAAGACACCTTATATCACGTTGTGTCTTTAAGACACCTTATTTCACGTTCTGTCTTTAAGACACCTTATTTCACGTTATATCTTTAAGACACCTTATTTCACGTTCTGTCTTTAAGGCACATTATTTCACGTTATGTCTTTAAGACACCTTATTTCACGTTGTGTCTTTAAATTTACCTTCTTTCACGCTATCGCTTTAAGACACCTTATTTCACGTTATGTCTTTAAGACACCTTACTTCACGTTATTTCTTTAACAGACCTTATTTCACGTTCTGTCTTTAACACACATTATTTCACGTTGTGTCTTTAACACACCTTATTTCACGTTATGTCTGTAAGACACCTTATTTCACGTTGTCTCTTTAATATACCTTATTTAACGTTATCTCTTTAATCTTCCTTATTTCACGTTATGTCTTTAAGCCATCTTATTTCACGTTATGTCTTTAACACATCTTATTTCACGTTCTGTCTTTAAGACACCTTATTTCAAGTTGTGTCTTTAAGACACCTTATTTCACGTTCTGTCTTTAACACGCCTTATTTCACGTTCTGTCTTTAACACGCCTTATTTCACGTTGTGTCTTTAAGTCACCTTATTTCACGTTCTGTCTTTAAGACACCTTATTTCACGTTTTCCCTTTAAGACACCTTTTTTCACGTTATGACTTTAACACACCTTATTTCACGTTATGTCGTTAAGACACATTATTTCACGTTATGTCTTTAAGACTCCTTATTTCACGTTTGGTCTTTATGTCACCCTTTTTCAGGTTATGTCTTTAAGACATCTTATTTCACGTCATGTCTTTAACACACCTTATTTCACGTTATGTTTTTAAGACAACTTATTTCACGTTGTGTCTTTAAGACACCTTATTTCACGTTGTGTTTTAACACACCTTATTTCACGTTATGTCTTTAAAACCCCTTATTGCACCTTCTGTCTTTAAGACACCTTATTTCACGTTCTGTCTTTAAGACCCCTTATTTCACGTTGTGTCTTTAAGACACCTTATTTCACGTTCTGTCTTTAACACACCTTATTTCACGTTGTGTCTTTAAGTCACCTTATTTCACGTTCTGTCTTTAAGACACCTTATTTCACGTTTTGCCTTTAAGACACCTTTTTTCACGTTATGACTTTAACACACCTTATTTCACGTTATGTCGTTAAGACACATTATTTCACGTTATGTCTTTAAGACTCCTTATTTCACGTTGTCTTTAAGTCACCCTATTTCAGGTTATGTCTTTAAGACATCTTATTTCACGTCATGTCTTTAACACACCTTATTTCACGTTATGTTTTTAAGACAACTTATTTCACGTTGTGTCTTTAAGACAACTTATTTCACGTTGTGTTTTAACACACCTTATTTCACGTTATGTCTTTAAGACCCCTTATTGCACCTTTTGTCTTTAAGACACCTTATTTCACGTTATGTCTTTAAGACACCTTATTTCACGTTGTCTCTTTAACACACCTTATTTCACGTTATGTCTTTAAGACACATTATTTCACGTTATATCTTTAAGACACCTTATTTCACGTTGTCTCTTTAAGACACCTTATTTCACGTTATGTCTTTAAGACACATTATTTCACGTTGTCTCTTTAACACACCTTATTTCACGTTATGACTTTAAGACACCTTATTTCACGTTATGTCTTTAAGACACCTTATTTCACGTTCTGTCTTTTAGTCACACTATTTCACGTTATGTCTTTAAACACCTTATTTCACATTGTCTCTTTAAGACACCTTATTTCACGTTATGTCTTTAAGACACCTTATTTCACGTTATGTCTTTATGTGCAATATTTAGGGGATGTAGTGCAATATTTAGGGGCTGTACTGCAATATTTAGGGGATGTTCTGCAATATTTAGGGGCTGTACTGCAATATTTAGGGACTGTACTGCAATATTTATGGATGTAGTCCAATATTTAAGGGCTGTAGTGCAATATTTAAGGGATGTAGTGCAATACTTAAGGGATGTAGTGCAATATTTAAGGGCTGTAGTGCAATATTTAGGGGCTGTACTGCACTATTTAGGGGATGTGCTGCATTATTTAGGGGCTGTACTGCAATATTTAGAGACTACTGCAATATTTAAGTGATGTAGTCCAATATTTAAGGGGTGTAGTCCAATATTTAGGGATGTAGTGCTATATTTAGGGATGTAGTGCAAGAGATATCAATGATTACATTACAGAGAGAGCAGGCAGAACTACTACAAAACATCTAGTCCACCACCCTAGACTGGTACTTTATTTATCGACCCCGAAAGAAGGAGGAGCAAGTTAAGCTTGGTGGGATTTGAGCTTAGATTACTGAGAGAGGGAATAAACGCCGGAGTATTTGACCCCACGGAGTATTGACCCCACGATCTAACGAAAATTCAAACCTCTTTCTTGTTATAGGATACCTGTTCCATTAGTTCCATCAATATGAAAATAACCTGCAAGTGACTGAGCATTCCATATATCCTGAACCTCTCAGGGAGATTCAGCTTGACACTGTTGGACAAGAGTAACGTGTTGTATTACTTGCACAGTCAATCTGACGATATTATAAACACTGGGACAAGAGTGACGTATTGTATTACTGGTACAGTCAATCTGACGGTGTAACAAACAGTTTCCGTCAAACCAATTTCACTTTCAGGGTATAAGAGGACCTGAGGCTACGCTAAAGGAGACTTACCCAAGATGCCAGGATGTGGTATCGAGCCCATGACTTAATAGCTATCTGGCTATGCTGTATCAAATAAATTGAATCCTTCGTCCATGACCGATGATGGTTTTTTTTAAGTGTTCCACTCCAGTACACAAGCCTAGACAAGGTAGTAGCTTGTATAGACTTTTACCTTTCCTACGGACAACAACTGAAGCGTTAAGAGAGAGACTGTCATATATGGCCGATTGCTTGTTTTCCATAAATACGAGGTACACTCAAGAAGTTTTGAAACTTTTTTTTCTTTTCTGGTATTTTTATTGATTTATGTAACTGTCACTCTAATATTGGGGAAACAATCTCGTATTTATGGAAGACAAGCAATGGCCCTCACATGTTAGTCTCCATTCACACTTCCGATGTTGTCCACGGGAAAGGCAAAAGTCGATACAGGCTGGTCCCAGTGGAGATACGTGACTTAGTGTATTCGAGTCACGATCGTATGGTAGGGAGTTCGATTCTCAAACCGGGCATCGTTTTGTAACTTTGAGCAAGACACTCTATTTCACGTTACTCCAGTTTACTCAGCTGTCAATAATGAGATGAACCTTATAATTCAAAAACTACGTTATGGGTGCACATGTCTGTGTAATGCTAAGGCACTTACGTTAATTTCACGAATACGTAGGTCCATTGATTTACTGAATTATGTCCCAGCTGAGTGTACTGGGGCAATAAGAAATAGATTATCTTGCTCAAGGATACAACACAACACCAGGTCCAGGAATCAAACTCACAAACTTATTATCATGATCCCATCTTCTAAAACCTTCCTGCATCACCATAACACTATCATTTTATCAATTCCATATAAACGCCATTTTCTCATCATACAGCAAGCTATCTGGTCTCTCCAAAAATACCACATCACATTAGAATCTGCTATTCTCAGAATTACTATCATAAAAGCCTGCAGGCATTTGGCCTTCATCACCAACTCCCCTGTTACGTAGAAACAAAAATGTCTTCCTCAGCATCGCTATTCCTTACCACCATTATCAAATAGCATCTTCATTTAGAATTTGATTGCAGACGACAAAAATAAACTCCCTGGACATTGCGGAATTCTGAAGATCTCTCTCTCTCACTCTCTCTCTCTCTTTCTCTCTCTCTCTCTCTCTCTCTCTCTCTCTCTCTCTCTCTCTCTCTCTCTCTCTCTCTCTCTCTCCCCATGTATATATATATTCATAAATACATGTATATGTAGAATGTATATATACACATACATACATACATACACACACATACGCACACATATATACATAGATACATATATATATATATATATATGTGTGTGTGTGTGCATATATATACCTATATATACACTTCTTTATATGTAATATATATATATATATATATATATATATATATATATATATATATACATACTACTTCGTTTCTGTTCCATAGCTCAGTCTTAATATCTAAATCTCATCTGCATATCTTTAAACACGTCTGAATCTTATTTGCATATTTCTGAATGCATCTGCATCTTGTTTGCATAATTCAGTGTCCGACTAGTTTCTATATTATATAGAAGAAGAGTTATCAGTTATTAGCTTCCATCGTCTTCAGCATATAACATTGCTGAGGTATTAGTCCCTCTCCGGTAGATGGCGTGACACTCCCAATATCCGGCAAAGATTAAAGGTCAAACTACTATTTATCATGACGAGGTTCAATATAAGAAAATGAAGACAGTGGAACACCTACCATTCAAAATATGATTTTAAAGAGCTGGAAAAAAAAAGAGGAATTGCTATAAGACTTGTGCCAAGCTTTCTATAATATATAGCGAGTATATGAATAGTTGACAACACTTGTGCCAAGCTGTATTAGCCTTTGCCTTTCTCGTGGACAACATAATATACAGCGAGTACCTGAGTTGTGGCAACTCTTAAGCCAAGCTGTATGGGCTTTAGCTTTTCTCGTGGACAACAATATATATAGCGTGTATATAATTTACTATTTTACTTGTTCCAGCCATCCGGCTGAGGCCATGCTGGAGCACCACCCTGTATATATATATAGTCGATGAATTGGAGTCATGTTTATCAGTCTTTACCTTTCACAACGGTGACCTGGTGATGAGGGACTGGTACACAAGGACGACTAATGATCTTCCACTGAACAACTTAACAAGGTTTGAGCCATAAGGAGTAACTTTCCAGGTGTGAACCCATGATCAGTGAAGATAGAAAGGGACATTTGTTTTATGTAATAGAGGTTATTTGATGTAAGTTTCAGTAATGTTGTTTGTCAGGAGTTTCATGTGGGGAGTTATGTTTAGTTCAACAAAACATCAGTTCACGTTTTAAACAGCAGAAGTTAAAACAACTGGAATGCAACTTATGACGTGCTGTGTCATGTGCCGCCGGTTTGAAGGTGGTATCAATCCTGACGGGTGTAGGATCAGTTGGTTCGAATTTGCGGACGTCAGAAGATAACCTTTGACATGCACTTAGTAGGTTTGTTGTCGAGTGATGGACGGTAGGGACGTAAATCAGTTCTCCGGGGACTGTGATACTAGCCCCC
>OZ024743.1:81845783-81863283 GCA_964016885.1 Eledone cirrhosa
CTCCTCACCATAGGAGCCCGCCTCTTCCAAAGGAATTGGAAGAGCGCGCGCTCCATCTTGGCGAGGGTTTCCCTTGGGCAGGGCACTACGGTCAGGCGGTAGTAGATGACGGACGCTATATAAGTGTTCGCCACCTCCGCCCGACCTTTCAGGGATAGTTTGCAACTGGCCCACTTCTGGGTCAGTGCAAACACCCTGTTCGTAACCTCCGCCCAGTTCTTCTCCACCTGGAGGTCCGGTCCGAACCAGACCCCGAGCAACTTCACCGGGCCCTCCGTCCAGCGTCCGACGACGCCATCGGAGGGCATCGGTCTGCCCCTCCACGTGCCGATTTGCAAACCGATCGACTTGTCCCGGTTCAGCTTAGCCCCTGTGAACCTTTCGTACTCCTCCAGTAAGGTGCCGACCGCCTCGATTTCGGAGGCCGTCGACACCATTACTGTCACGTCATCGGCGTAGGCCGACACCGCTTTCCGCAATCCCAGTTCCAAAGGGATGCCCTGCAACAACTCCAACTTCCGCAGTAGTGGCTCGAGAGTCAACACCTACAGACGGGAGGAGAGAGGGCACCCTTGTCGGATGGACCCCGCGATTTTGAACGGCTCCGAGAGGTAGCCGTTCACCTTGACCCTAGAGCAGATGCGGCTGCTGTGCATAGCAGTGATCCAGCCCCTGAAAACGGGTCCGAAGCCTGCCGCCGCTAGCACCGCATCCAGGTAACCACGGTCGACCCTATCGAACGCCTTAGATTGATCCAAGTTGATCAGAGCCACACCAAAGCCGGGTTAGTTCCCAACCCTCTCTATGATGTATCGCATTAGATGGAGGTTGTCATGGATGGATCTGGACGGGATAGCACATGTCTGCGCATCTCCCACCAGGTTGCCCACGACAAGCGCCAACCTCTTTGCTAGCACCTTGGCCAAAATCTGTAACTCTGTATTTAGCAGAGTTATGGGCCTGAAGTTACTTATTTCGTCACCCTTGTTCTCGTCCTTCCTCACTAGCGTGACTACGCCCTTGGTCACTGCACAGGGAATTCTCCCGTTCTGTTGCCAGTTGCAGTAGACCGCCTCGAGGAGATCGGGGAACAAGTCCGGCATAGCTAGATACAGTTCGTATGGAAGACCATCAGGACCCGGGGATTTGCGTTTGCCGCATTGGCTCAGCATGTCCTCTATCTCAGCGGCTGAAATCGGCTCCTCGCAGGACTTCGCCTCCCTGTCCGAGAGACGCGGCAGGCCGTCGAGGTATGGACCGTAGTCCACATCCCCAACCGGCTCCCCGCCCCTTCCGAACAATCGGGCAAAGTGCTTTTGAAAGGCCTCACACATCTGCTTAGGTTCAAGGATCGCCCGTCCATCCTGGTCTCGCAAAGACCGGATGGTGGATTTAGTTCCACTCTTGGCTTCTGTCACGCGGGCCCAGGTAACAGCTTTGGTCCCCTCGTTCCCTAGAGCACGTATTTTACTTCGGACAACGCAGCCTTCGTGCTTCGCGTCGAAAAACTGGCTCAAAGCCGTTCTCGACGCTAACACTCTGGCCACGTCGCCGCTTCTAATTGCCTCTTCTACTCTATCTATCAGCTTCCTTTCCTTCCTATTCCTATCCGCAGCTAGAACCTTACTAAATTCTATCGAGACTAATCTAATCTCTCTCTTTAGAGATACCCACCACCTGCTGTTGACGATCGCTCCAGTCAACCGTTCCTTAACTAACGTACTAATCCAGTCCCTGTAAGCTTTACTAGCCGGTAAGGACAAGTTCAGCTTCCAGTAACCGGGGCCCTGTCTATGCGTTCTATCAAGGTTGACCATGCAGGTCACCAACTTGTGGTCTGAATAGCCAACCATGAGCATTACTGGACAACTTAAAAGTCCCTGTCCTTATTTCTAACTAAAAACCTATCTAGGTACGACCTAGATGATCCGCTGCGATTTGACCAAGACCAGGTTGGCACCGTCGGAAAATCTAGTCGAAATCTATCTGCCAGGTCAAATCGGCCGAGTAACCCCTTGAGGCTGTTGCACCCCTCTCTATCGGGACATGCCCCTGCATAGTCCCAACGTGCATCCAGGATACCATTCCAGTCCCCCACTAAAAGCAGGGAACGGGACGTCCCTAGAAAAGACTCCAGACGCTGGAAAAAGTCGGGCCGCTCTGACCCAAAAGGGGCATATGCGGCTACCAGCCTAAAGGCTTCACCTTCACCACTGCCAAGGTCCAGCACCACCAGTCGACCCCCTGGGTCCAAGTGAACTATCTGTGTGGCAAGACCCAGATGTTTTTGCAGCAGAACGACAACCCCACCCCCACCTCCGGGCTGACAGAGAGATGTGTGCATCTCAAAGTCGTCAAAGGTGGGGGCTAGCTGTCGCATGCTGTTGATCCGGGCCTCGCAGATAACCATCACATTTATAGATCGCGACCTGAGGTCATTTAGAAGCATTGCTTGCTTCCAAGATGAGCCCAGGCCACGCGCATTTAGACACCCTACTCTTAGCACAGCCATGTTGGTGGTAAAGAGAAAAGGCACTTACATCTCTGCGTCCCGGGAAGCGGGCCGCTCAATTTCCATGCTGGTTGGGGATGGGTTATTGGGTGGGGTGGTGGTTTGTGGAAGTGAAGGGGCATCGGTGTGTTGTGGGGTTGGGGTGTTTGTGGTTGAGTGGGTGTCTGGGTGGGGGGTGGGGAATTTTTTTAGGAGGACGCGGTTGATTGGCTTGGCGGGGGGGGGGGGGGGGCATGTCCTCCGCGAAATTTATTTTCAACGTTTTATATAAGTTCATTGGGACTTTAATCATTTGTAAATGAGGTAGTCCCACAGCAGTTATAGAGTTAGGCCCTTCAGTTTGGACCGAAGGATTTGACGAAATTGTGTTCATTAGTTCTTTGTTGTTTGTGTTCATGTATGTATATTGTAAAGTCTTTTTTTGCATAGCAGTTAGTGTTGTGTGACGGGGAGGGGTGGTTTGTATATAGTTAGTGTTCTCTTGGGGAGGGTTATGCAGTAAGCAACTGAAGTATATTACCAATTCATAGACGTAGAAACAATACAGTTTTATACCTGAAGCTACAGCGAGATGTATCTATCTAATATTTCAGTGTTTCTGCGTATATTTCACTAGTCCTTAGATGTCTGATAGGTTTATAAAGCTTTTCGTTACATATTTCCTCTTGGATTGGTGGGTAGTTTCTGAGGAAGATCTCCACGAAAATAAAACCTCCAGTCTAGCTGTTCATACTTTTTCATTATATATGTATACGTGAATAAGTGATATTCACATCTCTAAATATCAATATATCTATCATCACATACATCTCACTGCTTCTGTTAAAACACCTGTACACTTCGTACATAAACGCCCTCGCTTCTGCTGAACTCCACTAGACGGCGCTGAACATCAGTCTTCTATTCATAGCTGAGACTTTCAAAATGTTTATTTATCAAACATACCATATATCTTTAGAAATACGAAATTCACATACTACTACTACTACTACTACTACTACTGCTACTACTGTTTTGCTGCTATGTATGTGTGTATACATATACATATATATATATAAATATAAATTCAGCGAGAGTCGCATTTCGGCGGGTATATATATATATATATATATATATATATATATATATATATATATATATATATATATTTATTTGCCACAGGGGCGTACAAAAATGGGACATTACAAGACGTGACGGTGGAGGTTTTACATAAAAATAACTTTAACATTATTATTACATATAGTTTAAATAACAATAAACTATATATAATAAAATAACAATTTAAATCCCCAATAGGGGGAAACGTTACTGCAGGGTTGTTTTACACCACGTGGATAGAACAACCCTCAACACCAGGAACACGTTTTGTAGGTGTTCCTGTCTTCCCTCTGTTTATCTTCCTCAACCTACAGGTTTATATACAGAGAAGGCCCATTCACTCTGGCCATTTTTTCCACATTCACCCACCTTTCAGCGAATTTACTGGGATGTAGCACCCCTCTCTCCACTCTCACCTTCCTTCTGAAGTGATACTTAAAGAAGGGGATAAATTGTTGTCCGGAGAGAAAGGTGTTTGCTCTCACTCCTTTTAACCTCGTCCACCATATTACCTCTTTCGCCATAGCCACCAGACAGAGGAAAACTGCCTCTCCTTCGTTCTTAAATGAAGGCGGCGGGGTGATCCTCACGATGGACTCGGCTGACAAATGGATGCGTCCCACACATGACAGCAGCTGTTCGACATAATTCCACAGGTCGGTCACTCCTGGGCACTGAACATGCAGACGGTTTCGATGTCCTGCTCGCATCTTGGAACAGGTCCTTTTGGCAGGATCTCTGCCAGGGCGTCCGTGCCTGTAGATTTTGTCTCGAACTGGTAGAGCTCCTCGGTAGCACTGCCAGTCCAGAGACCTCTGGAAGTTATCCATAGGCCCTGGACGGAAAGTCCTCCCGAACAGACTGGTCATTTCGTCCTCCTCGATGCCTAGAGTTTCCCCGAGAACGTCGTCGCACTTATCCTCCACTAATCCCCTATAGAATGTAGAAGTGGAGTCTCCGCTGATTGCCGTTTCCGCTTGGTAGAGGGCTGTGAGCGCCTGTAGGCATTCGAGGTGCCAGACACCCATTTTCGGTCTTTGCTTGACCCAGGACTGCAGCTCTGTTAGTGAGGCGAGTTGTGGAAGAGCTTGTCTCACAAACGACAGCCACACCGGTTCGCCGGTCAGGAATACCTGGAGATGGCGTAGCCTCAGCACATGTTTGCGCATCATCAACCACGGAATGCCCAGCCCTCCGTTAGAAGGGTGTTGACAACAGATGGATCTCCTCACCAATGGAGCCTGTTTCTTCCAGAGGAACTTGAAGAGTAGGCGTTCCATTTTGGTAAAGTATTCGCAGGGGCAAGGCTCGACTGTCAAGCGGTAGTAGATGACGGACGCTATGTAAGTGTTCGCCACCTCCGCTTGACCTTTCAAGGAGAGTTTGCACTCATCCCACTTCTGGGTGAGTGCAAACACCTTATCCGTCACCCCGGAAGTCTCGACCGAACCAGACCCCGAGCAATTTCACCGGTCCTTCCATCAAGCGTCCAACGACACTATCGGAAGGCATGGGTTTGCCTCTCCATGTGCCGAGTTGCAAACCGACAGGCTTGTTTGGGTTTAGTCTTGCTCCTGTCAAAGTTTCGTATTCCTGTAATAGGTTGCCGATTACCCTGATTTCCGAGGTTTTCCACACCATTACCGTCATGTCGTCGGCATAGGCCGACGCTGCTTTCCGCAGTCCTGGTTCGATCGGGATGCCCTGCAACAGCTCCAACTTCCGCAGTAACGGCTCGAGAGTCAGTACATACAGAATGGAGGAGAGAGGCCATCCCTGACGGATGGAAGGCATGATTTGGAATGGCTCTGATAGGTAGCCATTCACCTTGACTGCCGAGTAGATGCTGGTGTGCATGGCAGCGATCCAGCCTCTGAAGACGGGACCGAAGCCGGCCGCCTTGAGAACTGCTTCCAAGTATTGATGGTCGACCCTATCAAATGCCTTAGACTGATCTAAATTGATCAGAGCCCCAGCGAAGCCAGGTTTACACCCTACCCTCTCTATGATGTATCGCATGCGGTGGAGGTTGTCGTGTATGGACCTGGTCGGGATTGCACACGTTTGGGCTTCCCCTACCAGGTTCTCGACGACAAGTGCCAGCCTTGCTGCTAACAACTTGGCCAAAATCTTTAACTCTGTGTTGAGCAGAGTTATGGGCTTAAAATTGCTTATCTTCTCCCCCTTTTTCTCATCTTTCCTGATCAGCGTTACTACGCCTCTGCCTACAGAACTGGGAATCCTCCCGTTCTGCTGCCAGTTGCAGTAGACCGCTTCGAGGACGCCAGAGAACAAGTCTGACAAACCTATGTAAAATTCATAGGGTAGACAATCTAAACCGGGTGATTTGCGTTTCCCGCAGCGGCGTAGGGCATCTTCTATTTCACCCGCTGTGATCGGCCTTTCGCAGCTCTCCGCATCCGTGCTCGAGTGTCGCGGTACGCCGTCGAGGTAGGAGCTTAAGTCCATCACCTCGCTCGATGTACCGCTTTGTCTGAACAGTTGTGTAAAATGCTGCTGGAAGGCCGTGCACATCTGCTTGGATTCAAGTATAATGCGTCCATCTTTGTCTTGCAAAGACCGAATTGTGCTTTTGTGCCACTTTTCGCTTCTGCCACTCGGGCCCAGCTAACAGCTTTGGCTCCCTCGTTTCTTAGAGCACGTGTTCTACTTCTGACAATACAACCTTCGTGTTTCACGTTGAAGAACTGGTCTAGTGCCGTTCTCGCCGCTAGCACGTCAGCTGTACTGCCATTCCTAAGTGCCTCTTCTATTTTAGCTACCAGTTCCTTTTCATTTTTTTTTTTTCTAAAGCTACTTCCTGGTAGAGATATAGATATATAGATAGATAGATCGATAAATATATAGATATATAGATATACACACACATACATAGTAGTAGTAGTAGTAGTAGTAGTAGTAGTAGTAGTAGTAGTAGTAGTAGTAGTAGTAGTAGTAGTAGTAAAAAACCGGGAGGTTATATGAAATGTTGGTAGAGCACTCAGTCCAAAGGACGAGCCCGGTATAGAGTTAGTTCCACAACAAATTAACAAATTATACTTTAGAACACATGTTTCACCGAAAGGATTCTTCAACTCGGAACTGAACCCAAAACATTTGTTAGTGAAATCCTTAACTCCACCCATGCCTATATCTATAATTTGGGGTTATTATATTCTTATGTATTGGATTGGCAGTATCGGTAGAGGGTCGGACGTCATGCTTTGACGCATAGAGTTACGGCCCTTTCCATTCTGAGTTCAATCCCTCCGCGGTCAACTTTGCCTTTCATCCTTACGGGATCGATAAAATAACGTACCAATAATGCACTGGGATAATTGCTGGCCTTGTGCCAAAAATAGACACAATTATATTATGTATTTTTGTAATCTTTTGTTTGTATTTTTTCTTACTGTCGTTGTTCTAATTGCTGTCGTTATTTATATTTTTGTTGTGTTCTTTTAATTAGCCTTATAGTTTATGTTGTTGTTATACGTGTATCACTGTTTGTTTATTCTTTCCTTCCCTCTTTCCTTCAAGTATTATTCTTCAATAGAAGAAACACAAAAGATGCTGAAGATTGTGAGAAGATGCTAGCAATAAAACTGTGCTTAAACCCCATTAGAAGGTAATATATGAAGTAGAAGGGGTGGAGGGAGGGAGGATTATATCAACAATGAAATAATCAAGAATTATTTGTGTGTGCGGCGGGGAGTTGTCTTTTAATAACAATAGCTTACATGGCCTATAAAATGACAGACCAATGAAAAAACAATAAGAGCCAGGTAACGTGAACGATGTGGAGCAGCGCTGTACGTTTTGCTCACAATGTTGATGTGCTGTACGTTCGGACGAATTTGCTGTAGGTTTTAGTGGTCTTGCCATCGGTTTATAAAATTCATGTTTTGACGCATTGATTGAGTGCATTTTCATATACCCGCGTTTTGGAGCTTCACAAAAATAAAAGCACGTGAGAATGCAGACGAGACTTGTGCATGCAAGCGCGCGTTGACTTATGAGGTCAAGGGCGTCTGTAAATTTGGGGGAAGTATATGTCCAGTTTACCACGCCATATCTGTCATAACGCAGGAATTTTTCTCACAAACTGGTGTAAAAGGTGCGTGAATTATTTTTCAAAAGTTTGATAGATTAGATTTAATTTTACAGAGCTAATTTATACAACCACGCTGTATCAGTCTGAACACAAAAGCAGAACTCTTATAACCTACAATGTAAACGGTATGTGATGTTTTTAATAGTTTAATTAATTCAAATAAATCTTATAGAACTAACTTGAACCAGATATGAGTGATAGAACTGTGAAACGAGAACATTCTTCAGATAACGAACGTGAAGCAGCAGATAAGAAGAAGGCTAGATGGGCATCGTATGAAAGGAAGCTTCCGTCCAAATTGTTGTACGAAGAAAAATGTTCTTCTTGGTTGGAAATGAGCAAGAACGATACAACTAAAGGCAAATGCATATTTTGCAAATGTGAAATTGCCGGCAGTTTGAGTCAAATTTTACGACATGAACAGACAGAAAAGCACCGCAAGAATGCAAAAGAAGCGAACAAAGCAACGAAATAGACAAATTTTATCCAAGCCTCTTCGTTTTCTTCACACTCCAGGAAAGTAGTATCTGCTGAATTAAAGTACTGTGCATTTGTTGCTAAGCATAATCTACGCATCTCTATTTTGGTCCACTTGCCTGGCCTTGTTGTAAACGCCTGTCCTGATTCTAAAATCGCCCAGGATGTGAAGTGTGCCAGAACAAAGGGCACATCCATCTTTTCAAACGTCATCGGCCCCTATGGCTTCAACACTTTATTAAAGAAGCTTCATTCGTCAAAATTCTCCCCCATCATCGATGAAACAATTGATGTTTCAACACAAACAACTCGTCCTTGTATCCAGATATTACGACGTTGAAATTCAAAAGACTGTCGACGATTTTCTAACGCTTATAGAAATAAATGATTGCAGTGCTGTGGGTATTTACAACTGTCTTCTATCGTTTTTCAACGAACACGCTATTGCTTTGGAAAATTTGATAGGTTTCGCCTGTGATAATGCGAGTTTTATGATGGGCAGCAAAGGAGGCGTCCAGCATTTGTTGAAGCACACGAGACCAGATCTACTTGTGCAAGCCTGTGTTTGTCATTCATTACATTTATGTTCATCAAAAGCGTGCAATGAATTACCAAATTCCGTGGAAGAATTGACAAGAAGTATTTATGCATACTTTAGTCACAGTCCTAAGCGGATCAATGAATACAAAGTTCTGCATAAAATAGCTTCAATTGATCCTCACAAAATCCTGCATGCAAGCTGCACGAGGTGGCTGTCTCTCAAGCAAGTTATGGAGCGCATTTTAGAGCAGTGGCCCGCATTGCTGGCATATTTCACCCAAGCAACATTAGAGGATGGGTGTCCGTCTACGGCTCGAAGAATTCTCACTGAAATGAAGAATCCTCTTACAAAGATGTATTTTGCATTTCTATCTTTTATTTTAAACGACGTCAACAAACTTAATCTGGAATTCCAGGCCGAAAGCTATCAGATGCATAAACTCAAAAGAGCAATCAACGCTGGAATGAAGGGAATTTTGAGCAATTTCATTAAACCTGATTTACTTTCTATCATCAATGTGTGTGAGATTAATGTCAACGATTCAACGGCACACCAACCATTAGATCGTATCTACTTTGCTGCTGTAGCTGAGAGCATTTTACACGACAATTCTACCACCATTGTCCTTAATGAATTGCTGACCTTCCGACAGAATATACTACGATTCTTTGTTTGTCTTTCAAACCAAATGCTAATGCGGTTTCTGTCTTGCAATATGCAGAACAATTTGGAACTACTTGAGGCGTTAGACCCGACCAACGTGATGGAGGGAAGGCCGAGGTCAATAATTCCACTTGTTATGCGATTTCCAAGTCTTTGTGATGAGAAAGATTACGAAGAGATAAATCAGGAATGGCGCTACCTGACGATTCAAGGTTCTTCCTTCATCCCGCACAACGATCCAGAAAAATTGTGGTTTGCTGTATGCTTAGTCTTCTTTCTTTACCCCACTCCTCCGCAGCGGCTGAAAGAATTTTCTCTGTTCTCCACTCTATTAAAACAAAGAATCGAAATTGTTTGAAAACTTCCACTATTAACGCTCTTGTTAGGTCGAAATATTTGTTACGACATGTCAACTGCACGACGTGGGAGCCCGATGAACATCGTTGCAAAGCATTATTTGAAAAAAATTGGTACAAAAGAGCATCTGCTCAGGAAGATGACGTTTCTTTTTTATGCCCTTATGTTTAAATTGTCAATAAATGTTGTTAATTTCAAATATATGTATAAAAAGAATGTTTTTTATTGTAATTGGGGGATTTAGTAAAATTCTGTACGTTTGGTCAGATTCTGTACGTTTTGAAAAAAAACTTTCGGCAGCGCTGATGTGGAGACGTATGTACCAGATGTACTTGTGTAAGTAACCACATCGTCTTGGAAAAGCATCATGCCAGTTACTAATTGAACCTACAAACCAGCAATTCAAAATATAGTATATCGTAAATGGTGTACTCAAACATGCTTATATACGATATATATATATTAAAATAACACCTCTAGGGTGGTTATATATTTGATATATATTTATCCTTATCGAGCCCTCTTTGGATTTTAGTCTTCACATTTATTATATATATATATATATATATATATATATATATATATATATATATATATATAGTAGTCATAATAAATGTGAAGACTAAAATGCAAAGAGGGCTCGATAAGGATAAAAACTATAGAGCAAATATTTATTAAAATAACAAATTGGAGTTTAAGCAAAGATCGCTGTTTCACCCTTAACGGGATCTTCTGAGTTTCAGAAGATCCCGTTAATGGTGAAAGCACCGATTCTTTGCTTAACTTTAATCTGTTATTTTAATAAGTATATATATACATATATATACATATATATATATGTATATATATACAAACGGCGGACAACAGAGGTCACGTACCGTTCCTCTCCGACAGATAACTTTCCCCCTCGGAAAACCCCCAGTTGATGGATGCGAAATCCGAAATATAGGGACAATTAAATCTCTCCAAAGGTAACACTATCTCGTGTTATTATTTTTATTTTTTACGCTCTTTTCTACACACTATACATCTCATTCTACATTTCCTCTCTCTTCACCACCGGATTCTGTTACCCGGAGATTTACCCATCTGCATTGTTGAGGCTTCCAAAACGACCAAAATTTTATATATATATATATATGTTGTATATGTATATATATATGTTGTATATGTATATATATATATATACATGTATATATATATATATATATATATATGTATCTCTCTCTCTCTATATATATATATATATATGTGTATATATATATATATGTATATATGTATGTCAGGTCACTCTTGAGTAAACCAGTACAACCTGTCACATGGTCGGGTTGTCGGCGACTAAACTGGCAACCCCACCAAGTTTACTTGGTGAGGTGGGTGATTTCGAACACCCTGCAGGACAAAAAACAAAACCAGACAAAGGGCGGAAGAACTCATAAGAGTCAACGGCTATCCAAAAATGTGTAAATATGTATATACACATGTACATATGTATGTGTATGTACATGCCTGTGTATATGCCTGGGGTGTCAGAGAGGGGCATGTACCTCTGTAGGGGGGGTAGCCATGCCCTTTTCAGGACAGCCCGTCCTGCATTGGGTCCCACCTGACACTCAGCTCTTACCTGTGGCCCCAAGAAGCTGTAGCATGCGACAACGGCCACACCCTGGTAAACCGCCTTGGCTGGCGGGCCGAACCAGGTTGAGGGTAGCCGGACAGGTCTGAAAGCCCTCGGTGAGTTAGATAGGGGATGCCTACCCCTGCATGCGAAGACTGGACCCAGCAGAGTGAGTGGAGGAGGACAACATCGTCCCAACAGTCACGAAGGCGGCGACAGCAAGCGGTGTGGAGCGCTAGGGCACAGCAAGGTACTACAGACGTCGTGGCCACCCTGTACCCAAGGAAGTCCCTGGTGTTGACGGTCCTCCGTACCACCGGATTCTGGCTTCTGCGGCCGAGTGAGTGGGACCGTCACTTTGCACTGGCCCTCACACCATAAACCATTTCCAAACAGGTTTCTTCTTTAACGTGCACTCTCAAAGCCCTGCGGCGATAGGCAAGAGGTGGAGGTAGCAGGTGGGGGTAACCTCTGGGAGTTACCAGTCTGACTCCGGTCGCTTCTCCTGCCCCCACTGTCTCCGGACCTGCAAGTCAAGGATCGGCCTCCACAGCCACCTTCGTGCCCACGGCAGACGAGAACAACAATAGAGAAGATGTCATCATCGTTTACGATGGACAACCAAGATATGTATATATATATATATATATATATATATATATATATATATATATATATATATATATATATATATATATATATATATATATACGTGTGTGTGTGTGTGTGTGTGTGTGTGTGTGTGTGTGTGTGTGTGTGTGTGTGTGTGTGTGTGTGTGTGTGTGTGTGTGAGTGTGTGTGTATATATATATATATATATATATATATATATATATATATATATATATATATATATATATATATATATATATATATATATATATATATATATATATATATATATATATTTATATATATATAACAAACTGATGTCGTTTGAGTCAATATGTTACAGGCGGCCTCTGCACATCAGCTCGATGGACCTCAAAAGTAATGAGACGAGCTTGGAGGAGTTGAAAACAGAGAAGCAGGGGATGATGACTATAAAGAAGGTACTCTGGTCATGTAATCAGGGCCTAGAATCTCTCAATTCATATCCTGGTTAGACGTATCGATGGCAGAAGACCGAGAGGAAAACCAAGGAGATGTTGGAGTGATAAGATCACGATATGAACAGGAAGAACGCTGGGGGTGTATACAGTTGTGACGAAGGAGATGAACCGGTTGTGAGCATTAGTGCAATTGTCGATGGTCCCTGACGATGGAAAAGGAAGAACACCATCAGAGACGTTTCAATTGTGTGCAGTGACACTGAAATACAAACAACACATTGGGTAACAATGGGCAACAAAAGTTTCTGATTTCGGCACAAGGCCAACAATTTGGGGGCGTTGGAGGGGGATGTGTGTTTCTAGTACTTTATTTTATTGACCCTGTAAGGCAATGCTAACCTCGATGGTATTTGAACTCAGAACGTAAAGGGGTGTATCTCAATTCCGCAATGTATGTTGTCCGATGCTCTACCGATACAACCAATCCACCACTCTAGAGTTGGTAAAGATGAAATAATATAAAGTAAGTCAAAGATATATTCAAGATTACGACTAACGACGTCTGGCGAATTCTCAAATTCGTATCAAGACTGCATGAAACTTCGGTAAAGTCTCGGGAAGGTCTCGGGAAAGTCTCGGGAAAGTCTCGGTAAAGTCTCGGGAAAGTCTCGGTAATGTTTCGGGAAAGTCTCGGTAATGTCTCGGGAAAGTCTCGGTAATGTCTCGGGAAAGTCTCGGTAATGTCTCGGGAAAGGAGTACTATTTATATCTAGTATAACTAGTATACATATATTCGCATTCCACATTGTATTTAGTACTCACAAATTATGTATCAATGCTTATGTGTGCGTAAAATATGTGTATATATGTCTACATATTACACTATATATAGTATGAATATGTATATATAAATAAATATTACACTATATATAGTGTAATATGTATATATATGTCTACATATTACACCATATATAGTATATATTCGATAACAATATGTGGGGCTATGGTATGTATATATGTGTGTATATATGTGAGTATATAATTTTTGTGTGTATGTGTATATATGTGTGTATATAATGTTTACAAATGTCGTCTCCTGTATACAACCTATGTTACTATACAACACGTAATCTATAATTACATATACATGTGCTGATGTGTGTGTGTGTGTGTGTTAGCCTGTATGTGTGTTTTAGACTGTGTGTGTGTTAGCCTGTATGTGTGTGTTAGCCTGTATGTGTGTGTTAGCCTGTGTGTGTGTGATAGACTGTGTGTGTGTGTTAGCCTGTGTGTGTGTGTTAGACTGTGTGTGTTAGACTGTGTGTTAGGCTGTGTGTGTGTGTTAGACTGTGTGTGTGTGTTAGACTGTGTGTGTGTTAGCCTGTGTGTGTGTGTTAGACAGTGTGGGTGTTAGCCTGTGTGTGTGTGTATTAGACTGTGTGTGTGTGTTTGACTGTGTGTGTGTGTTAGCATGTGTGTGTGTGTGTGTGTTAGCCTGTGTTTGTGTGTTAGCCTGTATGTGTGTGTTAGCCTGTGTGTGTGCGTGTGTGTGTGTTAGACTGTGTGTGTGTGTTAGCATATGTGTGCGTTAGACTGTGTGTGTGTGTGTGTGTGTGTGTGTGTGTTAGCCTGTGTGTCTGTGTTAGACTGTGTGTGTGTGTTAGCCTGTGTGTGTGTGTTAGCCTGTGTGTATGTTAGCCTGTGTGTGTGCGTTAGACTGTGTGTGTGTGTTAGAATATGTGTGTGTGTGTGTGTGTTAGACTGTATGTGTGTGTGTTAGACGGTGTGTGTGTTAGCCTGTGTGTGTGTGTTAGACTGTCTGTGTGTTAGCCTGTATGTGTGTGTTAGCCGATGTGTATGTGTGTGTATTAGCCGGTGTGTGTGTGTTAGACTGTGTGTGTGTATGTGTGTGTTAGCCTGTGTGTGTGTGTTAGCGCGTGTGTGTGTGTTAGCCTGTGTGTGTGTGTTAGACTGTGTGTGTGTGTGTGTTTGAGTGTTTTAGACTGTGTGTGTGTTAGTCTGTGTGTGTGTGTTAGCCTGTGTGTATGTGTGTGTGTTAGCCTGTGTGAGTGTGTTAGACTGTATGTGTGTGTTAGACTGTGTGTGTGTGTTAGACTGTGTGTGTGTGTTAGACTGTGTGTGAGTGTTAGACTGTGTGTATATTACACTGTGTGTGTGTGTTAGCCTGTGTGTGTGTGTTAGCCTGTATGTGTGTGTTAGACTGTATGCGTGTGTTAGACTGTGTGTGTGTGTTAGACTGTGTGTGTGTGTTAGCCTGTGTGTGTTAGACTGTGTGTGTGTTAGCCTGTGTGTGTTAGACTGTGTGTGTTAGATTGTGTTTGTGTGTTAGCCTATGCGTGTGTGTTAGACTGTGTGTGTTAGATTGTGTGTGTGTGTGTGTGTTAGCCTGTATGTGTGTATTAGACTGTATGTGTGTGTTAGACTGTGTGTGTGTGTTAGACTGTGTGTGTGCGTTAGACTGTGTGTGTGTGTGTTAGACTGTGTGTGTGTGTTAGCCTGTGTGTGTGTTAGACTGTGTGTGTGTTAGCCTGTGGGTGTGTTAGACTGTGTGTGTGTTAGATTGTGTTTGTGTGTTAGCCTATGTGTGTGTGTTAGATTGTGTGTGTGTGTGTGTGTGTGTGTTAGCCTGTGTGTGTGTGGTAGACTGTGTGTGTGTTAGACTGTGTGTGTGTGTGTTAGACTGTGTGTGTGTGTGTTAGACTGTGTGTGTGTGTTAGACTGTGTGTGTGTTAGACTGTGTGTGTGTGTATGTGTATGTATGTGTGTGTATGTATGTATGTGTGTGTTAGACTATATGTGTGTATGTGTATGTGTATGTATGTGTGTGTGTGTGTATATGTGTTAGCCTGTGTGTATATGTAGGTATGTATGTGTGTATGTGTGTGTATATGTGTGTGTGTGTTTAACCCGTCAAAATATTCCCATTTATCGTCAGTTTTCCACATAACTATTCGATATTGTGTAATTACTACATGTTTTATACAAAGCTCACAATGTGAGTACATGTAAGTATATGTGTGAGTGTATATGTATATGTATATATATGTGTGAGTGTATATGTATATGTATATATATATATATATACATATATATATGTGTGTGTGTGAATGCATATATATATATATATATGTGTGTGTGTGTATATATGTATATATATATGTGTGTGAGTGTATATGTATATATATATATATATGTGTATATATATGTGTACATATATATATATATATATATGCGTGTGAGTGCATATATATATATGTGTGTGTGTGTGTATATATATATATATGTGTGTGTGTGTGTATATGTATATATGAATGTTTATGTATATTTATGTATATGTATGAGTGTATATGTATATATATATATATGTATGAGTGTATATGCATATATATATATATATATATATATATTAAAATATAGATATATATATACACACATATATATATATGTATGAGTGTATATGTATATGTATATATATATATATGTGAGTATATCTATATATATATATGTATGAGTGTATATGTATATATATATATATATATATATGTATGAGAGTATATGTATATATATATATATATATATGTATGAGTGTATATGTATGTATATATATAAATATGTGTGTATATGTATATATATATATGTGTGTATATGTATATATATATATGTCTGTATATGTATATATATATATATGTCTGTATATGTATATATATATGTATATATATGTATGAGTGTGTGTGTATATGTATATTTGTGGGCACCTATGCACACAATCTCTCTGTCTCACACACACACAAACACACACATATATATATATATATAATCATGCATGAAAATATAAACATATGTGGTATATATATATATATATATATATAAGAATCCCTTTCTACATTACCGTGTACATTTACATGTATATATAATTTTGTGTGAGTGTATATAATATATATATATATATATATATATATGGAGGAGAAGTTTATGAAATGGAAATGCGGGTATACAGAATTTATTAGGTAACAATTGTTTCTATAGTGTATGGGTTACCTATACCTCGCTATTTGAATAATATAAAAATATTATCATGACGTCGGTTGACTCCATCCAATGCAACTACTTAGTAACATTGGAATACAAATTTACTAATTATATATATATATATATATATATATATATATATATATATATATATATAAATCACCGGGAGAGATGACCCCTTAGCAGAATTCTAGAAGGAAAACTCTCATATAACACCTGCAACCCTAATGGTATCCAATGATGTTTACTTGTTCTTCTTTTTGGTAAATATCATCTTGGTTAAGATAGTGGGACTGGCTTTGTGCAATGCCTTTGCTCACTATAAAAGCTTCATGGCACAGGCATTGCTTTATATCTGGAGATCTCTCTGCACTTGTCGTCACATGGTACCATGGGCCCAGCACTATGTGACAATAATTGTCACAAGTGTAGTGTTTGTACCAGAATTTTCAAGTCGCTGGCTGGACTAAAAAGTCACACTCGTTCAGCGCATCGGTAGGGGTTCTCCTACATGGATATAAGGTATTGGCCGTACTCGAAAACGAGTTGGCAGCCACCATATATAAATATATATATATATATATATATATATATATATATATATATATATATATATATATATATATATATATATATATATATATATATATATATATATATATATATATATAACTTTGATAACTTTGATAGGTTTCGGCCAGTATTGGCCCAGGCCATGTCTAATTTAATAGCACCACCTGGCGAAGTCTTACAAATCAATGTTGGGGCACAATGGCCCACTCGAGCAGAGAGTTATTGTTTACGGAGGCATATCCGGGTGTAGGAGGCTTATCCTGTATTTCTTGAAAGAATTTATCCAAAGACTTCTTGAACTTGATGGGGTCTGTCTCTGCTTTGATATGTTTTGGTTTAATGTTAAAGAGTGCAGGGCCAATTGAGGTGAAATAATTGTGCCGTATTGTTGTTATGTGATGCGAGTGGGATTTTTACACGAAGCCTAAGCCTTGGGTGTACACTA
>OZ024743.1:81868283-81873283 GCA_964016885.1 Eledone cirrhosa
ATATATTTATATATATATGTATATATATATATATATGTGTGTGTGTGTCTATGTCTGTGGGGGTAAAGTACACATATATGTGTGTGTATGTCTGTGGAGGTGAGGTACAGATATTCATGTCTGAGGGGGGTGAGGTACAGATATATATGTCTGTGGGGGGTGAGGTACAGATATATATGTCTGAGGGGGGGGTATAGATATATATGTATGTGGGGGGGGTGAGGTACAGATATTTATGTGCAAAACTTAATTGGTATTTTCAGGTATGGAGAGAAAAATATGATACATTTTGTCTCCGTTTTCTCGGGACTTCTCTTATAGGGTGAATGGTTGCCAGGTGTTACAGGTACAGCTAAGTGGAAGGGTAGATATGCTGGTCAATAGGTGGCTAGATTTGTGCATATGTGAGGTATATAGGTAGTCATGTTGCCCCAGTATGACCGTAGTCCTTTGAGTGAAACCTGTAAAAGAATGCAAATTTGTGAACAATAACGTCGTTGTTTACAAGTTTCTAGCGAATTGATCCCTGCTTGATATTATTTCTGGTTGCAAGGGTTAAAAAGGAATATCTCAGTGTTACAGAACGTTCAGAAGGCACCCTATGGCATTCTGAAATATTAACTGTGAACTTCTAAAAGAAGACAAACCTTCATATTGTAGCATATTTTTCTGATTTGATTTCATTTAATATCTATCTTCTTCGTTCACATATTCCTGAGAGGGTCGTGGGCGCCGTCCACATAGTCCTGAGAGGGTCGTGGGCGCCGTCCACATAGTCCTGAGAGGGTCGTGGGCGCCGCCACATAGTCCTGAGAGGGTTGTGGCTGCCGTCCACATAGTCCTGAGAGGGTCGTGGGCGCCGCCACATAGTCCTGAGAGGGTTGTGGCTGCACTCCACATAGTCCTGAGAGGGTCGTGGGCGCCATCAAACATAGTCCTGAGAGGGTCGTGGGCGCCGTCAAACATAGTCCTGAGAGGGTTGTGGCCGCCGTCCACATAGTCCTGAGAGGGTCGTGGGCGCTGTCCACATAGTCCTGAGAGGGTCGTGGGCGCCGTCCACATAGTCCTGAGAGGGTCGTGGGCGCCGGCCACATAGTCCTGAGAGGGTCGTGGGCGCAGACTCCTGAAATACTCCTTCCAACAGGTCCTGTCAGAAGCAACCGTTTTCAAATCATCCGGCTGGATCCCTAATCGAGAGCAGCCAAGCTCATGGGTGTTATCCAATCATCTTACTCGGGCTCTTTACAATGGACTCTCTATTAAAAACACCTTATTCCGGTGACATCCATAAATATACGTGATATAAGGGAATCAGGGACAGAGATCAATAATTAATTTTGTTATTGTCTCTGATCTCTTCGATTATGAGGTGAATCTTCGTGTTAAGAGAGGTGCTGTCAACTGATCCCCTCCTAGTTGTCTGACCACCTTCTAGTTGTCTGATCATCTTGTCTGACCACCTTCTAGTTGTCTGACCACTTCCTAGTTGTCTGATCATCTTGTCTGACCACCTTCTAGTTGTCTGGCCACCTTCTAGTTGTCTGAGCACCTCCTAGTTGTCTGATCACCTTGTCTGACCACCTTCTAGTTGTCTGACCACCTCCTAGTTGTTTGACCATCTCCTAGTTGTCTGATCACCTCCTAGTTGTCTGATCACCTTGTCTGACCACCTTCTAGTTGTCTGACCATCTCCTAGTTGTCTGAGACCTCCTAGTTATCTGATCACCTCTTAGTTGTCTGATCACCTTGTCTGATCACCTTGTCTGACCACCTTCTAGTTGTCTGACTACCTCCTAGTTGTCTGATCACCTTGTCTGACCACCTACTAGTTGTCTGATCCCCTTGTCTGACCACCTCCTAGTTGTCTGATCACCTTGTCTGACCACCTTGTCTGACCACCTTCTAGTTGTCTGACCATCTCCTAGTTGTCTGATCACCTCCTAGTTATCTGATCACCTCTTAGTTGTCTGATCACATTGTCTGATCACCTTGTCTGACCACCTTCTAGTTGTCTGACTACCTCCTAGTTGTCTGATCACCTTGTCTGACCACCTACTAGTTGTCTGATCCCCTTATCTGACCACCTCCTAGTTGTCTGATCACCTTGTCTGACCACCTTCTAGCTGTCTGCAACGTAAGACTATCAGACGCCAAAGAAGACTAAAACAACTTCTATATTTCGGAAAAGAACTGGCTTAGCGAGGCAATATGTTGTTCAGGTTGACACTTCATTGGATGTCTACAATTTCAATGTGGCCTCTTAGCAAGGAACATCTTTCGTAAAACGCATTTTTTCGGTGTCTTTATATCCTTCCTGTAATTTAAAGAAATGCCGTTGCTATTTCATGCAGTCAAAGCGATCATATAGAGGCTCCCTCGTATTTTGTTGTTGTTTTTCTGTTTTACTTGTGCAAGTTTAGAATCCACTTAAAATAACAAAGACTTTCTGTAAGGATATGAAAAAGACATTAGAATATTTCCCATATTGAAAACACTGCAGCCACACTTATTGCTATAACATAATGACACAGTTGTAAGATTTGTTCAGATAGACAACATATTGTGTTGCTCCTACATAGAATAGAGGGCGTTGTTTCTAGTGGAAGAAGCAATCTATTGAATTGACACCAAGATATTACAGTTATCTTATCTTGGAACAAGTAGAGCATACTCAATTGGCACCAGAGTATAACAGATACCCTCGAAAAAGTAGGGTGTATTCAATTCACACGAGAATATATATATTTACATACTCATATGGACATACATCTCTCTCTCTCTCTCTCTCTCTCTCTCTCTCTCTCTATATATATATATATATATATATATATATATATATATATATATATATATATATATATATGCTCATTCAGTTATGAGTGCCAGTGACGGGTGAAGGTACCTAACGTTTTAGTTAATGAAGTGTTCTGTTCAAGATTGAAAGATCGTGGGTTCCATTTGTATTTTCAAATAAGTTCTGTAATCGAGAGGACCTTTCATACAACACTGACTCATCCTGAGAACTAAGTCAAGAGTGCACGTGTTTGTGGAACACACAACCACGTACGTGTACATTATTTTGATGATTAGACTGTTGTGTTGTTGGAACAAGTAGAAGACTGATCGTCAGCACCGACGGAGGTCCAAAACACACACACACACATATACACAGATGATGGCGTTCGTGTATGTGTTCTATTCGCAAACAAGTGGTCCTGGGTTGAGTCACATCATACATCTTGGACGTCTTCTGTACCTTGTCAGTTGTAAACAGAAACTACAGAAATCCGGCCATGTCCCGTGTATAACTCGCATTTGTCGTCTTCCTTGTCCTCGTACCGCACACACTCAACATACGCACACATATATATGTGTGTGTGTTTATATACATATATATGTGTGTGTGTTTATATATGTATGTGTGTGTGTGTGTGTATCTATATATATATATATGTATATAGCCGACTGAAAACGCTCGTAAGTTTTTTCCCCACAATTAATTTTCTCATTTTCCCCGATCCTTTCTCTCATCACTTTTTTCCTTTCTATATATTTTCTATTTCTAACTCTATCTCTGATAAAGGACTAGTGTCCAAAACGTTAACATTCTCTTCCTGCTATTTCAAGCGTTAAACAAATATATTTCTTCAGTGTTCTGTGCCGTTTGTTTTGTTATTTTTGTTATTATTTTACAAACACACGCACACACACACACACACACACACACACACACACACACACACATATATATATATATATATATATATATATATATATATATATATATATATATATATATATATATATATATATATATTATAGTATTGCTGTTGAAGAACCTAAAAAGTGAGGTGTTTCGTGAAACTCAGTAAGACAATGTTTTGTTAGAGAAATAAACATTCTTTCGGGCCATAACTTCATTTTAACTGATTTTATTACACCTTTGGTTTCTTGTTATATTTTCAGCTATTTTGTTTATATGCAAAAGTATGATTCTCTCTCTCTCTCTCTCTCTCTCTCTCTCTCTCTCTCTCTCTCTCTCTCTCTCTCTCTCTCTCTCTCTCTCTCCCTCCCTCTCTCTCTCTATCTATCTATCTCTCTCTCTGTATATGTATATATATATATATATATATGTTGAAAAAAAATGAAAACGAAATTTCATTTCTCACTCTTAGTATGGCACTTACTTAAATGTAAGTATGTATGTATGTATACGTACATACATATATGTATACAGACGTACAGTAGCATGCATATATATATGTATATAATATAATATATATATATATATATATATATATATATATATATATATATATATATATATATATATATATATACATATACATATACATACAGGTACACATACATATATGCACGCATCAGTTTAGCGGACGCTTATTATAACGCCGCTTAGTTCGTTTGTAAACAAACTGAACACCCTGAATTTATGCCATACGGTGTTAAGGCAACCACGTCACCTTTTTGTTCAACACTGACACAGGAACGATGTACTAGTTTCAAGCTTGTTAGCTATCATCAACACCGTATACCCATCTGCCAGATAGTTGAACGTTCGAAAGTATATACTTTCCTTATGAAAATTAACGGCTGAGCAGCCTAATTTGCATATTGAGTGAGTTAAATTGGTCAGGCATACCGAAAACGATAAGTTGAAAAAAAAATGAAAACGAAATTTCATTTCTCACTCTTAGTATGGCACTTACTTAAATGTAAGTATGTATGTATGTATACGTACATACATATATGTATACAGACGTACAGTAGCCTGCATATATATATATATATATATATATATATATATATATATATATATATATATATATATATATATATATATATATATATATATATATATATATATATATACATATATATACATATACATACAGGTACACATACATATATGCACGCATCAGTTTAGCGGACGCTTATTATAACGCCGCTTTGTTCGTTTGTAAACAAACTGCATATATGTA
>OZ024743.1:81878283-81880783 GCA_964016885.1 Eledone cirrhosa
TAGGTCGACCATACAGATCACAAATTTGTTATCTGAATAAGCGACCGTTTTAAAAATTGGGCAGCCTACACTATTTCTATCTATTTTCCTAATGAAGATCTTGTCTATATACGATCTAGATGACCCCATTCGGTTGGTCCATGTCCATACTGGCACATTGGGGAAATCTAGTCGATACCTGTCAGACAGTTGGAACTGGATGAGTAGGTGCTTGAGGCTTTTGCACCCCCCGCTCCTATCAGCCACTCCCATACAATCCCAGCGTGCGTCTAAGATGCCATTCCAGTCCCCCGCTAACAGTAAAGGGCGAGACGTACCCAGAAAGGTCTCCAGGCGCCTAAAGAAGTCCGGTCGTCCGGCCCTGTAGGGGCGTAGACGGCCAACAGTCTAAAGGCAACACCTTCGCTACATCTCACATCCAAGACCACGAACTTACCGTCCGGGTCCCGGAAGATCGACCTTACCTCGAGATCCAGTCCTTTCCTGATCAGCACTGTCACCCCATCCCCTATTCCCGACCTGCTAACAAATGCGAAGATCTGATAGTCGTCGAAAATGGGGGCTAGTTCACGCGTGTCGGAAATTCTGGTCTCGCTGACGGCTATCACATCCATTTCCAGCGACCTGAGGTTGTTGAGCAGGCGACCCTGCTTCCAGGGTGACCCAGGGCCGCGAACATTTAAACTTCCTACTCTTAATATGGCCATGTTTGCAAGCTAAAAGAGAGAGGGAAGGTTACTTACCTCCCGGGGTCTTGTGAAGGTCGGGTGGTTCGACCTCCATAGTTGGTGGGGTTTCTTTTGGGAACCCCTTTAAAAGTCGATGTGGGTTTCACATTCGGGGTTCCTACGTCTTGAGGAAAGCTTTCCCGAATTTCTTTGAAGGAATCGAGTGACATTCTGACCAGAAGCAAATCTTCTGGCACGCAAAATGTGCTCATTTCAAAAATCTTCCCCTCTGTTTGAATGTCCTCGCTTCGTGCTAAGAGGGCCATCAGTTTATCGTTGGCCCTTCTGGCAAGCACGAAGTTTTTAACATTTTGTTGGTGTGGTGTCTGCAATTTCAGGTATTTGTGTGTTTATTTGTACTTGTGTTTGTTTAGGTTGTTTGCGTTTCGGGGATTGTGTCGATGTTGCTGTTGGTGCTGATGTTATTGGGGAAGTGTTTGCGTTAGTGGTGTCTGTATTTTTTGTTGTGTATGTTTTTGTTTTGTTGGGGCATTTTGTTTTTGTGAGTTTTCTCTGTTTTTTTGCACTTTTGGGTTTTCCCTCATCTTCGCTGCTGGAAGACAAAGGGTCTGTGGCTGTGAGTGTCTCTGTGTCTGTGTGTGCGTTTATTGTTTCATCTATTGGGGCGGTAGGGGAGTGGGAGAGCTTTCCTCGTTTTCCCCTTGGATTGGTTTCGGTGTTGGTGGTGGTCCGGCTGTTTTTGATGTTGGTGTCCGTGTCTTTGTTGGTGTTGTTTTTGGTGGTGGTGGTGCAGCTTTCCGTGCTTGACACTAGCGTTGGCAACAAAGGAGGTTTGCGACACCCTGCATTTTTGCGCTGCGGGCAGAAGGCTTGCAGATGCGTTGCTTCCCCGCAGACGAAGCAGTGTGGCCTTCTTCCCTCAGTGATTATTTGGATTGTTGTCTCGTCCTGCAGGCGGGCAAAATCCGGAATGTTATTCATGTCCTCCGGTTTCATTTGGAGAAGAATCTCCAAATCCATTCCGGACCAGTCTTCTCTCTCTGTCCTTTTGATATCCAGCAATGTAGTGTCTGTCCCCTCCTCGATTACGCATCCCAGCAGCCACCATATGTTCACTCCTGGTGGGATGCTGGGAATGCGAACCTTTACTGTCCTTTTACCCATGTAGGTTGGGTGCATGATAATGCGTTCCGTTTTTCAGGGGGTCACCGAGTGCTTAATAGCAAGGGCCTCGGTTTTGAACAGTACCGAGATGGTACCGAACTGTTTGGCTCTTGCTTTATACTCTATGTCACTGCCGATGCACTCCAAAGCAGCCTCGACCTCTGCTTGGCTGGCAAGTTCCACTTTTCGTGTCTGCACCGAAATGCATCGAAAGTACACCGTCCTCCTTTGCATGGCCGCTATTGCCCCGTCCAGGGTGTCATTTTCAGATGATAATAAGGATGATAATAATGATGATGATAATAACAACAAAGTCCAAATATAATTAGTTGCATTTTTATTTGCATTTTATTCAAAGTTTAATATGTACATTGTGTGGTTTGATTTATCACATGAGGTTGAGGAGGGGGTGAAGAGGGGGGTGAGAGGAGGGGGTGGATGGTGAGGATGTGGGGAGGAGGAAAAGAAGTTTAAGAACAGAAGGTGGAGGAAAAGGAAAATGGTTGGTGATTGTTTCTATTGCAAGAACATCAACTGAGAGATTACAAATAGAAATTATTTAAGAAAGTTGGAAGCATTAATCGTGTAAGAGAGACGTGTGTATCAAACGATGGTATCTTTATTAAATAGCAATACAAACAATAGTG
>OZ024743.1:81885783-81888283 GCA_964016885.1 Eledone cirrhosa
TATGTGTGTGTGTGTGTGTGTGTGTGAGTGTGTTAGAGAGAGTGCGTGTATGTGTGAATGTATACATATATATATCTACATATCTATGTATGTGTATATAATATGTGTATACATTTATATGCATTGATATATATACACGTATTTATGCATATATATATATAATTATATATATATATACATATATATATATATATATATATATATATATATATATATATATATATATATATATATATATATATATGCTAATGCGTATATATATATATATATCGAAATGTAGACGAGGATTAATATTAAAATATTTAATAGACTTACGAACGTTTCGTTAGACTAACAAGAATAAAAACTTCATTCCAGTAACAATAGCTCATCAGAGTCAATTGAATACAAATAATTGTCAGTATTTAATTGACTGAGATGAGCTAATCTCACTGGAATGAATTCTTCATTCTTGTCAGTTAAGCTAAACTTGCGTAAGTCTAGTAAATGTTTCAATAACAATCCTTGACAAAACTTTCGTTATATATATATATATATATATATATATATATATATATTATTCCCGGACAGGGCGATGCGTTGTATCCTTGAGCAAGGCACTTTATTTCACGTTGCTCCTTCTACCTGGAGTTGCGACCGATAGATAGTACTAGCAATTGGTGGAAATACCAATGGAAACAATTTTTCCTCGGTCCGATTTGACGAAATTCGATCGATACTTTTATATATATATATATATATATATATATATATATATATAATAACATAAACGGAGAAAGCTAATAGCGATACTCCGACCAATTTCCAACTCACTCAACAAACCTTAGGAAATACCGGAGTATATTCCCAATTTAACGTTTGGAATGCTAACTATATTCTATTGTGTGGATAATTGGCTGTATTATTTTGTATGAGATATATTAAAGATCTCATCTCCCAAACGAATCGTTTCATTGTAAGATTTCTACACGGTGGGTGAAATTATACCAAGTTATGTAGAATCGATGGATTCTCATGCAAGTGGGCTCGTACAAATCTTCAGTGGGTGCCCAAATAGTATTAATATTAATAACTAAATCAACATCAATATTTAGCGATAATCTCCACCAGTGCTAGAAAGAGCTGCTAAGTTGTAAGTCAAGCAGCTCGAAAGAAAATCTCACACTGTCCCCAAAATGGAAGGAGGGGGCTACCGTGAAAAATAATACACACGCAGGTCATATATATATATATATATACAGAATAAGGAAATACGAAGTAGTTTCAGATGTTAAAGTCGTTTAATGATAATGCTGTGATACATATTTCAATGACGACAGTGGCCACACGATTCCGTGTACCCAGTGCCGTGACATCATCAGACAGCTTCTTATATAATAAGGTTACGTTCCCAAGGCAATCCAAATTGAATCGAACGGGCGAAGGATTCAAGAACACGCGCCTTTGTCCGTTCCATTGACGTTTCTGTTTGGATTGCCTTGGGAACGTAACCTTATTATATAGCTGTCTGATGATATCACGGCACTGGGTACACGGAATTGTGTGGCCACTGTCGTCATTAAAATATGTATCACAGCTTTATCATTAAAGGACTTTAACATCTGAAACTACTCCGCATTTTCTTATTCTAAATATACTCCGTCATTCCTATGTGGAAAAAGTACGTTGAGTGCTTGAATTACATCAATGTTTACCGCAAGTATATATATATATATATATATATATATATATATATATATATATATATATATTATAAACACTACTGTGATTAGTTTTACCCATTGGATTAATCTTTGAACTGTTAATTACCTATTTTTTGTTAATTATAAAATCATATTTATCTGTAAATGTTTTTCCCGTCTATACTATTGTATTATCTTCTTTGCCCACTTATTCTTCAGAGGGTCATGGGGCTGAGTCCTCAAACACTCCTGTCAGAAGCAACCAACTCCAATCTGAGATTGATGTTATCCAATCAACTTGCATGGGGTGTATCCCTGGGTCCCCTGCCAGTTGGCTTTGCCCGTAAAATCTGTCCTGCGATTCTTTCCTGAGACCATATACCCATAGTATCAGAGCTGTGATCTCTTAATTAGGATAAGTAGTGGCTCTACCTGGGGTGACTCTCTCACCGCCAAGCTACGCACTTTATCGAGTAACTTTACTCCAAGCACCCTTCAGAGGAACCCCACTTCAGCCACTTGTATTCGTGATCGTCTTTTTTTTTCGGTCATGACTCAAGATTCGTGACCATAGGTAAGGGTTGGCACGAAACCTGAATTGAAATAAGCGTGTTTGGCTTTTTACACCAACCTCCCTTCTTCTGAAGACTGAAGGTGGCGCATTGTTGCACCAATTCCTCCAATTCTTGCACTTAATTCAGCCTCCTGCCTTACATCACTCGTGAAATCAGTCCCAAGATACTTGAACAGTGGAAATATATTCACATGTAAAGTGCACTGCGCAGGCTTCCTTGAGGGCACGAGAGTCTCAGCTTTCG